>OY998238.1:100910869-101113641 GCA_963922005.1 Cornus suecica
CAAAGACAAATTTTACCATATGCATTTGTTTTTCCTGAGAAATGTTCAAACAATATCGCTGAGTATCAGGCTCTGATAATTGGCCTTGAAATGGCACATGAGATGAAAATTTCAAACATTGAAGTTTACGGTGATTCCAAGTTTGTGATCAACCAACTTCTCAAGGAATATGAGGTCAAGAAAGAAGACTTGATTTCGTATTCTCAATATGATTCCAATCTACTAACTAGGTTTGAAAGCGTTATATTGGAACATGTCCCAAGAGAAGAAAATCGTTTAGCAGATGCCTTAGCCAACTTGGCCACAACCATGGCATTAGGAGAAGATGAAGCATTCACTGTACCAGTGTGCCAACGTTGGGTACTGCCACAATTATTTGAAGCTCAAATGGATGAAACAAATGCGATCTCCGTCACGATTGCCGAGACCGATGATTGGAGACGACCCATAATTGATTATTTGGAACATGGGAAGCTACCTGAGGATCCTCGACACAAAATTGAGATACGTCATAGGGCATCTCGATTTATCTTTTATAAAGATACATTATTTCGAAGATCTTATGAGGGGTTGTTCTTTCGTTGTCTTGGAGAAGATGAAACAACCCATGCAATAGAAGAAACACATTCTGAAGTTTGTGGGGCTCATCAGTTATGTCTTAAACTTCACTTTTGAGTGAAAATAATGGGATACTATTGCCCAACCATGGTTAAGGATTGCATGGATTATGCCAAAAGGTGTCAGGCTTGTCAATTTCATGTCAACTTCATACACCAACCGCCTGAACCATTACACCATACAATTTCATCATGGTCATTCGATGCATGGGGCCTAAATGTAGTGGGAGCTTTCATAAAGTCTTCTAAAGGCCACTTTTATATTCTCGCAGCAACTGACTACTTTTCAAAGTGGGCAGAGGCAATACCTACCAAAGCGGTAAAAAAGGAAACGGTTGTTGATTTTATCAAGACCAACATCATCTTTCGATACGGGGTTCCTCATCACATCATTACTGATTTATGTGAAAAATTTGGCTTCAAACAGTATAAGTCCTCAATGTATAACCCACCCACAAATGGACAGACAAAAGCCTTCAACAAGACTCTTTGCAATTTACTAAAGAAAGTGGTCTCAAAATCAAAAAAGGATTGGCATGAACGAGTTAAGGAGGCTCTATGGGCATATCGAACAACATTTCGTACTCCTACCCAGTCGACACCGTACTATCTTGTTTATGGCGTGGAAGCGGTCCTTCCACTAGAGCAACAAATCTCTTCATTGAGGATCGCCATGCAAGAAGGTTTGACAAACGAGGAGAATGTTCGATTACGTCTTCAAGAGTTGGAGGCATTAGATGAAAGAAGACTTGAAGCTCAACAACGGCAAGAGTGTTATCAAGCTCGGATCTCAAGTGCTTTTAACAAAAAGGTTCGTCCTCAATCTTTTCAAGTTGGCGATTTGGTACTGGCCGTACAAAGACCCATTATCACGAGTCATCGAATAGGAAACAAGTTCACCTCAAAATGGGATGAGCCCTATGTGGTGCAAGAAGTATACACCAATGGCGCTTATAAGATTGTTGATGAAGATGGAGTTAGAGTTGGACCCATCAATGCTAAGTTTTTGAAGTGATATTATCCCTGAACAAATATTGTACACTTCTAATCGCATGAGTCTAAACTACACGATGCTCCTAGTTCACATGAGTTTAAACTGTGAATGCCGCCTTTATGAAAAAAAAATATCATTGAACTACGCGATTGACTTGATCCCTATTAAGGGTACGTAGGCAACTTGGAGGTTTGTTCCGAGTTTAGTCATCCAAAAAAAAAAAATCATTGAACTACGCGATTGGCTTGATCCCTGTTAAGGGTACGTAGGCAACTTGGAGGTTTGTTCCGAGTTCAGTCATCCAAAAAATAAAAATCATCATTGAACTACGCGATTGACTTGATCCCTGTTAAGGGTACGTAAGCAACTTGGAGGTTTGTTCCGAGTTCAGTCATCATCATAAAAAATAAAAATGTTCATTCATACTGAAATAAAAGAAATCAAATGGATCTTTTATTACCAAAGTAAACAATCCGCTCCAAGAAAGAATAATGAATGATAAATGAAAATGAAAACAATGGTCAAGACTAGAGTGATAAATCTAAAATAATAGATGACAATGATAAACTAAACTAAATCGGCAAATCTGAAAGCTCCTCGCGTTCCCTTTGCAAGTTGTCTTCGAGAGTCTTCATTATTTGAACTTCTTGAGCAGTAAGAATCTGAGCTTCCTCAATCACCTTGCAGTCTTCCTTGAGCTTGGTAATCTTTTCTCTCTCATGAGACAACTTAGCATCAGCCTCTGACAAAGAAGTCTTGATCTGCTTGATCTCTTCTTGTGCAATTTGCAGCTCCCTTGCTAACTTGGCCTCTGTATCCTTGACTTCATGCAAGTTGACCCGAAGTGAGTCCGCATACTTAATAATGTCACTTTCCAGAACAGTGGCACCAACAAGTTGTGAGTCAACAGAAGCCAATTGTTGTGACTGTGTGGTTGATGGCACCTTGCAAGCAAAAGAAGATTTGGTGGCAACATATGTAATAGCACTATGCATATATGTATCAATCATTTTCTTCAAACCACAAAAATCCCCTGGAAACTGTGAAAGTGCCTCGAAAAGTGGTGGAGCTTATGGACTATCGAAGACAATTAATGGACTTCTGTGTTGAACACCATTGTTCATATGGCGTCAGCTAGCGCTAAAGCAGCCTTGTGCTACGCATCGAGAACCATGTTCCCCACATTAAAAACAGACACCTCGGGGGCAATTGTTGGCGGAGGAGTTGGAATGGCATTACAAGGTACATCCCTTGTAAGTTATTTAAAGTGGACATAGGAAGTACTTCATTTTGTGTCATTGATTCCAAATTCTACTTATTGACATCCTGCAAGAGCTGAGTAGCTTCATCCCCTATCTCGTCAGCTAAATTCATCATATCAGGGCCAAAAATGGAACTTTCACTGCCCGCTAGAAGATCATCAAATTCCAACAAACCTCCAAGAAAACCCTCATTTTCATTTATCTATAAATAAATAAATAAATAAAATGAGGATACATTGTGTAAAAAAATAATAATAATAAATAAATAAATAATATATATATATATGAATAAATAAAAGCAATAACCTGGATGGGTTGTGAACTACTTGGTACTCCTCGAAAAAATTCAATTAAACCTTGAGGAATGTTTTCCTGTCTTGGAGTAACAACATGGTTCTGCTTATCACCAATATGCTTCCAATTGCGATCATGATCATTGGTACAGATTTCCCCATCCGAGTCATCCGCTATTGGAGAACGTTGGCGCTTGAGAATGAGTGGCGGAACATAGTCAGCTAATGCAATATGACTCCCAGAACTCTTGACAACACCATAACCACTAGATGGAATTGCTAGCAATGGATTAGAGGGGATGCTCAACTTGTTTCTCCTGAGAATGATATTCCTACCTTTAGGTGCAGAAGGACAATCATTTTGTGGCACAATAGGTTCTGTGACTGTAGAAGGGTCGACATAGACTTTTGACCACCATTCGGCATAAGCTTGTGTCACGGAGAACTTATTAAAATTGGAACTCGAATGAAGTTGTACCTTGCTACCGGTCTTGAAACTTGTCACAAGTCTCCATATTTTTTAGATCTCTTCCAGACTACCAGTGTGAATATCATCTTTCAATTTACCAGGAACATCCTGATGATAAAAGAATTGTCTACAAAACATGTGCGGACTATATGGCTCGACAATGATAAAATCATTTTGGCGCAATGTCAAGTAACCTGATCGGAGGCCAGAAAAGTACTCATGAGTGGAAATGGATAGTCGACCATCATCTTTTAGCACCTCCCGCGTCGAAGATGTCCGGAATGATAAGGAAGTGGAACACTTTTACATGATCGAAACATGTTTTGAGCTACGACTTCATCAACGTGTTGGGCAGGCCCAGTACTCGAATATAAAATCATTCGAGGAAGAGATTAGATTTCCAAAGCAGGAAAGTGGGTTCTGAAATAGTCAGCTTTCCATCCATATACATAATGTGCATGAAATATATCACTAGAACTCCCTGGGTCAGGTGAGGAAACAATGTCATTCAAACCTCAGTAGATACTTGCCAAAATAGGGACAAAGAGATAAAATTTGATGCCATCTGCGATCATGCTTGCAACCTTCAATACGCCAGGTCGAATGACGCCATATGGATTCGACGGTAGGATATATTTGCATAACCAGCATGCTAAAAAGGCGGCCAAATAAGTTTTCTTCTTCATTTCTTGCACCACTCCAAGACTAGTAAACATCTCGTATGCTTGGCGAGACCAATCTCGCACAGGAGGGATCGCGCCGGAAGGTTGAATGAGACTTTGGTTGTGATTCCGTTCTGGGTTTCTTTGCACCTTTTTTGAAGCATCCAGATATCGCCTGATATCTCTAAACCAAAAGGTCACCCAATCAACGATTCCCACCATTTGCTCTTTCCTTTGCTTCTTACAAAGGCGATGGAAGGCCAAAAAGAGATATCCACAAGTAAGAGGAAGAAAAGAATTCCCTTCTCGATCGAGCTCTGATAATTCTCTAGCAGAGGGAATGACTTCCTCGTATTGCTTCCCGCCAAAAGGAAAACCTTCTATAACGCGTAAATCATGAAGGGAAATAGAAACCTCGCCCGCAGCACAATGGAGGGAGTTAGTAGAAGGACACCATAACTCGAGGAAAGCTCGGAGAATGTTCTCATGTTAAGAGTATGAAAATAGTGAAACATATATTACATCATATAAATTCTTCTCTTTCAGAAACTGTTATTGGCGGCCTAAGATGTCTTCCGCCCACTCCTAGTATCCTTCAGTGTATGGAAAGATGAAAAAAATCTGTAGAGGAGTCTTCCATATAAATCTAGCAGCCACTTAATGCCCCAAAAGTGAAAATGGATTGGTCTCGGCCTCAATCTCATGCAAAGCAGATCGTAGCGTCAAAGCACGGGCAACTAAGCCTTTGTCCTTCTTCTGGTTGTACCCGAGGTTTGTGAGCCCACAAGTAATCTCGTACGACCAGTCTGACAAGTAAGGATATGGCAAAGAATCGGAGTGAGACACCTGTAAAGCAAAATGAACCATAAGGGGTGTCCCAACCTCCAAAGTAGTGCCTCTCTCGGCAGGGTCATTATGTTGTTCCAAAATGATGATTGTCTGCGACTCCAAACACTTGAAGACCACCATGATCGTATGCTTAAAAAAAAAGTTAGTAATAGATGTGGGAAACAATTCTTCTTGGATTGATTTCAATAATTTAGTCCAGAATATTGTGACCCTAAAAGGGACTGATAAATATTGTGACCCCGAAGGGACTGATAAAACATTGTGACCCCGAAAGAACTGATAAAGCATTGTGACCTCGAAGGGACTGATAAAACATTGTGACCTCGAAGAGACTGATAAATATTATGACCCCGAAGGGACTGATAAAACATTGTGACCCCGAAGGGACTGATAAATATTGTGACCCCGTAGGGACTGATAAATATTATGAACCGAAGGGACTGATAAATATTGTGACCCCGAAGGGATTGATAAAATATTGTGACCCTAAAAGGTACTGATAAAATATTGTGACCCTAAAAGGGACTGATAAATCAATGGGACCCCGAAAGGACTGATGTAACATTGTGACCCCGAAGGGACTGAGGAAGCATTGGGACCCTGAAGGGCTAAATAATTTGTTCTAAGGAACGCATTATTCCGAAAGCATGATGACTTAAAAAAATAAAAAATAAATAAAAGTAAAAAAAATATATATATATATATACTTACTGTTATAGAAAATAGGTAGTTTGCAAAAGTCCTCCTTAATCTTCACAAAAGATGAAGGGATAACCTAAAAAAAAATTTGATCAGTGGACTGATTTAAAAAAAAATGGACTGTTGTCGACTTAAAAAAAAAAAACTTTTGATCAGTGATCTGATTTCAAAAAAAAAAATTGAATTGTTGTCAAATTTAAAAATAAAAAATAAAAACTAAATATTGATTAGTGATCTGATTTCAAAAAAATTGAACTGTTGTCAACTTAAAAAAAAAAAAAAAAGTGGGTGTCATTCACCCACCCACACCATGTACAAAAAAAACTCTCGCATATACATATATTACATATATAACCCACCTATATATATATATAAACAAAAAAATATATATATTGTAATCAGACCCCCCCCCCCCCGCCCCCACACACACACATTAAATCACACACACACGCACACACTAAATCACTCACACACATATACACACACCAGTACGCACACATGCACAAAAAAAAAACAGCTTTGCGGAAGAAGAAGAAGAAAAAAAAAGAAAAAAAACTCACAGTGGCGGCTTGCGGCTTGGTTTGGCTTGTTTGTGAATGCAATTTTGAATATGTTAGGGTTGGACAAGTACAACATATATATAGACTTGTTTTTTATACTCAAAAGGAAATACAATTTTGGTTTCCAAAAGAACAAATCTTGGAAAAAAAGAAAATAAAAGAAAGGGAAACAAGGTTTTTTGTTTCCAATTTAACCCATTTTTGGTGTCATGGGCCGTATTTTCTATTTAATTGATGGGTTATCCTAATACATTCATTCAGTTCAAAAATAATAATAATAATAATAAATAAATAAAATAAAATAAATAAATTCTTCAAAACTGGTCTACTCCTGCAAGACAAGCATTCACGAAGTCAAGCTCTGAAGCGGGGGCAATTTGTAGACACGTAAAATTGGTGATCATTTAAATACCGTTGGATCGATTGACTTAAATCAATAAGTTTCGGTCAATTTCATTGACAATTACGGGTCTCATAAATGGACACGTGTCAAATTCTCAAAGGGTTAAATTATATGCTTATAATTCAAATTAAATTTGAATTTATTCTCAAAAAATATTAAAGAAATAAATATTTTTATTTATTGGGATTTTAAGCATAATTGGTGGGTACTTTCTAAATTTAAGACCCCACATTTGGCCTATAAATACAAGGTCACCCAACACATTCAAAGGAGAAAAAGAAGAGAAAGAGAAGAAGAGGGCAACAAAGCTCTGCCGACTCCAACTCAACAAAACCTCTGAAATTCTTGAAGACGAAAAACAACAAGCATGTCACACCTGTGTCGTTCTTCTTCAAAGACCTTCAACAAATCAAGACATCTTCAATCCCGAAGAACACAAACAACAATCAAGTAACGACTCAAGATCAAGCTTTCAAAGCCCTTGCACCGGAGTTTTAGGAAATTTAATCAAAGGAAGACTTTTATTTATTTAAGAATCGACTACAGAGAATTGTACCACTTATTTTATCATTTATTATCAATAAAATCATTTGTTTGTTCCTATTTTGTTTCCTAGAATTTCGGATACAAAATTTGTGTTTACAGACACATATTTAGGAATGAATGGAATAGTGAATGTGAACACTTAAATTGGGAAGGATGAAATATTATGCATGCATGTGTGTAATCTATATATGTAAATGTAGTAAGGATTTATTATTCGAGGACTATAATAACAAGGAACTCAATTTTTATTTCACTGAGATTTTAAGAAGCATCTAAAATGTTTAAGATATTTTACAGAGTTTCAGGAGTAATGTTAGAACTCTTTATTTTTAGTGCGATATAAACAAATGTTTTAAAAACTTTTTCTTGATGTTGGGAGAAATAAAATTGCTTGTAGGTTTATTTACAAAAGATATATATATAGATATATATATATATATATATATATATGGTCTATACACAAAAAGCAATACATCAATTAGGCCACAAAGGTCGGAAAAAATTTCAGAAATATATACATTTTTTTTAAAATATATATAAATATATATATATATATATATATATTCCAGAAATATATACTCATTCCATCCCAATTTAAGTGTCCACATTCACTATTCAATCCATCCCAAAATAAGTAAAGTCAATGCCACTTTATTTGGTCAATTTATTCTTCAATCATTCAAATTATAAAATATATAAACTACAAACATCACATCACATCACTTGGTAAGACCATAGATAAAATTGGTTTTTCATTTACTATCACACTAATAAAAGTTATCATCTTAAAAAGTTGGATTCCTCAAAAGAGATTTTTAATTTGGGACATGGGGAGTATATTTTTTCCGAAATATATATATTTCATAATATATATATATATATATATATATATATATATATCATGAAATATTTATATATATATTTTTGATGAAATGTGAAGGTGGGTGATAGGAGCCGAATGTTATTCATTCTAGGCCCCTAACTCGGTATTATTAAGTCTTGACATTATGTTACTTGGTATTTTTATGCGATTTGTGTGTTTAAGTGTGTTTCAAGACCTTAACGAGGAAAACGAGTTAATTTCGGTGAATTAACCGAAATCGTATTTGTTACCTAGCCAAAAAAGAAGAAAAATGAATAAAAGCGGATTTTAGAACAAAAAGATGCATTCCGAATGGCAAAGCAGACATTACACAAGTCTTATATATTGATATATGTGCCACAGAAACAAACGACGTCCAAAAATACGAAAAATTATAAAAAATTGGATTTTCATATTTCGTGTCGAAGTTGGGCGCATACAACAAGGGAAAAACAACATCAAACTTTAAACGGAAATAACTCGATCAAATCATGTTCAAGAGCTTGAAGTCAGCTTTCCAACGAGCCAAATAATGCATCAATCGGAGTTGTGTAGCAAAATTTATGACAAAAAAAGTGAGACATATTATGCAGAAAATTGCAGATTCAGCCAGAAATCCTAGTTTGACCCGGGTTGACTTTGTGTGCACTCCAAGACATCTTAGAACGTGTATCATACATATTTATATCAGATTGAAGGGTTTTTGCTAATATTTGAAGAAAAACACATAAAAAAATGAATCATATTCAAAACAGGACAAGTCTAATGCAAGTGAGACTCTTCTCAATTTCTTCTATAAATAGCAAGGTCTGGACCAGATCTAAGGGGACTCCCAACACATAAATTCTAGATATTTTTTATGGAGATTCTCATCATGCAAAAGGGGGATCCATTCAATACCTAAAGATCCAGAGAAGAAAACCATAGAGGGCGATTCGACATTAACGATGCAGATCTCTTCCACCATAAGCAACTAGTTTGGTATCTAGGGTTTTTATAACAAAACTCTAGTCAAGTAATATAATTCATTTATTTGTTTCAATTGTAACGAGAGGAAACTGAAGATTCACATGTACTGATTGTATAGATGAGAGACTGTAGTTATTTAATATAAGAGATTCTATGTTTATTCCACTCTTGTTTTAGAACGAATGAATGTTTTATTTCAATCAATCGTGTTTATTTAATATGGGGTGGAACTCGGATGCTTAAATTACGATTTTCTACACAATAGTTTTTAAGACTCGAAACCTTAGGCTTATATAGGTCATGCCTCGGCGAGGTGATATAGACATGCTTTAGTTTAATTCCACACTATAGGAGTAGATTAGAGTAAAGTAGTTTGCATGCACTAATCACACTTTGTCCGTAGATGGGTTGTAGCGAATCCGGTTGACGGTATCTCTTTGGGGATTAAAGGTTGACTATTTACTACGCTGATCTGATTCACATGTGTTGGATCGCCCTTTTACAATTGAATGAATGAATATTTATATTATGAGGTTAGTGGTGGAGTTATGACAAACCCTGAATTGTATCTCTATTGTTTTTGTCTTAATTTATCTTTACTTACTTTATTAATTAATTAGTTGATAATAAAAATCTAAAATCATACTTTTATAGTAATTCAAGAGTATTACTTTACGAGAGTTCAAAGTACGACTTAATCCCTTGGGTTCGATAACCTTTCTCAAGCCGAACTATACTATAATACGATTCGTGCACTTGCGAGAGGTAAAACTAGGTCATTGTAAGGGTCTGTTCTTAATCACTATTTTGAAACCTTAGTTTGACCGCATCAGTGGGGGGAAATGTGATGAAATTGAAAAGTATAAGAGACAATTCGGATATAAAATGTGTTAATTAATTAAATTAAAAAGTATAAGGGGTAATCCGAATATATATGGGATTAATTAATTAAATTCAATAGAAGAGGGATTTACTGAAATTAACCCTTAAAAATATGAAAAATAGGCCACTTCTTAAAGCCTTTTATATCAATCTTGATGCCTTTTTGTATGAGAAACTATCCAATGTCTAGAATCATGTGTTCGGATAGATAATCAATTAGAAGATGTTATCCACCAAAAATAGTACTTATAATAGGGGGGAAATTAATATATTTGAATTTAAAACATCTTCTAATTGAGTAAAATCAATAACTATTTAAACTAATGAAGTGACTATTTAAATTATTTAGTTAGAAGAAAGCTAAAATACTATACATCCTCCATTATTACACTCATTACTGTACTGGATAGTAGACAAGTATATCTTTCCAAGATAAGAATCGAAAAGTGTCACTCGTAATAGTGACAATGTCTTTTATTTATTTTTATTATTGATGGTTTTTTTGTTTCATAGCTCTGATATCCGGTTCAGTTATATACACCTGGACTAATTTATGGGATTCGTGTAAGGTGATATCCCACACGAACCGGTTAAGACTCGGAATATGTCCGCGATCGTGGTCTTAACGAATTATTTGCATTTAATAAAAATCAAATATAAAATCTAATGTTTGTTGAAGTATCAAGTCTCAAATCTTTTCCAATTAGAACATCCAACTCGAGTTAGTTTTTTTTTCTTATCTTTACTTGTTAAGATACGTGAATGACAAGAAAAACAGGTAACTATCGTCAGTCAATTAAGATTCAAGAATATGAATCTGAAACAATATATTATTATCAACAAACATCAAAGTATAGGGATGCAAGTTTCATAGTGACCTTCTTTTATGTGGGAATTCGATAAAGAAAAAAAAAAATAGACATTAGGAAAAAAAGAATGGGAAGTCTAAGTAGAACTGTTGAAGGGTTAATAAAATCGAAATAGTATGTAGAATCGTAAGATTTTATGTAACTGTTATATTAAATAATTTTATTTAAATTTTTAAAAAATAATATTTTTATAATACAAAACGGAAAATATGAACAAAAACATCACTATAAAATCCAATCAAAGTGCAAATAAAGATAAATACCATTTAACAAAATTATTTGCTTAATACGCAACAAACAATATTAAGTTGGCTTAACATGATACAATGTTAAGCCAAATATTAAATTGGTAGGAATTTTATTCTTTATATAGGATGATATTGAAATATCAATCTTTAAAAGAAATATTATTAAGTTATTTACAAGTTTGAATCTGACACTAGATATTATTTTTTTCATTTAATTTTCACGTAAACGTTGTTACAAAATAAATTACAATAAAATATATATGATTATGTAACTAACATATAATATACTTAATGTGGTTCATTTTTGATTTTTTTTTTAAAATTACGAAATTTCAAAGGTTAAGATTCTGAAAATGTAACTAATGTATAATATATTCATACTTCTTATTTTATTTTTTTAAAATTGATATTGTTCATTTGAATAAATGTATTAAACTTAAAAAAAATTAGTCAAATATTTAATTTGAAAGTCTAAATCATATTAGATAATTAGAGTTTTTTTTTTTAATATATTGGACCATTGATTATTTTTTTATAAGTTTGGGCCATATATTGAGATAGTGAACTAAATCATTAAATTTTTGGGCCTTTCATATGTATGACCCAACCTTAAAACAATTATTTTAGCCCAAAAAAATTTAAAACACATGTAAATAGTAGAATCACGATTTTATACTGTTGTAATACGACTCTACCACAATTTTTCTAGGATTCTATCTATTGTAGCTAAAAAAAAATTCTTAAAAATCATAAAATTGTACGATTCTACAATCTAGAAACGTGATTTTGACAAAAAAAAAAAAAAAAAAAATTAAATGTGAATTTTGGGCTGGCTTTAGCCCAACCTTATCTCCTGAATTTCACTTGATCAGGCCGGTGAGGACTACATTGGGCTACCCATGGTTCAGCCCAAACTGTCTAAGATAGTTTTCCAGGCCCATCTAAGCTATATCAGAAAAATATTGGTCTTTATTTAATGCCTTGATGTGATGAGCGATGACTGACTGAATGGAACCTAATAATAAGATCCAAGTTTAATTCACAACTGATTATACTGAGATTAAAAATTGATTCAAGGGTTTAAATTCTAATTGCTAAGCTGCATGGAAGGATTAGTATAAATCTAAAGAGTTGTATAAAAGGTACCAATATTATTTTTCTTAAGGGAATTTTTTTTAAAATAAGTTGAATGTAGTTCGTCATGTTAGGTTTTATATTTGATGAATTTAAGTTCCATAATACAATTGAAAAAAAAAAAATATATATATATATATATATATATATAGTATACCGAAAATAATCCTCTTTATTTATTTTGCGGACCTTACTTCTCTTCTGATATTTGCTACTTAATTTGTTTAGCTGATTGATATCTTAGATTGTGTAAGCAGTAAGCCCTACCATATGAGGTCTCTAATCGCGGTGAAGGGAAGTGAAACAAGTGAAGACGAAAAGAAAATGAAGCACAGACAACCTAAGATCAGCAGGAGTGGGAGAAGGGGGCATTTTTTTTTATTTTTTTTTTCCGAAGAGCACTTATTCGATTAAGACTTCATTCTTCAATCTTATGACGAAGTTTCTCAAACTTTTCGTAAATAGTGGAGCTCATACATGAAACGAAGCTAAAAAACAGATATGTTGAGGACATATATGTTGAGGCCATCAAATGGGTGATCGTGGAAGTTGGAGAATCGGCTGAGAAGTCAAGCCACATGTATACTTAGTAAAATAATATTTGTGAAATGTAATACGCTATGTGTGGGAATTGTATAATTATATGTGCATTTTAAAAGAAAATTGTTGTGATTACTTGAATATTAATTAAGCTAATAAAACATTAGCACTTATCAATAAATGATATCAATCACTAGCTCCTCTTAATTGTTCTTCGGGTATAGGGATCCCCTAGATGATTAGCAAAAGAATCATGCCATTCTCACTTTTCAAAAAAGAAAAGGTAAAATAAATAAAATCGAGTAGACTCTATAGCCGAATAATTAATTGTCCAATGACAATTAACTTATCATTCCTAAAGCAAAAATAAAATACTTTCATGGTGTCTTTTTACTTATTTATTATTATTTTTAATTTTTTTTCTCCTAAAATTCCCCACATAAGAAAAATGTCACTATGAAACTTGCATCCTCTACTTGGTGGATAACAATATATTGGGCGTCTAAATATCATATTCGACTTTGTCACATGAAATTAAAATGACTCATGAAACATCATTTTTATTTTTTTAAAAGTAATTAAAAAACAATAATATTAACAATAAGTGGCTGTATACGTCTATTCTCCTGTCTAATCAAACCTTTTAACTTATAATTGGGTATTATGTGTGCCTAAACTTCCAAAAGATTTTAGCACTATTATTATTTATTTTATCAAATGAATACATTATTTGTGCACAATGATCCTTGATGATATAAACTAAAAGTGTCATTGTGGCATTTAAAAAGCTTGTAATTAAAAAGCTCTTTTTAGTACTTAATTAATACAAATCATTGGCTTGAGAAGACACCACAAAGCTTTTCACATAGATAAAAAGCCAACCTGAACACATTATAAAATACACGATCATATTAAACTCTAGAGAATCTTTGTGAGAACAACTTATTGGAATCCTATAGATAAAACATACATCATGCATCACAGAAATTTGGAGCACATCAAGATAGCAATGAAATTGATTTTCGCCAGAAAAAAAGGAGCTATTTATATATATATATATTTTTTTTATTCATATACCAGTTAATTAATTTTGATTAATGTAAGAACATAAAGTGAAAATCAAGAGATCAAAACAAGAAAACAATTTCAAGTTACGCGAAGGAAAAATAACGAGAGTTAACACTCATATAAATATATGCATCTCATATCTGCATTTGTAAATCAAGTTATAAAATGATAAGAGTATACATGAGCACCATTACATATTAGTATTAGTATTAGTATTCGAAGTAACATGATAAAAATATCGAATTTCTTTTATATAAAGGTAATTTGCAGTGACACCCTCCTGAGATTTAGATCAATTCCACCTAACCTCCAGTCAACGCACAAGTTTATAATGTCATCCCCTGAACTTTAAAAAATCTTGCAGTGACATCCCTTTGAGCCGTGAAAAGTCAGGTTTGCCCTTATTATAAATAGGGTTAATTTCAATAAACTCTCATCTACTATTGAATTTAATCAATTAACCTCTCTTATGTCCTGATTGCCCCCTATTTTTTCCAATTTAATAAACTAACCCTCCTATATCCGGATTGCCCCATATACTTTTCAATTTTAATCACATTGCCCCCACCCTCGAACAATATATATATATATAATTCAAAATAAATATATAAAATTCGAAAAATATATAACATTCAAAAAATATATAAAATTCGAAACAAATATATAAATTTAAAAAATATATATATAAATTCAAAAACAATATATTTAATTTCAAAAAATATATAAATTTTGAAAATATATTAAATTCAAAAAATATATATAAATTAAAAACAAATATATAACATTCAAAAAACATATAAAATTAAAAAAAAAAAGAATTAAATTTTGAATATATATATAAAATTCTAAAATATATTTATATAATTCGGATAAAATATATAAATTCAAAAAAATATAAATTTAGAAAATATATATATATAAATTTCAAAAAATATATATTTTGGAAAACAAAATGTGAAAAAATAAATAAATTTAGAAAAAAATATATATATTGGTAAAATGTAAAATATTTTATAATGAAGTGAATCAAACTACTTACCACCAACAACAATTAGTGGTATTTTTTATATATATATTTCCAAAATATATATATTTTTTGAATTATATATATATTTCAAAATTTATATGTCGTTTTCAAAATTTATATGATGTTTTAGAAAGTTAATTATATGAAATTTTTGAATTTTTAAAAAAATTGCAATGACACCCCTTGAGGTTTAGGTCAAATCCAAACAAATATATAAAATTTAAAATATATATATATAATTCAAAAATATATATACAATTTGAGAAAAAATATAAAATTTGAATATATATATAATTCAAAAATATATATATAAAATTTAGAAAAAATAGATAAATTCAAAAATATATATAAAATTTGAAAATATATATATATAAATTTTAAAAAATATAGCCAACAACAATTAGTGGTCTTTTATATATATATATATTTACAAAACAATATATATTTTTTTGAATTATATATATATTTCGAAATTTTTATGACGTTTTCGAAATTTATATAATGTTTTCGAAAGTTATATAATATTTTCAAATTTTATATATATTTTTTGAATTTTATATATTTTTTGAAATTTAATATATTGTTTTAGAATTTTTTATTTTTTTTGAAATTTATATATTTGTTTCGAATTTGATATATATATTTTTCAAATTTGATATATATTTTGAATTTTATAAATATATTGTTTGAGGGTGGGGGGCAATGTTATTAAAATTCAATGGTAGAGGGGTTAGTTGATTAAATTCAATAGTAGATGAAGGTTTATTGAAATTAACCCTATTTATAATAAGGGTAAACCTGACTTTTCACGGCTCAAAGAGGTGTCACTGCAAGACTTTTTAAAGCTCAGGGGGTGTCATTGTAAACTTGTGCGTTGATCATAGGCTAGGTGGAATTGACCTAAACTTCATGGGGTTACTACAAATTATCCAAATTTATGGATAATTTGCAGTGACACCCCCTGAACTTTAGGTCAATTGCACCAAGAAATTTGTCTACCCAATTTCGGTCAAACAACCCTTGAACTTTCAATTTTCTTGCAGTGATACCACCTGTAGGGTTTTTGGGACTTAAAATTACTCTTGTACCCTTGTTTTCATGTAAAAAATATAAAATTAGAAAATATATATATATAATTCGAAACAAATATATAAAATTCGTAAAAATATATATAAATTTCAAAATATATATATAAATTTTGAAAAAAAAACATATATAAATTTCAAAAAAAAATATTAAATTCTAAAAAAATTTAAATTAAAAAATATATATAAAAATTGAAAAGAAAATATAAAATTTGGAAAAACATATATAAATTCAAAATATATAAAATTCTAGGGAAAGTATATATTAAATTTTGGGAAAAAATATAAAATTTGAAAACATATATAAATTTATGAAAAATTATATAAAATTCGGAGAAAAATATATATTTCGAAAAATATATAAAATTCAAAAATATATATATAAATTCGAACATGAACATAAGGTAGACAACTATACAAGTATACATTAATTAAAACTTCAAATAGCCAAAATACAAGTTTGCTTTCGAATTTATATATATTTTTTCTGAATTTTATATATGATTTTCAAATTTAATATATATTTTTTGAAAATTATATTTTTCACCAAATTTTATATATTTTTCAGAAATTTATATATGTTTTCAAATTTTATATTTTTTTTCCAAAATTTAATATATATGTTTTCGAGTTTTATATTTTTTTTCCTAATTTTATATATTTTTTCCAAAATTTATATATATTTTTCTGAATTTTATTTATTTTTTCAAAATTTATATATGTTTCTGGAAATATAATATATATTTTTCGAAATTTATATTTTTCTCCGAATTTTATATTTTTTTTCAGAAATTTATATATGTTTTCGAATTTATATTTTTTTCCAAAATTTAATATATATTTTTTTCGAATGTTATATATTTTCTACAAAATTTATGTATATTTTCGAAATTTATATATATATTTTTTGAATATTATATTTTTCTTTTCGAAATTTATTTATTTTTTCTAAATTTAATATATATTTTTTGAATTTTATATATTTGTTTTTGGAATTTATATATGTTTTTCATGTAATAACTAATAAGTGAGATAAGTCAAGGATTTTTTGGACTTTTCATCCTTCCAGAGGGTGGCACTACAAAAAAATTAAAAGTTCAGGAACTATTAGACCGAAATTAAATTAACCAATTTTTAAGTACAATTAACCTAAAGTTCAGAGCACTCACTACAAATTACCCAAAATCTATCTACACCTATCTATACCAATCACAATCATCGAGATAAAAATTATTATATTTTTTAGGTTGAATTTTTATGCAAATCATATCACACGGTCAATCTGTTTGATGTGTGTGGATTTTTTTACTAAATTTTTAAGTTTAATTTTTTATGTTAATTAAATCACACGGTCGATATGTTTGATGTATATGATTTTTTGCATTATTATTATATATTCTAAGTGTGAAATTGAGGCGGATTCTTAAAAGATAAATATGAAATTTTGACAAAAAAAACTATGTTGGTGGGGATTTGAAAACTTTAACCTTTAGGCTATGAATTATGGGTCAAAAAATAATACTAGACATGCATATCTAGCTATGAGTGATTATTAATTATTATTTGAATAGCTTGTTGTTTGCTCCGAAAAATAATATTTATCATCGACTTAATAGTATGGCCGATAATAATCATTTTCTCCGTAAGAAAAATAATCATCGGCCAAATAGTAGGGCTGATAATATTCTTCGTATCCGTAGGGTGTGGGCGTGCCAGAACCGGTGATCTTTTTGAACATGTGGAATATAATCAGGCGATTTGTGTGAGAGAAAACTTAACTCACACGAATGAGTTTTGATTGCCTCAACAAATAGGACTTTTGGATAATCGAAAAAAATAAAGTACGAGAGAATTGAAGTGCGAAATTATTAGCAAGAAAGTAAATTGGTGCAAGGAATGTAAAATAGACGATAAAAATAAAATATAATGGAAAAACTGTTATTGTAACATATACATTTTGTATTTGATCGGGACCCTAAAACAGAGATCTACATACCTTATTTATAACTTGTGAAATATAACCTAGAGATAAATAACTAAAAATAAAAGATAAATATTCCTAAATCTAAACCTATCTAAATAAAACATTAATCAATTATAACTCATATTTTTTAGAAGTGTCCAATACTCCACAAATCTTCTAATCTTGATCAATAAAGTTACTTCATGATCTGAGTCATCTGACCCATTTTCAGCCCATCTTCTGGCCCAATTTCGTAGCTCAAATTGGCCTATATTTCAGCTCAATTTTGGACCAAATTTTGACCCGTTTTCCGTTATCATGTGTTGGCTCATTTAAGGTGTCAACCCTAATTTCCGTGAAATCATTTGTTGGGGAATAAAATAGGGATTCATGAGGAGAAAGATCACATGAATCACATCTATGACTTTATTTATTTAGCACCACATTGTAATTATATTTAAATTACACAAGTCAACAAGAGATATGTACGTAGTTGACAACTCAATATTAAATGTTTTTTCTGCATCATGTATGAAAATAGTTTCAGAAAGCAAAAACATTCAAGGAGAGAGGGAGAAAAAAACTGTATATATATACTTTGTGAAATACCATTCTTCTTAAATTATACATGCAAATGCTTTTTGCCTAATTCATTTATATAGTTCTCTTTTACTCTCATCTCACTTTAAACTTTAAAGTTGCAATCTGAAAAGGTCCAAACTTCATAATGAAGTACACCAATTTTTGGACTCTTTATGCTTGTTGTCTCAGTGAACATCTTTAATTCTAGGCTATTACAGTAAACCCCCTTTGACCCCTTCCATTTCAGAAAATCCTCATGCATTTACTAAATTATATCACTTTGCCTCATTTTTTTATAATTTTGGACAAAAATACCCACAAAGTAGAGGGATTTATTGATAAATGATTTTTTATCGGTAAATTACACTTTCACCCCATATTGTTGATATAAGTTACACTTTCACCCCTTATTTGTTTCACTTTGACCCCTCAACTAAATTTTAAGACGTGAAATGACTAAATTACCCCTAAATGTGTGTGAGGACATACTTGCCAACCCATAAATATGTGAAAAGACCAACCTACCCTTCTCTTGCAAAAAATATATATATTTCAAAAAAAAATTCGAAAAACAAAATATCTAAAAAAAAATATTTCAGGAAAAATATCGTTTTCCAATTTTTTTGTATATATATATTTCAAAAAAAAAAATTCAAAAAAAAATATATATATAAAAATTGGAAAACATATATTTTGAAATATATATATGCTCCATTTTTTGAATATTTAAACAAATTTCCAGTTGAAATATATATTTTTTGAATTTTCCTTCCCAAAAATATATATATCTTCAAGAACAAGGCATGTACCAATTTTTTTTTATGTATATATTTTCTTTCGAAAAAGAGGGTAGGTTGGTCTTTTCACATATGTATGGGTTGACAACTAGGTCCTCATGTATATTTAGGGATAATTTAGTCATTTCACATTTCAAATTTTGATTGAGGGGGTCAAAGTGAAACAAATAAGGGGTGAAAGTGTAATTTACTCATAATAAATCATTTATTAGCAAATTCTAAGGGTATTTTTGTCCAAAATTGTAGGGAATAGGGCAAGGTGATACAATTTGGTGAGTGCAGGAAAATTTTCTGAAAAGAATAGAGTTAGTTGATGTAAAATGAAACCATGTGGGGGTTATCACCCTTAATTCTATACATTATCAAATCAAATAATGCATATGTAGCATGTAGGTGCTCAAATTTTCGTTTAATACTCCTAAAGTTGCTTAACTACTTTTTTCTTTTAAATATTTCCATTAATCCACTTAGTAGTACGACGAGTATAATTAATATGAATTTTTTTTTCTTAATTAGATTATAATGGTAATAAAGATTCTTAAGGATTATATAAAGTGATATGCTCCCAATGCAAAATGATATTCAAATCTTGTCAAAGTATTATTGGAGTTAGAAAATGAACGCAAGTCGTTTTATTTCATATCGAATGACTTACTCAAAATAGCTAGAGAACCTTCACAATTATTAAAAAATATAATAACAGTTTTTAGATGTTCAATATCAAATCATAAAATTTTACTATTATTATTTTGTTCTTTCAAAATAAAATACTATTTTCATAAAAGTAAACCATGTAGGCTTTAAAACTTTAAGCAGCTTTAGTTTAAATATAATACCACAACTATTAGAATAATTTACCACTAGAATAAACTTATTTAAATTTTCACATCCATTTTTTTTTCTTCTTTTCGTCATTCACTCTGTGTAAGCTGATTGTATTAGCACATGTTGTTCACAATCATGACCAAGTGCAATTAATAGAGATTAATTATATCACTCAACTTTTTGGTCAAAATATTTCAAACATTATATATATATATTCATTGTTTAGAGTTTCTTCACCACTCTTGTCATATTTTTGTGGTATATAATATATTGTATGTTCGGACTTCTTTAAACACTGTCATGAGCCACAACACAACCCCATTCCTTACTTAAAGGTCAAATCCAACTATATTTTCGTTTTAACATTTTATATTCACTTATGTAAAGAAAAATATTTCATTATTCATGTTGGTCCCGCCAATAAAAATAAGTTCGAATTAGGATATTCTTTACACAAATGGAGTGCTGTAATAGTGAAAATGTCCAGCCCAATTGAGCCCATCTGTCATCAGGCCCATCAAGTTTATGGGCCAGCAAGATATTTATGAACCCAATAATAAAGCCCATTCAGAGGAGGTATGTAATGAAGGACCCTGATTAAATGTACAGGATGAAGTCCATTTAGGATATGTATATAAAGAAATTCCAAAAATTAATAGAGGGATTGGAAGAAGTGTTGAACATTTTAAGGTGTTTACAAATGCTCTAGAGTTCATCAAATTAAATGTCTTCTAGGACTTGTTTACCATTACTTATTTTAAATTCAAAGAAATTCAATTTCTTGCCACTTGGTAACCAATGAACTATGAGATTCTTCAAAGTAATTTAATTAAAAAGAAAGTAAATAACAAATGCACTTTGAAACTTGGAAAGGCCAATTTTTTATTTTAAGTGGAGAACTTGTAAATTGTAATTGATTATTTCCAATTAACCTACTTTTCCAACTAAATTAATATTAAATATTTTTCTAGGGATTGAAGTGGAGGCCATATAGTCCAACCGACCCAACTCGGCCTGCCCCAACCCACTACAAGTAATCCAATGAGAATCACACCACTTGTAGTACAAACTTAATGGCTACTTATCTTATCCTAAATAAGACTATTCACTCAATCACAGGATATAATCGATATTATTTAAGGTTGTTATTCAAGAAGTGAAGTACTTCTAGTATTTATTTATTAATCAACCACCCAATGAGAGTCCCTCCAATAAGAGATAGGTGGAAGTTTACCATTAGATTGGAAATCTGGTTTTGTTGGTTAATAGTGGTTGTAATCAGGACAACTCTTTCATTTTCTGATCACCTTCAACAATTCCCTTTATTTAATTATTGTGACAATTATTGCAAAGAAAAATATATTAGGAAGTTAAATTTACTATTTAATTGAGAAAAATATTTCAAATCAACTACTAAGGCCCTGTTTGGTATAACTTCTGTTTCTGGTTTCCCGCAGAAGAAAAAGAGAAGCAAAAACTGTTTTGAGAAGCTGGTACCCCCAGCTTCTTTAAAACGTTCTTCCAAGGCGCAAAAACTCTTCTAAAAATTTTGTCAAACACTGTTCAAAACAGCTTTTACCTCTAGAAAGCCAAAAACAACGTTTGAAAAGCTAATCCAAACAGAACCTAAATAAGAAACTCTTGTCATAAGAGAGATCGGAAAAGAATATGTTATCGTATATTCTACTATACTACATGTAGGTATATATACAAAAATAACTTCTTATTTTCTGGTGAGTAAAAATTCATACTCATTTATAATGTGACCGTTAGATGTAATTGACATAAGTTAAGAAGTTATTATTTAAAATTTAAAAATCAAATTTAACAATTTTTGTGGTAGGTAAGTATGGATTTTCTTGTTCACTCTAAGAGTAAAAGAACATTGCTCAGTATATATATATATATATATATATTTATTTTTTTAAACATTGAAAATTTCCACTAATGTCCCGTTGTCAACAATAAATTTAAATTTTTTA
This sequence comes from Cornus suecica, assembly GCA_963922005.1. Lineage (NCBI taxonomy): Eukaryota > Viridiplantae > Streptophyta > Magnoliopsida > Cornales > Cornaceae > Cornus > Cornus suecica. The sequence goes on from OY998238.1 coordinate 100,933,057, forward strand.
ATGTTAAAGTTAATCTATTAAAAGAAATAGATAATTATAAACAAATAGTACATTGAGAATATTCTCTGTTTCAAAGAGGTTAATATAACTTATCAAAATTTTATACCTATAGGATAACTTTAGTTACATATAATTAAGAACTCTATTAAATATTAATACATAATTCATTTGTCATTTTGTTTTTTTGGGTAATTTCATTTGTCATTTTGTTGTTATTAAAAAAATTTCTCTAGGATTAATTTCAGAAAATCCCCCTATACTATTGAATTTAATCAACTAACCCTATGTCCGGATTGCCCCCTATACTTTTCAATTTCATCACTTTGCCCCCTCACCCTCACATATATATCAGTCAAAATGATTAGGGTTAATTTTATTTACACCCCCTGAAATTTATTTTATCTTCATTCAGATCCCCTCATATTTAAAAAACTTCATTCAAACCCCTTATTTTTTTCCATCACACTTCATTTACACCTCCTAATATCACTTAATACTTAAATTAGGCTCAATTTTGAGATATGTGGTGTTTTGAAAGATGGATTCAATTTCTTTATTATCCTCAAATTTTATTATCCAACATTTTCTCACTAATAACAATATTATCTAATTATATAAATAATTTATTTTTTCCCAATCAATACATCAAAGTCTCAAACAAAAAATAAAGTATCCGAGGAAAAGAAAATAAAAATTAAACTATAAACAAAATAAATAAATATATATTTTTCATTTAAAAGTTCATTTGAAAAGTGAACTATAAATGAAATATATATATATATATTTATGATATTATCCATTCATTTATTTTGCTACTTTAAAAATTATAATTTACTCCGAAATATATTTATATATATATATATACATTTTTTTCGTTTATAGTTCATTTTTTAAAATTTAAATACCAATTAAATTTTTTATTTTTTGTTTGAGACTTTGATGTATTGGTTGAGAAAAAATAAATTATTTATATAACTAGATAATAATGTTAAAAGTAGGAAAATATTGGATAGAGATAATAAAATTTGATGATACATAATAAAGAAATTGAGTCATTGTTTTCAAACACCACCTATCTCAATATTGATGATAATTTAGGTATTAAGTGATATTAGGGGTTTAAATGATGTGTGTCTAAAAAAATAAGGAGTCTGAATGAAATTTTTTAAAGTTGAGGGAATTAATTTGATTGAAGACAATGCAAACTTTAAGGGTTGTAAATGAAATTAATTCTAACTATTTACATTGAGATGTAAGGGTGAGGGGTATAAAAGAAATTAATTAATTAAATTCAATAGTATATAAGTTTTCTAAAATTAACCCAATTCTCAATCAAACTTTTGTGTATGAGGATTCTCTTCCATTTCCTGCCAAGTCCAGTATATATATGTATATATATACATATATGGAGTAAATGAATTCTATTCAATACTCTCCATCAACATATATACTGATATTTTGTACAATATAATTTGGACATGTGACCGAATTTTTATATTAAATGAAGATGGACATAAGCAATTCCTTAATAAAAGATTTGATCACATGTTTAAATTATATTGGATTAGATTAACATAAGGAAGAATTTGACCCTTATGGGTCAAGAGCTAAATATATGTGTATATATATGCGTGAATGAATGCTGATTTTGGCATGTGGCATTCGCTCGTGATCCAACCGGTTAATCCTCCATTGAATATAAACACATTAGATTCAAAACTCACAAACCCATTCTCTCTATCGATCTCCACAAGTGGATAAGAATTCATTTTTATCCACTCCATCAATTTAGGAGCTCAATCTCTCTCCCAAGATAACTCCTTAGAATATTCCATCTTCATTCCCCTAATCTCTCTCAATCTTCAGTTACCATTAAAATTACTACTAATTATCGTATATAGTACTCACAACACACTTTCTACACACAAAGAACTCTCAATCAATCACTCCACTTGTTCTCACCAAATGGGCATCCTCCATTACTCCCCTTCTCCCACCTCCAAATCACTCACTTAAAAGGGCACAAACACATAGTACTCTCACGTACATATATATATATATATATATCAGTCTTCTCCAACGCGTTTATTTTAGTCAGGAGCCTTATGGAATATTTAAGAGAGATGGAGGGTAAAAGAGCTCATGACCATCATCATGATCGTCCTCCTCCACGGCGTGTATGTGTTTCAGGTCCGGTGATCGTCGGAGCCGGGCCATCCGGGCTGGCTGCGGCCGCATGCTTGAAAGAAAAGGGAATAGTGAGTGTAGTTTTAGAGAGAGAGAGCTGCATAGCGTCATTGTGGCAGCTCAAGACCTATGATAGGCTATGCCTACACTTGCCAAAGCAATTCTGTGAGCTTCCACTAATGCCATTCCCAAAACACTTCCCAACATACCCTACAAAGCAACAGTTTGTGGCATACTTGGAGGAGTATGCAGAGAGGTTCGAGATTACGCCAGTTTACGACGAGGGAGTGAGGGGGGCCGAGTTCGATAAGGGGGTGGGGATGTGGCGCGTGAGGTGCGTGGGGGGGAGGGATGGGGAGGAGAGGGAGTATGTGTGTAGGTGGTTGGTGGTGGCGACGGGGGAGAATGCGGAGGCGGTGGTGCCGGAGATCGAAGGGAGGGAGGAGTTCGGAGGGGGGATAGTGCATACAAGTGTGTATAAGAGTGGGGAGGTGTATAGGGGGAAGAGGGTTTTGGTGGTGGGGTGTGGGAATTCTGGGATGGAGGTGTGTTTGGATCTTTGTCATTTTGGTGCTAAGCCTTCCATTGTGGTTAGAGATACAGTAAGAACTCTTTTTTCATCCATTGCCTTGGGTTCTCACTCTTTTTCTAGGCACATTATATGTAAAGCAAATTTTTCCCATTAAGTAATATTTGTTAATGTTGGATATTTAGATTTTTATGAGGAAAAGTTTTTAGGTTTAAATTTCTTTAGTCAAAGCAATAAACCAATTGGGTTTTTCTCATTTTCTGTCAAAACATTTTGTTTTCTATGAAATTTATATTATTCTTATTTTTTATTATTTATTTACAACTTTCTAAATTTCCTACAATGATTATCATTTTTTCTTTTGAAATATCTGGTATTTCACTTTCTTGTATCTCAAGCATGCGCAACAATGACAAAAAGACATAGTATATATAACAAATTTCATAATCATATATAAATTTGATTTTTCCCTCTGGAAAGGACCTTTCTAGCATATGGAGGCCAGTGAGAGTGGCCTCCCAGAAGTGCAAGTGAGAGTGGTCTCACACTCTTCTTTTAGGTCACTTTTTTCATATCTAGTCCCCATCTTCAATATGGTCACCTTTTCTTTTTCTTTTTTTCTTTTTTAGTATATGGTTTTTCACTTTTTTAATTTATGAATTGATTGAAGGTACACATCCTACCCAGAGAGATGCTAGGAAGATCAACTTTTGGGCTGTCAATGTGGTTGCTCAAGTGGCTCCCCATCCATCTTGTCGATATCTTCTTGTTGATCTTGTCGTGGCTCCTTATCGGCGACACCTCCCGGTTCAGCCTCAACCGCCCTCAATTAGGTCCCCTCCAGCTCAAGAACTTGACCGGAAAGACACCGGTGTTGGATGTGGGGACTTTAGCCAAGATCAAAAGTGGAGATATTGAGGTATAATATTAGTCTATAATTGTATATATATATATATATATACAAGATATAATTAACAAACTTATCACTTAGCTTTTGATTTATTTTGTTTTTAGCACTTCTATTTAAGTTCTAGTGTTTGATGGATCTTATATTAATGTTCCTTGATCAATGATTAGATAGAGTGTGGGACAAGTTTGTTTCCCTACTTGTTGTAGAATATATAATCACCATTTATTAGATCAAATTATTTGTAGATTTTTGGTGTATCTTTAAAAGAAAATGTGAAGGGACATACTAAGTACTAGTACATAATTAGAGCAAATCACATCACCTTTTAAATTAAATTATTTCATTTGAGAACTATCAACTCAAGTGTTTGATGGATACTGTAGTCTTTGTTAATCAATGATTAGGTAGAAAGTGTAACAAGAATCACCTGTTTCGCTAACAAAAATTCGACAACTATTCACGAATTTTATATAATTTTGGTGCTTAAAATTGATCAATTTTATACAAAATAAAAGTTCCATATGGAGGATTAGGATTAGCATCTCAAACCTAATATTATTAATTAATTCCTATGACATTGGGTGCTTTCCCACTATTATAAAATTGATTATTAATTTGTTTAATATCCATTTTTTATTAGGTATGTCCAGCAATTCGGCGATTAAATCACCATGGAGTGGAGTTTATCAATGGGAGAAAAGAAAGTTTCGATGCAATCATCTTAGCAACTGGTTACAAAAGCAATGTACCCTCTTGGCTAAAGGTAGATAATTCAATTTATTTATTTATTTTTTAACAAAAAAAAAAAAAAAAAAAAAAACTTTTTTTCTCCCCCTTCATAGTTTCTTCACTCTCAAGTAATTTTGTCTAAGTTGAAAATTTTCCAGGACACAGAAATGTTTTCTCATGAGAATGGTCTACCCCGAAAGCCATTCCCAAATGGATGGAAAGGCGAGTGTGGGCTATACGCGGTAGGGTTCACTAAGCGCGGTTTGTTTGGTGCATCAATGGATGCGAAAAGAATTGCAGAAGATATTGAACAGTGTTGGAAAGCCGAGGCAAAGCATATCGCGGCCTTGTCAAGTTCAAATTTGCCAAAATAACGATATTTTTCGACTTGGAAATTAAATTTTGGTGAAAGATTTAAGGACATTTTCTTCAACACCATGCAGACCATGTGAAGGATCAAATAGGAGCAAAAGAAAGATGGGAGTCATTTTGCAGGGGACATCAACTATATATATATATATATATATATCTACTACCATGTACATCTTTGTACATTGCCAATTTTCTTTAACTATTAGGTATGACTTTCTAGAGGGAGAAGAGAGGGCAAGTTGTAGGTGTTTGGCACTCGAGAAAATTAACAATCTAATGTTTTCTCTAGTGAGCATAGTCTAGTATGGTAAGTGAACTACATTTACTATTTAAGGTTTTGTGTTGGAGGCGACTTCAAGAACATTGTGCAAAGCTAGTGAAATTAACTGTCAGACCAAACTTCTACTATATGAGATCTGAAGCATTTTCTATTTAAGACTTTTTGCAACTTCAATATTGAAATGATTGCATTAATTACAAAGTGAAAATGCCAATTTTGAGATTGCACATAATATTGTAGGAATAACTATTAAATATTTTTACCTTATCAAATCCCATTTACCATTCTCCCCTTGTTAATTCCTTGTCTTCCCACATTCAAATGCAATGGCCAATTTCTATTGATAGTTTTTTCTTAAAAGAAAAAAATAAAGAACTTTGCTCTGATTAATCTTACAAGATCCATACAAAACACACACATCGATAAAGTGTGGTCTAAAGAATTATTTGCAATATAAAGAACTGTCCTTTGTACAAAAGTCATGCCCTTTCTTAGAACCCGTTTGGTTCGTTCTTTTGCAAAGCAGAATTATAGGACAATACTTTTATCATACCCTATAAGAAGAAAGTACTTCCTCCAATCCCATGATATGATTCAATAAAATGTGGACACATGTATTTTATTTTTTTAAAGAAAATTGAAGTTTCCATCACCATTCTTCCCAAGTCATGACCCAATAAAATATGGACACGTCTATTTATTTATTTTTTTAAAATAAAAACCTAGAATTGGAATTTCCATCACCATTCTTCCCATGGTCTCAGGAACGGGATCATCTGCTGTAGTCGGGTCATGTTGTACAACGAATGATATCATTTTTTAAATTTTTGGAAACAAAGCTAACGATTCTCTGTTATATGACCTCTATGGGTTTCTTATATTGTATATTATGTTTTTAGGTTTTACAAATTTAGTGTGATTCGCAATTCATTATTTTTGCAACCCCAATATGATTCGTAATTCATTTCTCTTTCGTGATTTATCTCATTCGCAGAATATATCCATTAAAGTTACTTTCACTTTACCATGTTCGTTGTTTGTTAATGTTTGTCAGTGTGAAAAATTGTATATCTACATATATATATAGTGTTGTTCTGTGTATATATAATTATATTTTTACTTATATATATATATTTGTAGGGGTTCGCAAGATTTAGGCGATGCGAAGATAGTTTCTGTGCAAGTTCGTCAGCCAATAACCGTACTTATTGCTTTTATTGCTTTTGATTTGTTTTACAGAGAAATGAAATAGAAGAAAGTAGAGGAAAAATAGCAAATACAAGTATTTGAGAAGTACTTTATATCTCTAGGATTTTCTCTCTCTTGGTCTCCAAAAAGCCTCCTCCTTCAAGTGAGCTCCTGCACCTCTATTTATAGACGCGAGTGCTCAGTAATCCTCGCGGATTGTATCACCTACATCAGTATCTGTCTCGCGACATGGTTCCTTTGTCCTCGCGGAATCTATTGCCACGTCAGCACCTGTCTTGCGACACGATCCCTGCGTACTTAATCCTTGATATAAATACTTTGCACAGTATTATCTCATCCCTTTGATTACGCGAAACGGATTCGCGTCATCTTTATGAGGATCATACTATGCGCCATAAATACTTTGCACAATATTACCGCAAAACGAATTCGCGGATCATAATGTGTGTTATGCCCTGTGATCCGCACCTATTGCATCGCGGATCTGATTTATCCTTAGCCAAGGATGCTGTTATAGCTTTGCTGGGTCATGATCAATCATGCATGCCTTGGTCATGTGCCTGAATACTAGCGGTCTCTCTAAGGTACTCTTTACTTAGAATGGCGTAAATATGGTCGCGACCCACTTTTTACTCATCCCAAGCATTTCCCTTAGATTCCGCGTAGTATTCGCTACGCGAGCAGCATATAGGGTTATGAGTTCCTGATGCGAGCTATAAAACACATCAGTTTCTCATACCTCTCTCTGTATAATGCAAGTTCTCGCGTGAAAACCATATTTGGGCTATTTCCCCAAGTAATCAATTATTTGGGCCAATCTCCCAAATATTCTTTTACTTGGGCCGGTTTCCCCAAATATACCAATCCTGGGCCATATCCCAGATAATTAAAGCTTGGGCCATATCCCGGATAATTTAATTTTTTGGGTCATTATCCCAATGACTCATTCCTCTTTACATTTTTCCCCGTTGCACTTTTGATACTTGGCCAAGTATTAAAGTGCAATAACTTGTGGATTCGCGAATCAAACCCTTGCTTCAAGGCCGCTTTTCCCCGTGTCACTTTTGTCCTATCGCGGATGAATTTTATTCCCCATGTTTTGCGTATATTGATCCGCGAACATTCCTTCTTAGTTTTTCTGTTTTTCAATGCCTTTTGTGCATGTGTTTATTTTTGTTTTTTCCCCATATCTTTCTTATTTTTCACAAACTCCCTTCATACTTTGATCCGCGACTTTTGAATTTGCGGCAACCTTGGCGTCAGTTCGGCTTCCACGGTCATTAATGGCGCCTCCTAGGTTTCTGTGCCTATTCCTTATAAAAGTTTCCCTTGTCCATTTCATTTCACTTTTTTCCAATTGCCTTGCCGCTTCAAAACTTCCTTATGTTATCTTTATCTTTGCTATTTTATTCTCAAACCCCCCATTTCCTTCGCGGTCTGTAATTTTAAACCCTTTATCCCCTATTTTCAATGGCCAAGGCCTCAACCCCAAAAATTTTAGTTCATCCATCTGGGAGTGTCCCATCTGTTCCCCAACCAACAGAATGGAGAAAGGCTCCATTTTTTTAGATTTCTCATGATCATTTCTGGAGTTCTATTGAGGACCTTCTTCCCGTGGGAGACATTACAGATGAACCCATGCTTATTCATTCTGATGGCGAAGCCCCCTTAGCCAATATCTCACCGACTTCAATTCTTCGTCTACTGATTGAAAGAGGTGATGTCCCATATTCTTTTATAGAATATGAAGGGCATGTGTCACTCATTACCCATTGGAGGATGTGGTCTAGCCACATACTTAGTCAGGATAGGCACCCCGAGACTCTCAGACAGACAGGTTTACTAGACTCCATAGAACTATTTTTGGACTTGTGTGTTCGTCGAGACGCGGATGATCTCAATCTTTTGGTGTCGCGATGGAGCTCCTTCTCGCACACTTTTGTAACCTCTTGGGGGGAGTTTTCCCCAACCCTGGAAGACGTGTACGTGTTGTTCTGCCTCCCAGTTTTTGATTCGCGGTCCTTAGATGCCCCAGCTTTCAATGAGGCAGACCAGGTGATTCATTCTCACCTCCAGTCTTGCGCAGCTTATGCCGCGAAAAGAGGTAGCCATTTTAAGGATGGTGCCATACTTGATGAGGCACATTTTATAAAAAGCGCGAAGTTAAAGTACTCAAACTGGTGTCATCACTTTTTCAGGGAGTATGAACCAAAGTTGTTTCTCCTTCGCGGTCAAGACCGCGAGTCGGTGCCTGGTCCTGAATTCAACGGCGATTTTGAACTGGCTGGCTTTTTGGCTTATTGGTTGGACCGTTATATTTTTCAGGGACTTCCTGAAGATGGGCCCAATAAACTGGTATTTTTTATGGCTTCTATAGCCTCGCGGGGCATGGCATCAGGCTTCCCTTAGCCCCCCTCTTCCTGGGTACCCTTTATTCCCAGTTGGATACTTTATCCAATGATTTTCTAAGGTCAGTTGGTAGATATGAAATAAACACCCACGTCCCTTGCCTTTTCCTTACGCTTTTTTATTTTTGAAAGATTCCCAAAATACCCCCCCAAACCCCTTAGCTTTTCATCTTCAAACACTGGTACCATTAGTCCCAAATGGCGAGCTTCTCGTTGGTCTGACCTTCTTTCCACCAAGCGACTCGAAGATTTTATTGACTTCAGTCGCAATTTCTCCTGGAGACCTTACACAATGCCTTTAGATGGTAGTTATTTCCCTTCTTTCTATCTTGTGGAGGAGCAGACTGCTTATGGTTACCGAGACCATGAAGAGTTTATCTTCGCTGCTTTTTCCTTTAAATGCTGCTTGCCTATTTTTGATGACTCTTTCTCGCGGACCACACCTTACAATCCTTCGCGAGTGGCTCGTTAACTGGGTTTTGAGCAGGCAGTTCCAGTTTATGTTGCTCCTACCTCAGGCGATTCCCCCGACAATTATGACGCGGCCCTGATGAGGTATCGCGAGGAATATGAGAAAAAACACCAAGAATTCTCCTTTGCCATTTTTATTCCCGCGAGATCTCGAGAAGACGGCCGAACCGCGGCCTATGTGGATTTTTTGCTTCAAGTCACAATTGTCTTCCAAACATTCATGATGGGTCCTCCTAGACCAATAGCTCCTGTAAAAGTATTCGTGGGAGACTCATCTTTGAAATTACACAAGCCCCATGGCTCCCGCGGATTTTATAGCAAGCTTTCTCTTCCAGTTTCTGGTGATCAGGAGGGCCCAAGCACTTTAAATCTGGTTCCTAAGAAACCAAAGAAAATGAAAGAGATAAAAGGTAAATCCAAAGTTCCTCTCGCGCCTAAACGAAAGCGTTCCGAGCGTGTCGAAGTAGCCACCTCTATTCCGATTCGCGAGGAACCTATTTCTAAACGCTTGGTAATGTAGTTGTAACTTTATACCTTACTTTTAATCTTAGTTACTGTTATCAACTGCTTTTTAACCTGTTTGTTTATTTTTCAGAGATCCGCGAGATCGGCTGTCACATCACCATCGCGACCTTTTCCGCCAATAGATCCCCCAATAGCAGTTAACTCCACGGGTGACTCCCTAAACTATATTCCTTTGTCTCAGTGAAGAAAAGAGCACATAGCCCAGATTTTAGAAGTTGCTGCTACTCATACTTCAGAAAATGATGAGGTAGATATTATCCCTTTGATTCGCAGAAGGTCGAATCCTTCCGTTTTGATCTCCTCTCCTGACAGATTTGGAGATGAACATCTTGTTTTTCCGTCACATCAAGCTCATTTGGAGACATCCTCTCTGCGATTTAGAGAATCTTCTCCGCGAACAAAAGCTAACTCTTTGCTGGACACAATTGCAAAGGCTGTGGAGGATATTCAAGCTTCAGATCCTTTACTCTCATGTATTGACCTGTTAAATTCTCCTTTACTTTTTATCTTTTTGTGCTTACGTTATACTTAGTGTTTACTTGTCATTTTCAGCTCGCGGGACTGAAACAGATGCAAATCAGGGAGTTGACCATTTCGTTGATGATTTTGATCGTGAGGTAGCCGATATACTCTCAGACTTCCCTGATCAGGGAAAAGAGAAAACACCGCCAATATCTAAAGTCGCGAGGAATATTTTGCTCTCCGATTCAGATGATGGGGATGATCTTCCCATTTCTTCCATCATCCGTAAGGATGCTCATCCATCCAACGTGAATTCATCCCCTCATGATTAATCCGTGGTCCCGACAAATCTTGATGCCGCGGATCAAATTGAAACCGCGAATATTCCGGAGATACTTGAAGCAAATGATACCATTCCTGTCTCAGAAGTAGATGTTGCAGCAGTGATTGATCCAGAAGCTTCCAGTTCTGATACAGATGCTCGGCATATGGAACCTATCATTTGTGATATTGTTGTTGAGCTTGCTGCCACTTTGCAGGATGGGTCCCAAATTCAAAGGTCACTTTTCGAGGGTCCTGAAGCAGATATGGAGACTATTGCTGAATCTTCCCTTGGCGCGAATCAAATTGAGACTGCGAATGATAGTAATTTTTTTTTTATACGATTTTTATCCGCGAATATACTTCCCCATATAATATTGACTTATTCATAATTCCATCTTTTTCTGCAGGTAAGTCAAATAAGAGTCCTGAATCCTTATTTCCCGATTCTGCATTTGAGGACCCTGAAACTCTTCTTAATGAATTCCCTTCACCCCCAAACACTTTACAAAACCTGACATTTCCTAACTCTGATTCCTTTTTCCTTCCTATTCACCCTCAGCGGACACATAACCAAACTTCCTCATCTGTGCAACAAATCCAACCTCATCCTTCACAAACATAGACATCCATTCCTGATACCACATCCGCGCCATATATACAAACCCCTCAGCCTTCGCATACCCATACATCATTTCCTACTACCTCATCCGTGCCACCAACCCACCCTCATCAACCCCCGCCCCAAGCCATTCCCTTACCTTTGGCTCAAAACCTTCAGCAGGATCAAGTCTACTGGCGCAACTTTTTATGTTATTCAGGCGAAATGGCCATTTTGGATCGCGTCTTCAGTAGTTATCCAGAGACTTTTGCTACCATGGAGCTCTATGATCCCCTTCTCCAACCTACATTTCTGCATATTATCGCGGATACGTTTGCTTCCCTGACAACTACTTGCATCCGCGACCTTACCTCTACGACTTTGCCACTTTGTCGCGCCCGTATCAAGGATTGGAAGAATATGAAGATGGACGTGACCTGGTGGGAAGTTCACCTTGAAAAGATTGAGCACCTATATGCAAAACACTGTGCTGAGGTCAAAGCTTTTTCTGATTATCAAGCCAGTTTATCAAGAGTGGAAGAAGCCCGTGCTTTATTAGCTGTTGCAGAGCAAGATGCCTTGAAGCTTAAGGATTCCGCGGAACATTCTATGCGATCCCGTGAGTTACAAGAGGGACATGAAAATCTCCACATCTCCTCTCTTGTTAGCCGCGATTTGTACTAGTTGCGATTTTGTACGAGTAATTATTATATATTTTGATGTACTCAATACACATTCATATATGCAATTTTATGTACATTGTGTTGATGTTATATCATTTATTATCATTCGCCCCTTGTATTTAAGATTGGTACAACTTGATCCATTTTATATTAAGAGGTCCAGCACTCTCACGGGTGATTTCATGTTCCATTCTGTAGTACCCATTGCTTCCTTCACTTGTAATCACATACAGACCTTCCCATTTGACTTCAAATTTTCTCACCCTTTGTCCCCTCATAATTGCTGGTACTACTTTCAACACTCTGTCCCCCTCCTTAAACCATCTGTACTGTACCTTCTTATTGTAACTTTTTGCTTGTCTCTTATTGTATTCATTCTGATTCGTAAAAGCCTCAGCCCTTGTTTCATCCAATCCTTCTATCTCCAATAGCCTGTCTTCCAAACTACTTTTGCATGCCAACCTTCTAGCAGCTAACTCTAGTTCCACAGGTAATACAGCATCTGCTCCATATACCAGTGCATAAGGGGTCATGTTTGTTGCACTTAGGAATGCGGTTCGATGTGCCCATAGTGCTATTGGAAGCTCTTCTGCCCACTTCTTCTGATTATCATGCACCAGTCTGGACAATATTCGAATTAACGTTTTATTAGAAGCTTCAGCCTGTCCATTTCATTTCGGATAGTAAGGCGTGGACTTGTGATGTATTATGGAATATTTCCCCAACAAATCCGCGACCTTACTATTGACGAAGGGAGTCCCGTTGTCTAACAGTATCACCTTTGGAATCCCAAATCGACAGATGATGTTTTCCTTTATGAATCGAACCACATTATCTGTTGTCGTTCGTCGCAACGAGATAGCTTCTACCCATTTTGTGAATAATTTTATTGCCACTAAAACCCATGCATGTCCCTGAGTCTGCGGTGTGATTGGTCCAATTATATCCAGTGCCCAGGTGTGGAAAGGCCAGGGGGTTGCCAAGCTATGTAATTCAGTTACCGGAGCATGAATAAGATCCCCGTGCACCTGACATACAAGACATTTTCTGACAAAAGCGTTGCAGTCCCTTTCCATTATCGGCCAGTAATACCCAGATAATAGGAGCTGTTGAAACATTTTTCTAGGGCCTTGGTGACCAAAGTCATGAACTTGTTTTAATACTTCCCCTGCCTCCTCTTCACTTACACATCTCATCAATTTTCCATCAAAACTTTTACGGAACAACTTTTCCTCTTGTAGGACAAATCGAGAGGCCAATTTTCTGAACCGTGGATGATCCTTTTCAGGCAAAATCCCTTCTTTAAGATACTGCGCATATTTGTCTCGCCAGTCTATCATGTCTGCTACATTACCTTCGCTCGCAGAGGGATATGCATTGCAACTCTAACAGCTGCTTTGTAATTTTATTGCATCATCCTTCATACTTGGCCAAAAGAAACCTTCCCGCTGCACAACTCGATAGAGACTGACATCCGCTTGACCACATATCTTCTTATGGGTTCTCTGCAATATTTCTCCTATTTCGCTTTTTGACACACATCTGGCTAGAGTTCCTCCAGTCGCTCTGTAATATAACATGCCTTTTATGATCTGGTAATCTCATCTTAAGGCATTGTTATCATTTTTTAGTAGAGTTTGTGTTATCTGTGTTCTCCAATCGTGTTCTTCGTATTCCTCCAATTCCTTCTTACTATTGACCGCATAATTGGTTTTTCGTACTATTTGCACAGACGATTCTAATCCCTGGAACTGTAGTCGCGAGCCCAATGTTGCCAATGCATCGGACCATCAATTGCTCTCTCGCAACTCGTGCTGAAAATCCACTTTCTCGAAGTTTTCTATCATCCAACGGACGAGAGTTCTATAAGACACGAGATGGGGTTCTTTGATAGCATACTCCCCATTCACCTGCTTAATGACCAATTTAGAATCACATTTTACATGGAGTATTTTTACCTTTAGCCTTTGGGCCATCATTAATCCCAGCGCCAGCCCCTCATATTCCGTAATGTTGTTGGTACAAGGAAAATCAAGTTTGTAAGACATAACTAATTCCTCCTTTGTTTCTTCATTTCTTAATACGAACCCGGCCCCTCCTCCTTTTTCTGTGGATGATCCATCAAATTCCAAAGTATATCCTGCACCTTGTGTCACACTTGCTACTCCCACTTCTTCCGTTTCGGGTTCAGCTTCCCCAGGAAATAAGGCTAGCAAATCTGACAAGGCTTGACTTTTTACCGCTTTTGGTCTGGAGCATGTGATCTCCTATTCAGATAGTGCTAATAACCATCGGGTTGTTCTTCCGCTGAGAATGGGCTTTGTGAGTAGATACCGTATGGGGTCACGTTTTGTGATTAGTTCCAACGGATGTGCCAGTAAATAATGTCTGAACTTCTAAGCCGTGAATACTAAAGCGAGACAATGTTTTTCCAATGAGGTGTATCGCGACTCTGGTCCTTTCAATACCCGATTGATATAGTAAACATGTTTTTCTTCCCCGTCACGTTCCTGGGCCAAGAGAGCTCCTATAGATTTTTTGGTGGAAGTAAGGTACATTATCAATAGTTTCCCTGTTTCTGGCGCTATCATTGTTTTTGGTGATGTCAAAATTTTCTTGATTTTCTCAAAAGCCTCTTGCTGCTTATTTCCCCAGTTGTATATAGATTTTTCTTTCAACAACGGCATTAATGGGTGAGTCACCTCTGCCAATGCTGGGATAAACATTCTTAAGTAAGATATTTTTCCCATAAAAGTTTTCAACATTTTTTGCGTCATGGGCGGGGCCATTTCCAACACTGCTTTAGCCTTAGTTGGGTCCATATCAATCCCTTGCCGATGTACTACATATCCTAAGAACTTTCCTTCTAGTACTCCAAAGGCGCATTTTAGGGGATTCATTTTCAAATTATATTCGCGACATCTTTGCAATACTTTTCTCAAATCACCTAAATGATCCTGCACAGCCTTGGATTTCACCACTAAATCATCCACATAGTCCTCCACGGTTTTATGCATCAAATCATGGAATATGGCTGTCATAACACGTTAATATGTAGCTCCGGCATTTTTTAGACCAAATAGCATGACTGTATAATGGAAATTCCCCATTGGGGTACGGAAAGCAGTTTTCTCAGCATCCTCCGGTGCCATCTTAATCTGGTTGTATCCACTGAATCCATCCATAAGCGAAAAGATTTCATGTCCTGAGGTTGCATCCACCATGGTGTCGATGTTGGGCAAGGGGAAATCATCCTTTGGGAAGGCTTTATTGAGATCACGATAGTCTACACATACGCGGATCTGTCCAGTCTTCTTTTTCACCGGTACAATATTAGCGAGCCATGTCGGATGTTGAGTTGGATCGATGAACCCTGCTTTCAACAATTTTTCAACCTCTGTTTTAATCTGTATTTCAAGATCTGGATGAAATATTCGTTGCTTCTATTTTTTTGGCTCTGTAGCGGGACGTACATGAAGATGATGGCTAACCAATCCAATACTGAGTCCCGTCATTTGACTATAGTCCCAAGCGAACACATCCCGAAATTCTTTGAGCAATTCTATCAAAGCGTTTTTAGTTTCGTCTGGTAATGTATTGCTTATGAAGGTAGGTCGTGGATCCGTACCATCGCTTATGTCCACTTCAGACAACCCGTGCTCTGGTCGTGGATTCACTTTTATTACTTCAGGATCTGTGTTCAGTTTTCCTTGTTCAATCTCTTCTTTCCCGGGGTCAGTGCCAACTGTGCAGGTTTCTGACCCCCAACCCCGTCATAATTTATACACTATTCGCCCATCAGGCATTTTAACCCGCGACCAGCTCACCTCCTCGAGCCTCCGCTTAGTTGAATTTCCCTCATCCGATCCTTTCCACTTTGGTAACGGTGTAGCAAAAACACCGGGTCCATCCTCTTCACTGTATTCCAAAAAATAGACTGCATCTGCAAAATGTGCTTCAGATGCGCAAAATGGATTCCTGGATGCTTTTACAGTCATAATCCCTTCTCCCCAACCGGCCTTCATCACTTGATGATAGGATGACGGTACTACGCCATGCGCATGGATCCATGGTCTTCCCAGCAACAATTGATATGAGGGCTCCCCTTGAATGACATGAAACTTAGTAGGCCCCCTTATTTTCCCGATTTTGAGATCTAATGTCGCGAATCCCATAGTGGTCTGCTGGTTTCCATTGAAACCAGTAACTGCTATGGTATGGTTTACGATCTTGCTTTCAGGAAATTTTATCATTCGTAAAGTGGCTAACGGGATTAAATTAACTGATGTTCCTCCGTCCAAGAAGGCTCGTTTCATCTCCCGACCGTTCACCATAGCTGGTACATACAAAGGTCGGTTGTGGGCAAATGGCACTTGTTTGTCTGCTTCATAAAATGTAATCTTATTGGAGTTCCTCTCATCCTGAGGGATCACAATGGTATGATTAAGAGCAGTTACTGTTTGTTCTTTCGAGAATTCCTTCACATGTTCCTGTATCGGGAGCTCATTAAAGAAAACGTCTATCTTATCATTTTCCTTTGCTTCACGTGCTGGCGGGCACTCATACTTGACGGTATCCTCAGTATTGCCTCGGGCAGTCACTACAACTACATGTGCAGGGAAGGGCTCATGAACTACATTATTCGCCACTTCTAACTCTCCCGATGCTATTTTCCGATGTACTAAACCGCAAAACGCCCAGCATCCCATCAGCGAATGCCGAAGAGTCCGGTGATATGGACAGTAGTTGCTCTTCATCCTTTCCTCTCTAGACGACACCCTTTGTACTGGAGGTAGCGATATGACATGATCTGCAATCCATTGATTCAGCAAAGCAATTGCCTCTTTTTTGCTGAAAGGTAAATGTGGTGGTTCAGTTCTCCCAGCGCGCTCTTCCCTGGGCCTTTCATTCTGCGTAGCTGCTACCATTGGTATCCACCTAGTACTGATGTTTGGTCGTGTCGGGGGAACCAAAACTTCTCCGAATCTTCGGGCATTATCAGCAAGTGCAGAAAAAGTATTGAACTCGTGATTGACCAAATGCACTCTGTATTCCCGCAGCATTCCTTCTATACAAATTTTGATCAATTGCAATTCAGAAATTGGTTCATGACATTGCAAAGCAGCCTCGCGAAATCTTTTGACATAAGTTGTCGCCTCTTCCCCAAAGTGTTGTTTTTGCCTTATAAGTGATATCATCGAGATCTCCTCATCAGCTTGAAAGAATTTGGTATAGAATCTGAGCACCATGTCCGTCCAATTGGTCACTGATGCTGGAGCGAGACCAGTATACCAAGTATATGTTGTTTCAGTTAAAGATTTGGAGAACTCTCTAAGTTTTAAGTATTCATTGTTTCTGTGAGGTCCCAGAGCATCCGCGAACCTGACAATGTGTTCTTTCACATTTCCCTTTTTGCCATCAAATTGATGGAAGCCTGGTGCCCCATAGTTTTCTGGATAAGGCAACGCCATGATACTTGGATGGTATGGCGGGGCAATTTCAACTTCCTCTGTTTTAGATTTTTCATTCAGGATAGCTCGTAGTTGTTCCTTTGTGATGTATGACTCTTTTTCCAGGGGCTCAATTCTCACTGACTCGCGAAAAAGTTCTTGTGTTGAATCCTCTGGCAAAGTCTGATTGTCCATCCTTGGCGATTCAGTGCTTGGTGCTGAAACGCGCGAGGCCTCCATGAAGTGAAGGATGGCCTTTTGCGTTTCTTGGATGTTGAGAAGAGTTTGTAGTAGAACCGATGGCAATTCTGTTGAATTTTGTACTGGCTCTACCATCGGAGGGGTTTCTGCCTGACCTTCACCAGTATTTGCACGACGACGCTGTCTTCGTGCCGGCAGGACTGGTTTGCCTCCTTGTGTCTGTGCCACTGTTTCCTCTTCAACTTGCTCGGTACGCGGGGTTTGTGGACGACCTCTCCTTCGAGTCTGACGAGGCTCTACTTATGCAGAAGACATCTTCTCCCCAGTGGAGTCGCCTTTAATGTAGGGGTTCGCAAGATTTAGGTGATGCGAAGATAGTTTATGCGCAAGTTCGTTAGCCAATAACCGTACTTATTGTTTTTGATTTGTTTTACAGAGAAATGAAATTGAAGAAAGTAGAGGAAAAATAGCAAATACAAGTATTTGAGAAGTACTTTATCTCTCTAGGACTTTCTCTCTCTTGGTCTCCAAAAAGCCTCATCCTTCAAGTGAGCTCCTGCACCTCTATTTATAGACGCGAGTGCTCAGTAATCCTCGCGGATTGTATCACCTACATCAGTATCTGTCTCGCGACATGGTTCCTTTGTCCTCGCGGATTCTATTGCCACGTCAGCACATGTCTTGCGACACGGTCCCTGCGTAATTAATCCTTGATATAAATACTTTGCACAATATTATCTCATCCTTTTGATTACGCGAAACGGATTCGCGTAATCTTTATGAGGATCATACTGTGCGCCATAAATACTTTGCACAATATTATCCGCGAAACAAATTCGCGGATCATAATGTGTGTTATGCCCTGTGATCCGCGCCTATTGTATCGCGGATCTGATTTATCCTTAACCAAAGATGATGTTATAGCTTTGTTGGGTCATGACCAATCATGCATGCCTTGGTCATGTCCCTGAATACTAGCGGTCTCTCTAAGGTACTCTTTACTTAGAATGGCGTAAATATGGTCGCGACCCACTTTTTACTCATCCCAAGCATTTCCCTTAAATTCCGCGTAGTATTCGTTATGCGAGCAGCATATAGAGTTATGAGTTCCTGATGCGAGCTATAAAACACATCAGTTTCTCATACCTCCCTCTGTATAATGCAAACTCTCGCCTGAAAACCATATTTGGGCTATTTCCCCAAGTAATCAATTATTTGGGCCAATCTCCCAAATATTCTTTTACTTGGGCCGGTTTCCCCAAATATACCAATCTTGGGCCATATCCAAGATAATTAAAGCTTGGGTCATATCCCGGATAATTTAATTCTTGGGTCATTATCCCAATGACTTATTCCTCTTTACAATATTTATACATACAATTTTGGCCAAGAACATAAATTCACTTAGATTATTTATAATTGAAAGTTGATTTTCTTGTATGTTTATTATTTAGTTAAACGAAATAAACTAACTCATTCAATATATTTAATTTATAAGTCAACACTATAAATCTAATTCTCAACATATTTTATCTTTATGTCAACACCTTTAAGCTTTGTAAACAATAATTTTTTCATTTAATTCCGCTTCAACATGTTTAATCTTTAAGTCAATACCATAAATCTAATTCTCAACATATTTAATCTTTACCTTAACACATTTTAATCATTGTAATCGAAATATTTATTATAATTGAATGCCATAAAATATTTCTTTCAATGTTATAAATCCGAGTCTCAACATATTTAATCTTTAACTCAACATTCTTTAATCATTGTTATCAACAAATTTTTTATTTAATGTATATACTCCAAATAAATTTCTCTTTCAACAGATTTAAGCTTTAAGCCAACGTTATAAATCTAATTTTCAATATATTAAATCTTTGCTTCAACACCCTTTGAACCTTGTAATAAAAATTTATTTTTTAATTTAATATCATAAAATATCTCTTTCAATATATTTAATTTATAATCCAATGCCATAAAATAATTTTTTAACATATTTTTCCTCAACAACCTTTAATCTTTGCTATGAATAAGATTATTATTTAATTGAACGTCATAAAATACCTCTTTCAACATATTTAATCTATAAGTCAACATTATAAATCTAATTCTCAACACATTAAATCTTTGTTTCAACGCCCTTTGATCTTTGTAATCAATAAATTTATTATTTAATTCAATGTTATAAAATCTCTCTATCATTATATTTAATATCCATTTCAATGACATAAATTTAATTTTTAACATATTTTATCTCAACATCCTTTATTATTTAATTGAACAACATAAAATTCATCTTTCAACATATTTAATCCCTAAGTCAATGACATAAATTTAAGTATTAACATATTTAGTTTTTAACTCAACACTTCTCTAATCTTTGTTATCAACAAATTTATTATTTAAGCTCATATCATAAATCTAATTCTCAATGTAATTAATCTTCACACCACCACCATTTAATGTTTATAATTTATTACTTAGTTAAACTGCATAAAGTTTATCTTTCAACATATTTAATCTTTAAGTCAACGTTATAAATCTAATTCTCAACACATTAAATCTTTGCTTCAACACCTTTTGAACATTGTAAAAAAAATATTTATTTCTTAATTTAATATCATAAAATATATTTTTCAACATATTTAATATTTAATCCAATGCCATAAATTAAATTTTTAACATATTTTAACTTTAATCTTTGCTATGAATAAGATTATTATTTAATTGAACTTCATAAAATATTTCTTTCACCGTATTTAATCTATAAGTCAACGTTGTAAATCTAATTCTCAACACATTAAATCTTTACTTCAACGCCCTTTAATCTTTGTAATCAACAAATTTATTATTTAATTCAATATTATAAAATCTCTCTATCAACATATTTAATATCCATTTCAATGAAATAAATTTAATTTGTAACATATTTTATCTCGACATCCTTTATTATTTAATTGAACAACATAAAATCTCTCTTTCAACATATTTAATCTCCAAGTCAATGACATAAATCTAAGTCTCAACATATTTAATTTTTAACTCAACACTTCTTTAATCTTTGTTATCAATAAATTTATTATTTAAGTTCACACCATAAATCTAATTCTCAATGTAATTAATCTTTACACCACCACCATTTAATGTTTGTAATTTATTTTCACCGACCAAGTCTTTATTTCAATATGAATATTATTGATAATTAGGGTTTATGGGTGTTGAAGCAGAGTTTGAGTTATGTTGAAATTAGATTTAAGATATTGAACAAATTTTATCGTTTTTAAAATTCTATTACTACGTAGTTTTATATTGTTGAGAATATATAGTTTATTACTGTTGAAGATTAATTTTATTTTGCTGAAAATATAGAATTTTTAGTTTTAGGTTGTTGAGGAAATAGAATTAACCGTGGGTTAACACTGTTAGTTGTATTAGAAACTAAATGATGTCGTTCCTTGTACAGCATGACCCGAATACAACAAAGGATCCCTACCCATGATCTCAACTCCAAACCCCCAAACCCTCTCTATCGCTCTCTCTCTCTATATATATATATATATACACAGAGTTACACACTATCACATACTTGCAACTTATATATACAAATCTTATTGGAGGAAGGAATGGTCCATTAAAATTGAAGTTTCGAAACCCTATTATTTTATTTTGGTATTTTGATGTTGCGGATTATTTTGATTTAATGTTTGGAGCTTCGAAACCCTTGTCTTTCATGAAGTTATGGATTATTTTGATTTTGTGTTTGGAACTTTGAAATCCTATTCTTTCATTTGATACTCTAATGTTGCGAATTGTTTTCCATTGTGTTTGGAGTTGGGGATATATATATAAGTTGTCTATATGTGATTGTGTGTTTGTATATATATATTTATATATATACATATATTTTTTGCTACAGTTGTATTTTTTTTTAACAGCACCAAAAAACACAAAAAAAAATATCATTTTATTTTTTTTTTACTGTAGAAAATAAAACATCCTGAGTGTCCAAAATGCTTCTGTTGTAAAAAATGATAAAATAACAGAACAAAAAAGCGAACCAAGCATACCTTAATTAATAAAGAATTTGAACTTGTTTTTACATTTTGTAAACTCAATAGATGTGATATTGTGGCTGACAACATAGATTTTGTTGGCACATATATTGTTTTATCTAATCATTTGCTGTGACAATGAAACCACTATGAGAAAATTTGATTCAGAAAATCTGAGATTGCCTACAAATATTGTTTGATTGTGCATATCACATCATTAATTTATACAGGTAAAATTGTCCGCCATTATCAGTCAGTGTCCAAATATGTATTAAATAATAGTTATCCAATTGAGAACCTAACACCTATGGTAGAAAAATGGAATAGGGTGAATAATTGATTAATCCATAAAAGTCCTCCGATTAATAATGACAAATTAATTTTTCAACCCAAATTAAGTTCAAACAAATGTCTAAATTAGTGTCCCTTTAAGTAAATTAGTAACAAGTGATCCACAATTTCATGGGTTAACGGTATGATTTTGATGATATATAGCCAACCGACCATTCTCGAACTTCTGAATTGGTTTTTATTTGTCAACAGAATGATTATATATTCAAAGTCAAAAACAAAAAAATCTATGATTAGAATCTAATCAAGATTATAATGGAGATTTTGTGGAGACTTCTAACTAATCTAACCAACACTATAATGGTATGATGTGAGGGAAAGTCACACTTCATTGAATCAAGAGAACATGAGTGCTTTCATGAATCAAAGTATACAACGGAACAAATCACCAACATTATACATATCTTGTTTACCTTAATCAATCTATGTATTAATTTGATTATACAAATATATATATATAATATTTTTGGTAGTTTTTTTACTTATGTAGTTTTTTTTTTTTGGTTCGGTTCCTAATTTTAAGAAATCGAACCGGTTTTGGACACCCATAAAAATAAATATATGTGTATGAAGTTTTGCATTATTAATTAGGATAAATAACTTAAAACCCCCCTCGAGTTTACTCTCTTTCCCTACTATACCCCCTCAACTAAATTTAGTCCCCTAAACTTTCATTTTTTTGCACCATGGGTTTGCCCTCCAAACTTTTTATATTTTCACCTTACATTTAATCTTCTTATAGGATAAAGTGCAAAAAACTAATTTGCCTCAATTCTATTATAAAAGACTATCTTACCCTTACTATTATATTTATTAATTCTTTAAATTACAAAAATATTATTTCTTTTAGTTATAATATAAATTATACCATTTACCTTTAATGTATTAGACTAAATATACTCTCAAATGCTAAATTTTTTTTTTTTATAAGTTCTAATTATTTTATTTGTAAATCAATTAACTTGTTATTAAATTTTAGTTTGATTTAAATCATAAAACTCATTATCCTAATTAATTTTTTTATGCCAAATGAAACTTTCTTTTCATAAAAATATATTCAAAATAAATTACAAATTACTTAATAATAAACACCTGTTAATTTTCTCATGTTATATATATATAGTTCATTTGTTAATTTTCTCATGTTATATATATATATATATATATATATATATATATAGTTCATTTGTTAATTTTCTCATGTTATATATATACATATAATTCGGTTTAGCATGTAGAGTACATGCTAAACCGATCATCAATGCATATGAAATTTGAAAATTTCATAGAACCTACCAAATGTATGAACATGCACTCAAATGCTCTAATTGTATATTTAACCAAATAACCTACCAAGTTCTCATTCAACACAAGATAATGAACACCCAAATGATAAGAAACAAATAAAACTCATTATCGGAAAGAAAACAGAGACATTAAAAAAATGATAATATTCAAATCTGAAACTCTATGTACTGAAAATCATATCATGTAATTAGACCTAAATCTTGTTCCTCTCACATCCCCTGACTATCATCTTCCAAATTTTACAACACTTGATTTTGTTTTTTTCTCAAAAAATTATAGAAAATTAACTAAAGGGATACTAGTTAAACATTTAAATCTTTAAAGAATACATTTGCAACCACCATTTTATTGTCTATTTCTGTGTGTACAAAAAGCACTGAAGTCATTTCCTAGAAAAATGTTTGGTGTTTTAGTGATGGTATTTCTTTCTCAGTAAGAGCTAAATTTGACCAAAAAAAAAGAAAAAGAAAAACCTAGACAGACAATTGTTTTAAACAGTTATAGAAGCTAAAATCTAGAAAGCCAAAGCTAGTACCAAAGAACAAGAGATAACAAAAGACTTACCAATAAAAACTTTTGGAGTAGAAATCTTCGGTATACTTATTTTCTCATGTTATATATATAGGGATGACAATTTGCCCCGCCCCGTCACGTTTATAATGATTTTGGGTGCCCCGTTTATACTATATGGGTGGGGATGGAGTTGGGAAAAAAAATCCTCATATAAACGGGACGGGGACGAAGACGGTTTTAGGTGTCCCCGACCCGTTTAAACATATTAGAATAAAAAATAAGTGTAACCCACTAATCCTAAATTTTATTTTTATTGTTGTATAGATTAAAGTGAACGTAATATTGGACAAACTTCTTTGTTGTTGTTATTTTTCGTAAAATGTATTATAATTTTGGACTGTTGGATAATTTGATATTTATTTAGTTTCTATAATCTTGAATTTCGTGTTTTAAGTTTATGATTTTGTGAAATTGTTTAATTTTAAAGTGAAATATTCAAAAATTTCAGTTGTTAGCAGGTAGTTGCGGGCACCCAACGGGGACGAGGACGGGGTGACCTCCCACCCCATTTAGCCGATTTTGGGCAGGGATGGGATGAGGATTTCTTAACGATTGTTGGGGCAGGGCAGGGTACACTCGCTCAGAACCGCACCCGTTGTCATCCCTATATATATATAATATAAAAAAATTAACATGTGTTTATTATTAAGTAATTTATGATTTATTTATGAATATATTTTTATGAAAAGAAAGTTTCATTTGGCATAAAAAAAAATTAATTAGGATAATGAGTTTTATGATTTAAATCAAACTAAAATTTAATAACAAGTTAATTGATTTACAAATAAAATAATTGAAACTTATATATATATATAAATTAGCATTTGAGAGTATATTTAGTCTAATACATTAAAGGTAAATGGTAGAATTAATATTCTATCTAAAAGAAATAATATTTTTGTAATTTAAAGAATTAAGAAATATAATAGTAAGGGTAGGATAGTCTTTTATAATAGAATTGAGGCAAATTGGTTTTTTGCACTTTACCCTATAAGAGGGTTAAATGCAAGGTGAAAACATAAAAAGTTTGGAGGGCAAGTCCATGGTGTAAAAAAATGAAAGTTTAAGGGGCTAAATTTAGTTGAGGTATAGTAGGGAAAGAGAGTAAACTTGAGGGGTTTTTTAAGCTATTTACCCTATTAATTATATTATAGAAAGTAAAAGAAAAAATACTAAAATACTAAAAATGGATTATTACAAGGCAATGAGGCAAAATAGTCAATATTTTTGTGTAAAATATATATCCAATGGGGTATTTTGCAACTTTTGAAAAACATAGGATAGTAATTTGGAGCTAAGCAAAGTATAAAGGGTATTTTGCAATCTTTAAAAAACATAGAGTAGTAAATTGGGGGTTAAAAAAACTCAAAAATATTTTGCAACTGTTGCAAAGCCCAGGGAAGTATTATGCACTTTTGCCATAAAATTATATATAAATCACATATACTCATTGTTGTGATTTAGATGGATAAATTTTCTTACTCACCGAACAAGAAATATTCTCTAATGTAAAGATATGATGAAATGATGAAATTATCACTTAAAAGGTTTACTTTCTATAAATTTAAAAATTTAAAAATTGCACAAGAGCTCGGATTGGTTCAATTTTCTGAAAATGTATTATGCAACGTATGTTTTCATATAACTGTATGTTATTGTGTTCTTTAAAAATAATTTTCTATTTTTCGAGTGCTTAACAACTGTTTCGAAAACACAAATCAAACAGGAACTAAGTTTATTTATTTTTTCAAAAATTAGACCTTTCAAAAATTAAAAATAACACACCGATGAAAAAAAATGCCATAAATGGTCTTTTAATATAAACTTTAAAAATTGAAATTTTCTTTACTATTTTTTTATTTTAAATTTTATAAAAGTAAGAATTCAGAAGAATTATTTCTTTATATTTTCATTTCTCGTTACTTACAATTCATTTTACCATAAAAAAAATAAAGAAAATATTGTGAGGAAATTTAGTTTATAAAAATAACTAAAGCCAACTAGTTTATACAGGGGTGAAAAGAACAACACTTGAAGGGGCATCATGCGGATGAGAATGATCACAAGTCACAAACGGAGGGAAACATGACACAATAGTTTTCAAGATATATACAAACATATATATTTATCGAAAAAAAGATATATACATATATATTTATATAAGTATTTGAGAGGGAGCATGCACTTCGATCATGTCCAATTCCTTTCTTCAATCATTCCTCCGTGACTGCGTGCACATGCTCTCTTTAGATTCCTAAGGACAAAAGCCTGCATATGCAAAACCAATTAAGATACGCGACCTTTTGACACTTGCTTCACTACCCCCCCCACACCCTCTCCCCCCCCCTCTCTCTCTCTATATATATATATATATATACACATATATATTCCTTTAACTTGGGAGTTTCAATTCTTCCTCTAAAGAGACAGCTAGCTCGCTTGCACACTCGTATAAAGGCAGAGAGAGATGAGAGTATTTTTGTGGGCCTTATATGTTTAAACTTAGGGTAATTTGCACTAACACTCCTTAGGTTTGCATCAATTTTATATTTATGCTGATTTTTGAGAAATCAGCACTAACACCATCTGAGGTTTCATTTTTTTTGAAATGATACCCCCTGAGCCAATAAAATGACCAAAATACCCTTGACAAAATTCGAATATATTAAGGATAATATGAAATGACCTTTATGCCCCAACCCTAAATATATAAAATTTCAAAAAATATATATATAAATTCGAAAAAATATATAAAATTCGAAAACAAATATTTAAATTTTGAAAAATATATATAAAATTAGAATAAAATATATAAATTTCGAAAAATATATATAAATTTCAAAAAATATATATAAAATCAAAAAAATATATAAGATTCAAAAATATATATAAATTTTGAAAAATATTTCAATTTGAATATATATTTCAAAAAATATATATAAAATTCAAAATATATATTTTCAAAAACAAAATTCAAAAAATTATATAATTTCGAAAAACATATATAAATTTCAAAAAATATATATAAAATTCAAAAAAATATATAAAATTTGAAAAATATATAAATTAGAATATATATATATTTCAAAAAATATATAAAAAATTCAAAATATATATATTTTCAAAAACAAAATTCAAAAAATTATATAATTTCGAAAAACATATATAAATTTCAAAATATATATACAAAATTCAAAAAAATATATAAAATTTGAAATATATATATAATTCAAAAATATATATATATAATTTGAAAAATATATAAATTCGAATATATATATATTGGTAAAAAATATATATAAAATTAAAAATAAATATATTTTCAAAAATAAAATTCAAAAAATTATATAATTTTAGAAAAATATATATATATTGATAAAATGTCATATTTTTTCTAATGAAGTGGATTAAACTACTTACCACCAACATCAATTAGTGACCTTCTTTTATATATATTTTTCCAAAATATATATATTTTTTTCAAAATTTATATGATGTTTTCGAAATTTATATAATATATCCGAATTTTATCAAAACAATTGGAAATTTATATATATATTTGACTTATATATACATATATTTCCAATATATATATTGAATTTTATAAAATATATATATTTTGAATTTTATATATTTTTTTACCAATATATATATATTTTTCTAAAATTATATAATTTTTTGAATTTTATTTTTGAAAATATATATTTTTTGAATTTTATATATTTTTTTTGAAATATATATTCAAATTTATATATTTTTCAAATTTTATATATATATTTTCGAATTATATATATATATTTCAAATTTTATATATATTTTTTGTAATTTATATATGTTTTTCAAAATTATATAATGTTTTGAATTTTATTATTGAAAATATATATATTTTGAATTTTATATATATATTTTTAAATATATATATTCGAATTTAAATATTTTTCAAAATTTATATATATTTTCAAAGCTTATATATTTTTTTGAAATTTATATATATTTTTCGAAATTTAAATATTTGTTTTCGAATTTTATACATTTTTTTGAATTTTATATATTTGGGGTTGGGGCATAAAGGTCATTTCACATTACCCTTAATATTTTCAAATTTTATCAGGGGTATTTTGGTTATTTTATTGGCACAGGGGGTGTCATTACAAGCAAAACGAAACATCAGGGAGTGTTAGTACTGACTTCTCAAAATTCAGCATAAAGGTAGAATTGATGCAAACCTGAGGAGGTGTTAAGTGCAAATTACTCTTAAACTTAAGTGTTAGAATCTCAATTTAAGGTGTGTAAACATATTTGTACATCTGTTTGTTATTTTTTTAATACTCTCTCCGTCCCAATTTAAGTGCTTATTTTAGGGAATCTAATTTTTATTGGTGTGATAGTGAATGAAAAATTAATTTTACACTTGATCCTACCAAGTGATGTAATGTTTGTAATTTAGATATTTATAATTTAAATGATTGAAGGGTAAATTGACCAAATAAAATAGTATTGACTTTTCTTATTTTGAAATGAGTTGAATAATGAATGTGAACACTTAAATTGGGACGGAGGGAATATTAATTTTCAAAACTTTTCAACTTTCACAAGGGTTGTGAAAAATAACTAGCGACTCGTGGGAATTTTGATTTATTTTATTTTATTTTATTTTTAAAGGTGAAAATAGAATTTAACTAATTAAGATAATAATACTCTATGTGGTAATATTTAAAGTATATAAAAGGGGAAACAATTCCCTATGTACAAAATATGAACATTAAGTTAAGTTCATGAAGTTTCAGTGAAATTTAAAGAACAAGAAGAAAAAAAAGAAAAATAAAATAAAGACACAAAATATAATAAGAGAAACGACAAACTGATTTGGTTATTCAAGATTGACATACTAAATAAAACCCTCAAATTGAGAAAAAATAAAAATAAAATCTCTCAAATAACAAGATATCATCACTTTTAAAAAATATAAAAAAAAACAAGTTCTTTTTTTTCCCGATATTCACTTTCCTAGAAAAAAAAATCTTGGCATCCTGTGAA
The DNA here is from genome assembly GCA_963922005.1 of Cornus suecica. Classification (NCBI taxonomy): domain Eukaryota; kingdom Viridiplantae; phylum Streptophyta; class Magnoliopsida; order Cornales; family Cornaceae; genus Cornus; species Cornus suecica. The sequence continues at coordinate 100,961,725 of OY998238.1, forward strand.
CCCTATTTGAAAGCCCAAAACAAAACTCCCTATTTGAAACTCCATTGTTTGCAACAATATTAGTAGCAGCTAAGTGTCTGTTTGGTAACCGAGGCGATATTAATTTTTTGTTTTGGTTTAGTTTGTGTTGGATTTGGTTAGGTGTGGTTTTATTCTGAACTGAAATTATGTTAGGTGCAGATGATTTTGGTGTGAGAAAAAGTGAAACTGAAAAACTAAATCATGTTTGGTAGAGTTGGTATGGGCTGAAATTCTGAAACCAAACCATATTTGGTAACTTGAAATGATTTGACATTTTATTTATTTATAATAACATTTTCTAAATATATATGTTTTAAAATATAAAAATACATTAAGGATGAATTTTTTTTTACAAAAAATATTAATATTGGATAAGAATATTTCACCATATTGCAATAATTATTCAATTGGTTCATATATGTAGTTTGAAAATTGATAATCTTTTTCCATATGAAATTTCAATGTTCTTTTACCAATTTATTATTTTTAAATAATTATTACTCATTTTTTATTAATTTTTTATTAATTATGTATTCATATTATTTTTGTTTATTATTTATTTGGTTTTACGATATTTATTATTCTATTAATTAAATTAAATTTTTAATGAAATAAATATATATGTATATTTAACTATTTATTTTTTTGTACAAATTTATTTAATATTTAACTATTTATTATTAATTATTTATTCATTTTATTTTTGTTTATTATTTATTTGGTTTTACTTTATTTATTATTTTAAAATATTTATTACTCAATTTTTATTTATTATTAATTAATTATTAATTCTATTCTATTTATCATTTTTATTTATTTATTACTCAATATTTATTTATTATTAATTATTTCTATATTATTTATTTAATATTTTACTCAATTTTTATTTATTTATTATTAATTACTAAAAATTTATTAATTATTATTTTTGTTAATTATTTATTTGATTTTACTTAATTCTATTTTATTTATTTAATAAAATGACAAACATGACAATGTTGAATTTTATTGAGAATAGAATGGTACACCAATAATGAATTTGGGGTTGTGAGTTGGTTTTAATTTAATGGTTATGGGTTGTGAATAGTAACCGCACCATCCAAAACCATGTCTTCATATAGTTCCTAATTTGCTTCATTTGATGCTAATGGGTTGACACTGTTGCACCAGATCCAAAGCTACCAAACATGAGTTGAGTTAACTTTTCCACCTCAAAACTAAAAATTTGGCATCAAACCCTTCTGCCAAACACGCACTAAGAGAAATTGAAAAAAGAGTCGACCATTTGTCACCACTAGGATATGTAGTTATACATTCTATAGAAACAATGAGTAAGTGTCTGTTTGGTTTTTGTTTATGTTTGTTGGTGTGAAATTTAGAAAAATACAAATACATATTTTTGTTTGTCGAGTGTTGAAGTTTAATACAGAAACATATTTGATATTGATATTTTTGATGTAAATATATACATATGTATATGTGGTGTTTTTGGGCAAAAAGAAGTGGTGGTGGTGGTCGGAGGCGGCGGCAATGGTGATGGTCGTGGTGCAAATATATATATATATATATATGTATATATATTGAGTGAATAGTAAAAAATAAATTTTTTTTTTTTTTGTTTGTAAAATGGGGTCAAAAAATACAAAAATTTTTTACTATTCAAAACAAAATTTGATAGACAAACATGTGTTTTATTTGGAAAACAACTACAGTAAAAAAAAAAAAAAAAAATCAAACAAAAACTAATACTAATATACTATACACCGCCTAAGTACCTTTTTTACTTTTTCTTTGGTTTACATGAATTCTTTTTTTTTAAAAATCTGGTTTATATTTGATGTGAGAATCTATTCTTTTACAAAATAAAAAAAATTAAAAGAATTATCAGGGTAATTAATCTTTTTTCTTTATCCATCAAATACAATACACCTTTCGTAAAATTCTGGTTCCTCTCGTGCCCGCCCGCTGATACAAAGCAAGCAAAAAATATATAAAAAAAAAAACATCAAATATTATTTCAATTTTAAAGTTTTAATGGCGTATCAGTTCTTACAGAGCACATGAGATTGTAAGAGAAAAATTAATCTTCTCCATTTAGTCTCTCACTTGGCACAGTGAGGGTTCCACCGGTGTAAAATTAATTTTGAACCATACCAAGTGACTTTAACAATCAGTTTTGTAACTGGTTTTGGTATTAATTTTTTGGTTTTTGTACGAAATAGTGATATCAACCCAAGTTTGATAAAATTGATGTTGATACTACTGTAGCAAATCAATGATACCAAAACATGACATTTGTGGAACCATCAAATTTGATGGTTTGGATAGTGCGGACATTGTAGCAAACCAATGGTACCAACCCATGTTGCACCATCTCACCCACACCAAATCAAATCCCATTTTTCTAATATTAATATATTTTAATATAATATATTAATATTAATATATTTTAATATTTAATATTAATATTAATAGTAATATATTTTAATATTATAATATATATATATTGTAATATTATAATATTAATATTAATATATTAGTATATTTTAATATTATAAAATTTATAATATTAATATATTAGTATATTAATATATTTTAATATTTATAAATAAAATGTGAAATTATCCCAAGTTACTAAATATGGTTTGATTTCAGAATTTCAACCCATACCAACTTTACCAAACATGGTTTGATTTTTCAACATTATTTTTTTTCACATCAAAACCATCTGCATCAAACATGATTTAGAACCAAAATAAAATCACACCAAACCAAAATCAAAAATTAACATCGCCCTTAGTATTGGGACTCTGATGGTAGGACTCTAAACCCTGATGGTGAAACGGTCGAGTCCGGATGAATTTTACACCATTGCATAATTGGTGGGCTCCTCACTGTGCCGTTCGATTAAAAAATGCAATGGAGAAGATTCGGATCTTGTTAGATGGCTTGTTCAAAACTTATATGATGATAGATATATTGAGAGATTGATTGATATGTCCAATGACTTAGCTAGGTCCAATGACTTAGCTAGGGCACTGTTAATTAATAGCTCACCGCTGGCCACTTGAGGTTCTTACCCCCAAATGAGGGAAAAGTTGTTGGGGTTACTTCTTCTCTTCTGTGACCTACTTTTCCCACTCAACTTCACTTTTACCCTACTTCAATTATTTGGTTGCTTCATTGCATTACTCCGACCAATTTTTATAACTATAATTAGTAATTTAGATCGCTCGGTCTACACTTTTTGGAGCCAAATAGTGAGACAGCATAGGAAATGTATCGTTTGTACAATACAAGCATAACCTAGCATTTAGACTATACAATTGGTTGTACATGGGGTTTTAACTTTTACATTGGCATATATGTAAAGGGTATTATCACCCAAAAAAGCCTTGAAACCATATTAAAAAAAATATATTGTCAATACTTTTTCTTTTCTTTTTTTCTCGATTAAACACCCTCTGTATTATAAAATCTATCACGATACCCCTAATTTGTAAGGCAGCCACTAATATCACTTGAAAATGATATAATTGTCCTCTATAGGTTTTTATAGTACAAGAAGCTTTTGCGATTTATATATATAAAAAAATATAGGGTAATTTGCAGCCTATATTTTTACCTAAATGATATAATTTTTTTGCGATTTATATATATAAAAAAATATAGTACAAGAATTTTATGTCAATTGCATATAAAAATTGGTCAACGCAATTTCGGTCCAACAATTTCCTGAATTTTCAATTTTCTTGCAATGACACCCCCTGAAATTGTTTTGAGATTTGAAATTACTCTTCTACGCTTTATTTATTATAAAATATTGTTGGTTAAATTAAAGGACCAAACTACCATCTTCTTACCTAAATGATTTTAATTAATTATCTAAACTAAACTAAAGACTTAATTAGAGTGGAAAACTTAAAATCTATACTAATATTAAAGTGATACTCCCTCCGTCCCAAAATAAGTGTCTCATCTGAAAAGTCAAAATATTTTATCATACAATTTTTACTAATTTACCATTCATGCATTGAAATTATAAATCATCTACACAATAAATCATCATATCACTATAGTGGGATAAAGATAAAGTTGGTATTTCATTTATTACCAATAAAACATCTTAAAAAGTTGGATTCCCCAAAATGGATTTATAAATCGGGACAGAGAGAGTATAAGTTTTGTATAATTATTCTTCATTTTTAAATTCTATTTTAATTTCAAAGATAATTATACTTAAATTCTACCTCATAATTATAGTTGACCTAAGTGGTTCGTAATATTTTATTCAACTAAACTCTTATGTCAATTAAATTATTCTATATTATTTTATCAATGTAATTTGAGTTAAAGATAAAATAAAGCAACAGTGAGATGTATAAAATTCTCATGATTTCCTAATCATTTAGACTTCTAATCAATTCCAATATCACATATATTAAATTGAAGATAATAGATCTAGAAAAAAATTATTGCGACCTTGAGTGTGTTTATTTAACTTTCAATGGTTGTTTTATATGATTTTAATCAATTATTATTTGAATATATTTTACATTCATTTTTTTCTATAAAATAATTTATTTAATACATGTATTTTGAGTTTATCCTCTCTTTTTGGTATGTATGGTATGGCTAAATTTTATTTTTATATATTTTTTAGTATATTTTTGTTATTGATTTTTATATTCCAATGTAGAGTGTTTTAATATTTAGATTTTAATTTGTTAATAAATTTTTATATAGTGCTTAAATATGTAATTTATTTAATAAGATTTTTGAATTAGAGTGTTTTAGTCTACTTTTTAATTTATTATTTTATTTTTTATAAGAAACTTAATTTCACTAATTCTCTATGAATCCTATATTAACAGTATATCATCTAATTTGATAAGATTTATATATTAATAATGAAAAGTAATTTACTGTTTTATATTCTTTTTGGGGTTAATAGCAAAAAAACCCCTCAACTATACCCTCTCTCTAACTAAATCCCCTGGTGTGCACTAAGTCCCCCTGGACTATACTTTTCGTGCTGAAAACCCCCCCAAACTATAGTTTTTCCTGCACAGTTATAACACTGTTAAGTAAAATTGCACTGGGATCCCCTGAAGTTCTTGTTAATTTTGCTCGCCCCCTGAGATTTCATTTTTCTTGCAATGACACCCCCCTTGAAGGGGTGAAATGACCGGAATGCCCTTGTTTTGTCTTCCCTATTTCATGAAATAAATATCTAGGTGGTGAAATTACTTCCATGCCCCAAGATTAGAACTTTATAATATTTTGGGATATTTCCAAATATTTTTTTCAAAATAAAAGTTAAAGAAAAGAGGTTGGAAATATTTCAAAACTTTTAAATAATAATAATAACTAATTAATATGCATTACTTGAAGTGTAACTCTAATGAATATTTCAAAAGATATAGAGTAAGGAGTTATAAATATTTTCATATTTTTTTAAAAAAAATAATTAATTAATATATATTAATTAAAATGTAACTCTAATGGATATTTCATAAAATATGGAGTAAAGATATAAGACAAATATATTTCGGCAAACAACAAGTGTTAACCCTTTAAAATAAGATTGTCATGAACTTGTAACCCCTCGATTTATTTAAAATTGAATGGTCTAGTTTTTCGAATATTTATCAAGATGAAAATTGCAGGTTGATCATTTATTTCTTAGTTTTCATTCAAAATTTTATTTTTAAATGGGTTTTTTTCTTGTAAGTATTATTATTATTAGTTACATAGTTATCTTTCATCAAGCAACAAGCCACAATCATTATAGAGAATCTCATATGGCCAAATTTTGTTCAAAATATTTTCCTTAAATGAAGTTGGAGCCTTACTAGAAGCAGTGTGTGACATAGAAATTCAAGTAGTGACAAAATTGTTACCTTAAAGTTTCAATGTATATATGCGGTCGTAAAAAATTAGTTCTTAGAAAGTGAGTAATTATTAGGTTGAAGATTTGGAATAGGAAGTCATAAAATTTGTTCTTAACGATTAACACTTGTTGCTTGTCTTATATCTTTACTCCATATTTTATGAAATATCCATTAGAGTTACATTTTAATTAATGTATATTAATTAATTAATATTTTTAAAAAATTATGAAAATATTTATAACCCCTTACTCTATGTCTTTTGAAATATTCATTAGAGTTACACTTCAAGTAATGCATATTAATTAGTTATTATTATTATTTAAAAGTTTTGAAATATTTCTAACATCTTTTCTTTAACTTTTATTTTGAAAAAAATATTTGGAAATATCCCCAAATATTATAGGGTTCTAATCTTGGGGCATGGAGGTAATTTCACCACCTAGATATTTATCTCATGAAATAGGGGAGACAAAACAAGGACATTTCGGTCATTTCACCCCTTCAAGGGGGTGTCATTGCAAGGAAAATAAATTTTCAGGGCGCGAGCAAAATTAACAGAAACTTCAGGGGATCCCAGTGCAATATCACTTAACGGTGTTATAACTGTGCAGGAAAAACTATAGTTTGGGGGGGTTTTCAGCACAAAAAATAGTTCAGGGGGGTGTTTTGCTATTAACCCTTCTTTTTGTCTATTCTTATTAATTTAACTCATTGTTTAGCATTAAAAAATAAAATATTTATTTTTTCTTACCAAAAATATAAATTATTAAACTATTTTTTAATTAAGAATGTCAATCAAAATTATACCTTAAATTTTTATCACGTGCGTACATTTTACTAGTATATATATAATAAAGTTTTTATCTTGGGGCATGGAGGTAATTTCAACACTTAAATATTTGTTTCATATAATAAGTGAGATAAGTCAAGGGCTTTATGGACTTTTCACCCCTCCAGGGGATGTCACTGAAAGAAAATTGAAATTAGGGGATAGTTGGACCGAAATTGAAAATTGCATTGATCAATTTTTACGTGTAATTTACCTAAAATTCAGATGATCTCACTGCAAATTACCCAAAAATATATAGTATGTTCATTACTAGGTGTGCATTTTTGCATTTTTTTAAGTAGTGATTATAGTGAAACAATGAGGAGTGTTTTACGAGATGTATCACTCTCGTTATGTCGATGTACATTGTAGAGTGAATGTTAATTCTTGGTTAGAAGTCCATGAAGTTTAGTTCCAAAATAGGTGATCTTTTAGTTTGTTTGGGCTGTACATCGACTTCTTCGGCCTCTTTAAAGCTAGCTATGGCGTTTTAGATATTTATACATATATATATATATATACACACACTAGCTTCGAAACAACAATAGCCTTAGGGGGTTGAACTTTTGGTGGAGACAAAATGTATTTTTCTTTAAATTTTAAGAATTGGTTGGTTACAGTTGTGAGATAAAAACACCAAATATTTTGATGTGTAAACAATGATAAAGAGGTGGTCTCCTCCACAGGTGGTATTTCTGAATGTCTCAGGAGTTGATATGGCGGAAGCATTGATGTTCAGAAGAGCTATTTTTTTAGCTAAAGAGTGGGGTTTTGAGAGAGTGATACTTGAATCTGATACAGAAATATTAGTCAAATGGGTGAAAGGGGTTGTTTCACTCCATTACTGTTAGTTACTGTAGTCATGGATATTAGTACCTTGTTGACTTCCCATGAGGAGTTTAAGATACAATTCATCTATAGATAAGCTAATTTAATCGTTCACGAGGTTGTAGCCCTGGCTCTTTAACGAAAAATTAATGTTGCTTATGATTCTGACTTTCATGATGAAATTGTTACTTTGGTTGAAACTGACTAAAAAAACAATAACAAAGTAAACATGATTGGCATGACAATCCGGATTATGGATTTTGTGGTGAAATATTTTTTGACAAATTGTCAAATGAAAATTGCTATAATTAATTTGCCAACCATAAGGTATGTGATTTTTATGTTCCTTTAATTTTGAAATTACTAGCTCTTTTTTAAAAAAAATCGTTGTTTGTTAATGACCAACGGACGAGCTGGGTCGATGGGCTTGATGTTGAACTCAGTCCAGGCCCAACCATATCCTAACTTTAGCAACCTAGCCCTTGGGCCTAAGAATCTGTATATATATTTACCATGCCAAGCCTGATCGGCCTTCTGTACCTGGAAAAGATGTTGGGTACCCAAAGTACCCTCGGCCCATGGATGCTTACCATTTCCTATCACAACAAAAAAAAATTATTATTATTACATAATTTTTTTTCTTAGGTACTATAATTAATATTGATTAATTTGGCTAAATAATGTCCTCCGGTGCACGATGTTATTGTTTAAAGTTTGGAACGTGGTTATAGAGAAATTATCAGATGATTTTGAATTACATGATTCTGAATAATTATAATTTCACATTTGAATAAATGTTTCAATAAAGTAAATACATTTACTTCTTGTTGAGTTGGGATTGTTATCATTTAATAATTACTCGTGATTAGTTCCACATTTCAGAAAAAAAAAAAAAAAAAAGATTGACCAAGTGAAAGTTTCGTGGAGTCAAATGATTAGTTTCTATTCACTTTCAAGAAATTTGGAAGAAATTTAACTTATCTAAGTGAGTGAAAAAATATATATATATATATATATTTTTTTATAACTGTGATATCCGGGTCAACTTACACGTATCTCGACTAATCCACGAGACCCGTGTAAGGCGACCCCCCCTCCCCCCCCACACACATATGAATTGGGTAAGGCTCAGACTATGTCCGCGGTCGTTGCCCTAACGAATTATTTGCACCCTATAGGAATCGAACATGAGACCTCATGCTTCTTGAGGCACCAAGTCCCAAGTTTTTTTCCAACTAGGTCAACTTGCTCGAGTTAAGTGAGTGAAAAGTTGCATGCGTGTTTTGGACTATAATTGTAATACACTGTAAATTTTTATTGGATATATTTAATTTAATTAATTATAAGTTAATTAGTTGGGTTTATTAGCTAATGGGAGTTGGGCTTATTAACTAATGGGCTATAGTATATTTTTGTGTTCATCGAAAGGATTAAATATATATATATATATTTATATAATCAAAATAAAACCCTAAAATAGTCCTACGTTTTCTATCAGTCGATTCTATATAGGGAGAGTAGAAAGAGAGCTGCGTAAAAGATGAGGGGAAGCAACGATCGATCTGCAGTTGTGTGTGATTTGGTTATTAAATCAGGCAAGTATAATGTTCTTATCTTCCCCTTTGGATTCATAATTCTAATAATCTCTCTCTCTATATATATATATATTGTGTATCTCACTATTTTTGCTTATACCTGAGTTATTCGGATGTCTCTGTGGTTCTATACATATAAATAAATGAGATGGTTAATAAGTATACAATCGCGTTACGTGGTGAAGGGTCAGGATATGAGTATATGAATTCTTATGCACACATGTTGGTAGGAATTAGGTTAAAATCAGATTTGTTGTTCTTTGTAAGGGAGTTAACGGGCCCGCCATTAGAGAAAGTCAATGAAATTATCTGGATTATAGAGAGTTTCTCTTAAAGTGTATATATATAGTAATTTGTATATGACAAGCTCAGGAATCTGATTAAAAAAAGAAAAGAAAAGAAAGGGTAATGAATTACTTGAGGTCGAAAGTTGTACTCAAGCAGGTTATATACATAAATAAATGTATACACACACACACACACACACACACACACACACATATATATATATATATTAACATGTACATGGGACAGAAACCATGCGAAACACACAAACACGACACGACAAATTTAATTCTATTTTGATTTTGTACATGTTTATTTATGCATGTATATGTATATGTCTGTGTGGATATAAATTCACGTGTTGGTGTTGTACACATGTGGAGATAGGAATATTTCTTCAAATGTTTATTTTCTGGTGATTATTTATTTATAACAACTTTGTACGTGATAATCTTTGTTTGTGTTTAAATTTCACTTATGGAATGACACGTTATATTTTGGAGCTTTTCTGGGTTGGTATAAATTAGTGCGTAATATATATATATATATATATATATTTATTTATATATATATATCCATATATGAATTAGGGTGTTTTGTTATTGGACTATATTTGTAAAAGAATTTATAAATACTTTAATTTATGATATAATTCAGGAATATATATATATATATATATATTCTGTGATTGTGGAATGGAAAGGAAACCACGATGAGCTGACTAATGAATGCAGTCTCATCTGTACCATGACATGGAGTTTGGGTACGTGGTTATGGATCGGTATGGGTTAGTTGTCTATGTACTTGTGGTTTAGTTATAGTATCACTTTAGTTGGTTTGCCTATTGTTTTATGATTTAATTAATGTTACACTTATATGATTTTTTTTTCTATTGATTTGTGACTTAATTATGGATGCGCTTTATTTGTTTTGTCTATTTATTTATTTATTTATTTATTTTTGGGGGATATTTATTTAGGTGTGGTACTTAAAGTTATAGGAATTATAATTACTTTTATTTTTATAGTGGGTAGATGATGGGATTATTGGTACTCTGTTTGGGATCCTGTAGAGTCTACTTTGCTCGTGGGTCTGACCCACCATTGTTAACATTTCAGGTCCTCGACAATTCCAGCCACAGGGTTGAGGGTTCATCTCGTTTCTTCTTGAGATATTCAGTTTTCCGTTTTATTTCAGAGAAGGGACTCTGTATTAGTATTTTCTTTCGGACTTATATTTTCGCTTATGGTTTTAAGGGTTCATAGATATGGGATTCCTGAGTTGTACCCTTTGGGATTTGGATTTCTTATTTCTTTTATTCATGAAAATTAAACTTTTTAGACTTAATTATTTATTCATTATGTCTTTTGATTCCATGGTTGTTTATTATCGGGTGTTGATGCGCCCTAGTTTTCGGTATTGGTCTGGCCAACCTATGCATGAAAATTAGGGGTTATCACAGTTGGTATCAGAGTACTCAAGGTTCAAGTGTCCTAGGGATGGTTTTGCTAGGTTTTCCGCGTTGCGTATTCTGATATTTACAGAGCCTAAATTTAGGATTTGTTGTACTTTTTTAAGTTCGTTGTTATGGTATTAATGACTCGTATAACCGTTGTTTCAGTATGCCGCCTCGTAGGGGAAGGAATGTGAATAAGGGTCAGGGCAATGCTGAATTTCCTCCTAATATCGCAACTATCATTGCTCAGGTTGTTGCTGCAGGGGTGGCGACCGCTCTTCAAAATCAGTAACCTCATCCTTCGCCTTCTCAACAGGCTCCCATTGTTGAGCAGGCAGTACAGCGTGTTACATGGGAGAAAGTTCAGAACACTTTCACTAAGGGTCATCCACCAGAGTTTTCAGGGTCCACTGATATAAAAGTATCTCACTAGTGGAGGAAGGATATTGAGCGTCATCTCCGTATGGTTGAGTGTACAGAGGTCCAGAAGTAGATGTTTGTTACTTTCAAGTTAGTTGGTGATACTTTGCAGTGGTGGGAGTCAGTTACCACCTCAGAAGAGAAGGCCACATTGACCTATGCTCAGTTTCAGGCTCGCTTTAACGAGAAATATTTCCCTTTTATAGTAATGGCAACTAAGAAAAGATAATTTCTTGATCTACAATAAGGAGACAAGACTGTAGCGGAGTATGAGCAGGAGTTCACTAGTTTATCATTGTTTGCACCCGGGGAGGTCAACACAGAGAAAAAAAAAGAATAATTGTTTTGTGCACGGTTTGTCATGGCTCATTCGGTAGGTGATTGTGGGTAATCCAACTTACACCACTTATGCTCAGGTGGTGGATGCAGCACTACAACATTGTCAGATCAAGAAGGACTACCAGAAAACTAAGGGGGAGAAGCGCAGTGACAAAGATTCCACTAGTCAGACTGTGGATAAAGGAAATGGTCAGAGTGGCAGACACAGTTATAGGGGCAGATTCCAGGGGTATTAGCCTTGGAAAAAGCAAAAGGGTAGCAATGATACTAGTAAGGATATGTTTTCTGATCAAGGGCATCAGGGTGGAACACCTCAGATTGGATAGGGTCAACAATAGGGAAATTACCAGAGGAGATTTTCAGGTCCTTTCATAGTACATTGTCATGGTTGTGGGGAGTTTGGGCACTCTGCTAAGAGATGTCCCAAGATTACTCAAGGTCAGCACGACCAGCAGGGGCAGAGGCAGCCACCACCATTGCAAACACCACATATTCCACGTATTCAAGGCCCGACGTACCCAGCTTTACCAGCACCCCACCACTATAAGGGCAGCCACAACAACAGTTGTATTATGGCAGGGTGTACAACGTCATGCCTTATGATCCTCAGGCACCTCAGGCTATTGAGGGTATGTTTCCTATTTATGGTAGACTCAGTCGAGTTCTTTTTGATACTGGTGCATCACATTATTTTGTGTCTCGGTCGTTTATTGCTTTATCTGGATTATTGACTCAGTTTTGTAGTCGACCCCTAAATATTTCCACGCCAGTAGGTGTTGATGCAATTTTATGGGAGAGTTGTGGATAGGTCCCTACTGATATTGGCAGGCTTAGATTTCTAGTTGATTTGTTAGTACTTGATATGCACTCTTATGATGTGATAGTTGGGATGGACTGGTTATCTCACTACCATGCTCAGTTAGACTGTCATAGTAAGACGATAGTCTTTGCGATACCGGGTCAGGAGATGTACTTGATTGTTGTGCCTTGTCCACAGGGAGGGTCTAGTACACATTTATTTTATATTGATACAGAGACCCAGAAGGAGATCACTGTATCCATGGATAGTACCCCCGTAGTGCGTGATTTTTAGGATGTGTTTCAGGAGATTCTAGGGTTACCACCGAGTCGTGATATTGACTTTGTTATTGACTTATCTCCAAGCACCATGCCTATTGCTAAGGCACCATATAGGCACCGATGGAGATGTGGGAATTGAAGGAACATATTTAGCAGCTTCTTAGCCAAGGTTTCATTCGCATGAGTACTTCACCCTAGGGAACACCTGTAACACCCACAATTTCCATGCATAGGTTGGCCAGACCCATACACAAAAACTATGAGTATCTTCAATTGACAAAAATAAGCACAGATGATAAGACATAAAATAGAGATAAGATAATAAGAGTTGATGATACCACTTATACAGGAAAGATCCCACACCCAATACATCTTTGAAATAACTTAAGTTCAAATTTATACAACTTGGGAATCCCATAACATGGACCCCTAGACCACACAAACTTATTTTAACCACAACAAGACTGAATTCCTACCCTGTAGTGGAAGGAAACTGCTGGACCGAGAATACAGGAGAGACAAATCCTCAACCCTGCGGATGCAATTGCTGAGGACCTGAAATATCAACAAATGTGGGTCAAACCCACGAGCAAGTACATCTCTACATGATCCCAAACAGAGTACTAAAAACCATCCCCTTTCCCAGTGACACCTATCCCAAAAATATTAATAAATATTAATATACCTTACTATACTTTATATTCCCTAGAATACCACCATGAAAATATAATTAAATTCATTACTTATATTTATTTATTTATTTTACTAGAATACCACCGTGAAGATATAAAACAAATACCATAAATTCCTTCCATAAGTCAAATTTCCATCATTTCCATTTCCAACCATAACCATGTACCCGGCAACTCAGCCATGCCGTGACAACTCATCCAAGTCCCGCAGTACTAGTGAGACTGCGTTTATTAGTCAGTCTACTTGTGGTTCCTTTTTAAATCTCCCGACCATATTCCTTTTAATTAAATCTTATGATTTTATGAATTTATTAATTCACTTGTATTCTTTATTCGGGGATGTATAACAATTGGAAAAATTGAGCCTGGGGGGTCCAGGGGGGGCGGCGCGACCTTTCCTGAGCGCCCCCCTGGCGGGGTCTGGGGCAGCGCCCCAGCGCCAGGAAATACGGTATATTTATACGATCAAAACTATTCATTTATACGGTCGAATATACATATTTTAGTATAATTCGTGGTGACTTATAATAACATATAAATTCATACAAGTCTACACAGAATATAATAAATTGCGTATATATTTATGGACATGAACATGGTAAAACAGATCTGTACATATGACTACAAGTAAATGTATATACGTATAAACAGAATATATACTATCATATGTAATCATGAATCAAAACCTACTATAACCGATCTATACATGAGTGGTTATAAATATCACAATTCTATCCATATACACATGATTTATACATATACTTTCGGATCTATACATATATGTATAACATAATATATATCATCATATATATACGTAAATACCAACATATTATAACAGATCTATACATATGTTTTTAACATAATTACGGATCTATACATATATGCTCATATGGCTACTGATCTATACATATAACCATATAGCTACGGATCTATACATACATGTTCGTATATCTACATATATAGTTACGGATCTACGCATACATGTTCGTATAACTACATATATAGTTACGGATCTACGCATACATGTTCATATAACTACATATCCATACATATAGCTACGGATCTATACATATATGTTCATATAACTACATATATACATATATCGTTACGGATCTACACATACACGTTCATATAACTATATATCAATACATAATTGAACATGCTAATACTCATAAGCATACATATACGAAATTAATGTATAACAGTTTATAGGAGTACCAAACAAAGGTTACGAATTCTAGTACAAAGAGGAAGAGTAGAACATATGTCTTGCCTGATTTGGAGAGCTTACTACACCCCGAATCCAGATTTGAACCAAATACTTTCTCTCTCTCTAGATCTCTCTCTATCTATATATATATATATATGTGTATACGTATATAGGTGAGTGACTAAGAAGAGAGAAGTCTGAATTCTTCATAGTCTTGAGATAATAGGTTGAATATCCTTATGCTTATATAGGGGGAGCTAGGTTATGGCGAATGACCATAATGCCCCTAGATCTGCCACAATAACCATCCTGCCACTCGTCTTAATGACTAATATGCCCTTATCAGATCCCATAATAACCAACTTACCTAATAGTTATAAAATGACTAGAGTACCCTTACTCAATAATTTAAAATACCCACCATGCCATCCAAAATTAATAAAGAAATAACATAATTATTTAAATACGGGGTATTACAGCACCGGTGTTGTTTGTGAAGAAAAAAGATGGTTTCCTTTGTTTTTGTATCGATTACAAAGAGCTGAATAAAGTCACAATCCGCAACAAGTATCCGTTGCCTAGGATTGATGATTTATTTGATCAGTTAAGGGAAGCCACCTACTTCTCGAAGATAGATTTGAGGTCTGGTTATCATCAACTTCGTGTTAGGGAGCAGGATGTACCCAAGACAACATTTATCACCAGATATGGGTCATATGAGTTCCGTGTTATGCCTTTCGGGTAGACCAATGCTCCAGCTGTCTTTATGGATCCGATGAATAAAATATTCGGACCATTTTTAGATCAATTTATTATTGTATTCATTGATGACATATTGGTCTACTCTCGGTCTGAGGAGGAGCATGCCAGACATCTACAGACAGTGCTACAAACCCTTAGAGAACACCAGTTGTATGCAAAGTTTGAGAAATGTGCATTCTGGCAAAAAAAAGGTGAAGTTTTTGGGTCATGTGGTGTCAGAGAAGGGGATTGCAGTGGACCCAGCGAAGGTCTCAACGGTTCTGGAGTGGGGACAACCTACCTCACCTTTAGAGGTCCGTAATTTTCTGGGATTAGCAGGTTATTATCGTAGATTCATTAAGGGTTTCTCTAAGATCGTCGGTCCGCTCACCAACTTGACTAGAAAGGGCGTGCCATTTGTTTGGGATGATAACTATCAGACAACTTTTGATGAACTGAAGACTATGTTGACTTTTGTACCTGTTTTGGCCACTCCACAGAGTGGGGTTGAGTATTTTATCTACACCAATGCATCGTTATAGGGTTTGGGTTGTGTGTTGATGCAGGAGGAGAGACCAATATCTTATGGTTCACGTAAGCTCAAGCCACATGAGCTTAATTACCTTACCCATGATTTGGAGTTGGCAGCGGTGGATTTTGCATTGAGGATCTGGAGACATTACCTCTTAGGTGAGACTTTCAGATTATTCAGTGATCACAAGAGTTTGCAGTACCTGTTTACGTAGAGGGAGTTGAATATGAGGCAGCGTAAATGGCTGGAATTTGTGAAGGACTATCACTTTTCTATTAAGTATCATCCAGGGAAGGCTAATTTAGTGGCAGACGCCCTCAGTCGTCGATCCTATGCTAGTCTTTCAGCTTTGTTCGAGATTGAGTGGAATGCGTTGAGGTTAGTTGATGAGTTAGTTGATGCTTTTGCGGCATGTGTTATGGTGACACCTGTCATCATTCGAAAAGTGATTGAGGCCCAACAGGCAGACCAACAGTGTATAGATAAAGTTACAGAGTTGGCATCATGAGAGATTCCCTTTTACTCAGTTGGTTCAGATGGGGGGTTGAGGTACAAAAGTCGATTAGTTGTTCTTTCTATCGATGACTTGAGGATAAATGCGATGAGAGAGACTCATAACTCTCCATTTGCAGTTCATCCTGGAGGGGATAAGATGTACCAGGATATGAAATGCCAATGTTGGTGGGCTGGTATGAAGAGAGACATAGCCGCTTTTGTCTCCAAGTGTAGTACTTGTCAGATGGTTAAAATCGATCACCAGAAACCACCAGGAGCATCGTAGCCACTTCCAGTGCCTGAGTGGAAATGGGAGAGAATTTTTATGGATTTCATTGGGGGGTTACCTACCTCACATCGGAACCATAACTCCATTTGGGTGATAGTTGATAGACTTACAAAGTTTGCCCATTTTTTACCTGTTCGCTCAGATTACACTTCGGAGCAGTTGACAAAGCTTTACATTGCAAAGATAATGAAGCTTCATGGGATTCCATTGTCTATTATATCGGATAGAGATCCGAACTCTGTATTTGGGTTTTGGGCGAGCTTTCAACATGCTTTAGGTACAGAGTTGCACCTCAATACAACTTATCATCCACAGATAGATAGTCAAATTGAGAGGGTTAACCAGATTTTGGAGGATATGCTTCGAGCTTGTGTCATTGATTTCAAAGGCAATTGGGAGTTCTATTTGCCACTTTCAGAGTTTGCCTATAACAATAGTTATCAAAAGGCTATTGGTATGACACCATTTGAGGCATTGTATGGTCGACCCTGTAGATTTCCGGTGTGTTGGTTTGAGGTTGGAGAGAACAGATTATTTGGTCCTAAGTTCATCAAGGACACCTCAAAAAAGATTCCTCTTATTCGGGACCATATGAGGACTGCCCAGAATAGGCAGAAGAGTTGTGCTGATCGGCGGACTCGAGCTTTGGAGTTCAGAGTGGGGGATCAATTTTTACTCAAGGTGTCTCCTATGAAGGGAGTAATGCGGTTCTGAAAAAGGGGAAATTGTCACCTTATTTTGTGGGTCCTTTTATGATTACTAACAGGATTGGACCGGTGGCGTACCATTTAGCACTGCCAGATTTTATGCACAAGGTTCATAATGTATTCCATGTTTCAATGTTGCAAAAATTCTTATGAGATGAGGTTGTATATCAGCATATTGATGTGGGAAAGATCGAGTTGGAGCCGGATGTGACTTATGTGGAGTAACCTTATCGCATTATCGATCGAAAAGAGCATGTACTTCGTAAGAAGATCATTCCTCTTATGCGTGTTCACTGGAGTCATCACAATGAGGCAGAGTCCACTTAGGAAATAGAGGATAAAATTTGTGCAAAGTATCGAGAGCTATTTAGTTCGGGTATGTGATGAATTTCGGGGACAAAATTCCTTTACTAGGGGGGAGAATGTAATACCCCATAATTTTTATTTATTTATATTGGATATATTTAATTTAATGAATTAATTAATTATAAAATAATTAGTTGGATTTATTAGCTAATGGTAGTTGGGCTTATTAACTAATAGGCTATAGTATATTTTTGGGCTCATCGGAAGGATTAAATATATATATATATATTTATATAACCAAAATAAAACCCTAAGATAGTCCTACGTTTTCTATCAGCCGATTCTTTAAAGGGAGAGTAGAGAGAGAGTTGCGTAAAAGATGAGGATAAATAACGATCGATCTGCAATTGCGTGTGATTTAGTTATTAAATCAGGCAAGTAGAATGTTCTCCTCTTCCCATTTGGACTCATAATTCTAATAATCTATATATATATTCATATAAATATATATGTATTGTGTATCTCACTGTTTTTGCTTATACCTGAGTTATTCGGATGTCTATGTGGTTCTATACATATAAATAAATGAGATGGTCAATAAGTATACAATCGCGTTAGGTGGTAAAGGGTCAGGATATGAGTATGTGAATTCTTATGCACACGTGTTGGTACGAATTAGGTTAAAATCAAATTTGTTGTTCTTTGTAAGGGAGTTAACGGGCCCGCCATTGGAGAAAGTCAATGAAATTATCTGGATTGTAGAGAGTTTCTCTTAAAGTGTATATATATAGTAATCTGTATATGACAAGCTTAGGAATTTGATTAAAAAAAAAGGTAATGAATTACTTGAGGTCGAAAGTTGTACTCAAGCAGGTTATATACATAAATAAATGTACACACACACACACACACACACACACACATACACACACACATATATATATATATATATATATATATTAACATGTACATGGGACATAAACCATGCAAAACACACAAACACGACACGACATATTTTATTCTATTTTGATTTTGTACATGTTTATTTATGCATGTATAGGTATATGTCTGTGTGGATATAAATTCACGTGTTGGTGTTGTAAACATGTGGAGATAGGAATATTTCTTCAAATCTTTATTTTCTGGTGATTATTTATTTGTAGAAACTTTGTACGTGATAATCTTTGTTTGTGCTTAAATTTCACTTATGGAATGACATGTTATATTTGGAGCTTTTCTAGGTTGGTATAAATTAGTGCGTATATATATATATATATATATATATATATATATATATCTAGATATGAATTAGGGTGTTTTGCTGTTGGACTATATTTGTAAAAGAATTTATAAATACTTTAATTTATGATATAATTCAGGAAATATATATATATATATTCTGTGATTGTGGAATGGAAAGGAAACCACGATGAGCTGATTAATGAACGCAGTCTCATCTGTACCATGACATGGAGTTCGGGTACGTGGTTATGGATCGGCATGGGTTAGTTGCATATGTACTTGTGGTTTAGTTATAGTATCAATTTAGTTGGTTTGCCTATTGCTTTATGATTAAATTAATGTTACACTTATATGGTTTTTTTTTCCTATTGATTTGTGACTTAATTATGGATGCGCTTTATTTGTTTTGTCTATTTATTTATTTTTGGGGGATGTTTATTTAGGTGTGGTACTTAAAGTTATAGGAATTATAATTACTTTTATTTTTATAGTGGGTAGATGATGAGATTATTGGTACTCTGTTTGGGATCATATAGAGTCTACTTTGCTCGTGAGTCTGACCCACCATTGTTAACATTTCAGGTCCTCGACAATTCCAGCCACATGGTTGAGGGTTCATCTCGTTTCTTCTTGAGATATTAAGTTTTCCGTTTTGTTTCAGAGTAGGGACTCTGTATTAGTATTTTCTTTCGGACTTATATTTTCGCTTATGGTTCTAGGGGTTCATAGATATGGGATTCCCGAGTTATACCATTTGGGATTTGGATTTCTTATTTCTTTTATTCATGAAAATTAAACTTTTTAGACTTAATTATTTATTCATTATGTCTTTTGATTCTATGGTTGTTTATTATCGGGTGTTGATGCGCCTTAGTTTTCGGTATATGCCCGACAAACCTATGCATGAAAATTAGGAGGTATCACAATAATGGTGAAGGTAAAACTCACATTATTTAACTTATATTTGAGAGCACCCAATGAAAAAATCACAATTAGAGTTAAAGGGATTGAACTTGTTTTATTCTAAATCTAGTTTCTAATGTGTTCATTTCATTCTTATAAATTGTTGATGCTTGCTTCCTTAAACCCTATCATTAAAATATTTAAAATAGTTATTTACACAATTTTTAATTGGGTGAGTTTCTTTACCCAAAAATTGAGGAGTATCAAATGAATAGTTGATATCACTATAGCTTCAAAAAGCATACAAAGATTAGGGCCTGTTTGGGAGCCTGCTTTGCTCCCATTTCCATCACTATTTACAGGCCCAAGCAAAATGGGTTTGTTTGGTTAATTATTTTTGCTTTCAAAATGTGGAAACAACCCAGAGCAAAAGCAGATTTTTTGAAGCAGCTGAAAAGGTACTTTTACATGCTCGGCCCACTGTATATATGAGGCCCACCGCCCACCATTTTCTGCACCAACATTTTTTAGCAGCTCCATTATTTTCCAAAATCTGCTCCAGCATTTTTCCAAAAGTTTGGGTCCATTAATTTGCCACGTGGCATAGTTGGTACATTATTGGGCTAGTCAAACAGGCCAACTTTATTAATTGCGAATGTAATTTTAATGATAATTCTTTAATAGCTTTTAATTTTTTACTCTATGATATTTTTATTTTTTGGGTAATTTTTCTTGAGATTGAGACATTCTATTGGTTGAATAAATCTATAATTTTTCCCATATATGTTGAGGATTTTCAAATTACAAGGATTTTATTCATGTTAAATATTTTCATTTTTTTAAAAATATAGTGTGAATGGAATTTGACTAAATCTTTTTCCCTTATCACAATTCTATTCAATTTTGGAAAAAGTTGGGATCTAAATTAGTGTATGATACTAAAAACATATTGGAGAAATTTAAAATACAGGTTCAAAGAATTATAAAAATCATCAGTTATTATGTATGAAACTGGAATTGTAATATTATTGATGCAAATTGGACATCAGTTATTATGTATGAAACTGGAATTGTAATATTATTGATGCAAATTGGGCATCAGTTATTATGTATGAAATTTTATTGTGTGTGTCATTTTTTTGTTTTATCAATTATGACAGGTATAAAACTAATTATAGAATAGTTTATGGGGAGGTGCTGTCAATTTTTTTTAAAATGTGGTTAAAAAATTTCAATTTCAAATGGAATAAGACATTAGATATTAAAATGGAATATGAGAACCAATTAAGAGGCCTTGAGCAATACAAATTTATATTTTTATCCAATATTATAGTTTAGGAATTTTTTTTAATTTATTTACAATATCCATTTTTTATTTGTAGAACTTATTAATTTATTCTATTCAATATATTAACAAAAAAACAGAATCTCAAATCATTTGAAGTCACCAAACATGCTTCACTTTCAAATTTTATGGAATCAGCAGTTCTACCAAACATGTTTTGTTTGCTTCAATTTTTATTTTTTTTCAGCAGAAAAAAAATGCAGCACATAATTCGCTACGTACGCTTTACTTTCATTTTATTTGGAACCAGGAATTAGAATAATTTCCCAAACCGGCCCTTAGCAAATCTTAGTAATTAAGAGAGATACAAAGTCCTTACAAGGATAATTTTACATATAAAAAAATCACAACTAATTAAAATCACAAAATATATATGTGAAATATATTTAACCATTTCAAGGACATTTAGTAAAATTGATCAGTAAACAAAGCTTGACAAATCTCTGAGAAAACCTGAAGAATTACCTTGTGATGATAAGGTAAGTTCAAAAACAGAAAACACTTCAAAAGCCTCTCAAGATCTTCAGTTCCAAATATATGTTTCTCTACTATCATCTCAACCATTGACACCCTGAAATCACTGTAAGGGTCACAAGATGTTTTCGCCATTGCATAACTCTCTTCAACTCTCCCATCTCTATTAACCGGACACTCGCCCACACCTCTTCTCCGTCTGGTTTTCCGGCGATATTTGGTGGTATTCCGGCTACAACTCCCGTAATAAATATCAGTTGGATTAGCAGGTGATTTTAAGCTCTGTTGAACTTCACTATGGGTGAAAAACTGGTTTTGGCCAGTTCTACGTTTGGTTTTGGTGGTATTCCGGCGAAATCTCCGGCGATGAAGGTCAGTTGAACTAGTTGATTCGTAGAGACTCTCTTGAGCTTCTCTCTCTGTAGCTAATTCGGAGCTCCCCACTTTAGTCCTCCGAGAACATTCCCTGGTTTTCTGTTGACTTTTGGCTGTTTCCCAGTGAAGACTCCCGGAAGGGCTGAAAACATGGGTAGAATTAGAGGGCACGTTGAACGGAAAATGACCCACTTCATGGATTTCGGTACAACCTCTTCTTCGGGGATTTTTGGGTGTTTGACGGCGAAAAGACCGGGAAGTATCAGACGATAAGCTTGGAAAAGTTTCTTCTTCTTGTTCAGTGCTAAACCAGCCACCATTAGAAGATGGACTGTTCTTGATATATGATTGTTTGGGTCTCTCTTTCATGAACTTTTTTATGACCGTTTGAGGTGGTTTGGGTTTGGGTGTATGTATTGGAATGGTATTGGAAGAGCGTGGTTTGATATGATGAGCATTTTGGTGGTTTTGGGTGACGGGAATGGTGTTTTTGACAATGTCGGATGCAGTTTTGCATTGGCATGACACAAGTGGTGGAAGAAACCAGCCAGAGACTCTGTGCTTGGAATTATTTTCCATCTAAAGCAGTTTTGAATTTTCTAATTTGTTTTGTCTCCAATCTCACTATATATATTGGTTACTAACACTATATACAGTGGTTACTAATGAGCAATGACCCATCCATCCGGATGAAAAAGTGAACGGATATAAATGAGTAATACTTTAAATTTTTTAGTTGTACCGTAAAAAATCCAACCCGTTATATTTTGTCTTAGAACGAGGCTCAATCCTTGTTAGAACGAGGCTCAATCCTTGTTCTAGGGCAAACCAAATGTATGGGTGAATGTGCTCCACAGGGAGGAGTCCAAGTCTAAATTGGAAAAATAGGATGGTTCGACCGCAATGTGCATAGCCGCTGTGAGTTCGGGTGAGAACATCCGACTTGTTACATTTAACTTAGTGAAAAAGAAAGTTTATTTTTATATAAACAGATCGTGAAGTACGGACTCGTTACACTTCATTTTAAACTACTTATACCAGGTAACCTTACCGACAACATTGTCCATTTCACAAAAGAAATGACAGAAAAGAGCCAATACCAAGAGAGTATTTCCTATGATTCAACTAAGTCATTCTAGGTGCGCCATTTTACAGACTTGAGTAATTGTTTGAAAAAGACATATCTACACAAATAGTATTAACTGCGATAGTCTCGTCTCCCTCCAGCCATTACTTTCTCCTATTGTAGCTTCTCCATCAACCTTCATTACCATTAAGACGAGATTGGAACTTGTTTGATGTGAATATATATATATATATATATATATATATATTAGTACCCCTACATTTAAAAGCTCAATTTGACAACTGGATAATTTGGCTCTTAGCCATGTCAAATCCACCTTCATTATGGTCACATGATTCAACTGTTATACTAACATGCTATATATATATATATATATATATATATATATATATATATAGCAAGAAAGAGGAAATTGACCCGAAAATACAATAATAGCAGAAGGAGCAGAAATAATCCGAGCCTTGTGTGATACCACAGTTTCCTTAAGGCAATATTGCTCCCTCTACGGTGCTCAAGGATTCCGAACAAATGCCTCCCAAGATAGAACGGATTTTGTCTTCACTGTTGCAGCACTGCAATGGTGAAGATCGGCGAACTCAAGCTTTGTGTTTGTACCCGAACCTTAAACATACCTATCTATATGTATATGTGTATGTAGAAGGAATATATGTTTCTGGCAGAGTGAAATAGAAAACGTATCTAGAATGAACTGCAACATCTTATACATATAGAGAATGGAGAGGTATCTCAACTGTATAGATATCCATTCCAATAGGTGTTCAAACTGTATAGGTGTTGGTTGCAAATAAAACTGTATATTTAACTCTTCAGAAGAGACATTTGCAGTTTTTTCCACAAAAAATAAAAGAAATGGGTAGAACCACCCACCCGCACCGCACCGCGCCACGCTCACGGCCCGGACCGGGCAGGCGGCGCGCGCGTGTGTGGTTGGTCTAAGACTAGCATGATTCATGCATAGTCTAGCTCTTTTCCCATGCCTCTAGATATTCAAGTCACCCATTCAAAGCAACCATATATATACACCTTTACACTTTACTTTATTTTCAATGTGGGACAAACATTCTTACCCAAGTTCAAATGAGTCACTTTGAGAGATAATTTCTCATTCAATAATTAATAGTTTTGAACATGTAATTATACCAACTTGATATCCTCACCAAGGAGAACACAGTAGTGCTTGGTCCCGTTGAATTCGGAGTTCGGGTCCCATAATTATTTAAGCTCAAAGTTGGGTTTAATTACTGTTATTTCTAAACTATTTCCAACAATCCCCCACATGAATGAAAATTAGCAGTTCAAAATGCAAATGAATATGCAGACACTAGTTCGAGTACAATGAAAGGGTACTATATCAGGATAAGTAGCCTTAGAGTCTTGAACTTTCCCTTGTGCAATACTATCGGATTTACTAGCTAATCAGTGGACGTGATGCCTTGAACTGTCAGTTGTTTGTGTAAACCAAGACAATAGACTTCACACAGTTCCCCTTCGAACACAGTTGGTTCTCATGTTTGTGTCCATTTTGGCCTTGGACACCACTTGGTTTCATGAGTATTTGTCAGAGAATTCCGCCTTCAAAAAATTCTCCTAGAAACGGCCCCTTCTACTCACATAGGTGATTCTATTAGGAATTATTCCACACTTGGATTTGTCCAAGTCATAGACATCATTAAAAGCATAGCTTATCCTAAAATATGCACTGTCTCATCATAAGAATGGGAATGAGTTTTGTTTTAATCTCCACAGTGCTTTTAACTAATTCACGCACAATTCGGTTATCCCTTTGAACCTAGATCTTGGGATCTCCAGTCAACTAGGTTGGGTTGCCATTATGGTATCTTTTAACCCAGAGGCTTCAAGCCCATTCCCTCGATGATCTTTCAACTTGCTTTCTTACCAAACCTTTTGTTAACGGATCCGCTATATTATCCTTAGACTTTACATAGTCAATGGATATTATACCAATTGAGAGCAATTGTTTTACCGTATTATGTCTTCGACGGATATGTCTAGACTTACCATTATACATGTGATTTTGAGCTCTTCCAATCGTAGATTGACTATCACAATGTATACAAATAGCTGCCAGTGGTTTCTGCCAGTTTGGAATGTCCTCTAGAAAGTTACGAAGCCATTCTGCTTCTTCTCCAGCTTTGTCCAATGCAATAAATTCAGATTCCATTGTGGACCGAGCAATACATGTTTGCTTTGAGGACTTCCAAGACACAACTGCACTTCCAAGAGTAAAAATATATCCACTAGTGGATTTTGAATCGTTGGAATCATATATCCAATTAGCATCACTATATCCTTCAAGTACAACTAGATATCTAATATAATGCAAACCATAATTTTGAGTATACTTCAAGTATCCCAAAACTCTTAGTATTGCATTCCAGTGACATTTACCTGGGTTGCTTGTGTATCGACTCAACTTACTAACAGAATATGCTATGTCAGGTCGAGTACAATTCATAACATACATTAAACTTCCTATGATCCGAGTATATTCCAATTGTGAAATACCTTCATCTTTGTTTGTAGAAATTTTAACGTTTACATCCATAGGTGTTCGTGTTGGAATTATCCCATACTTCTTAAACTTGTCACACATTTTCTCTATATAGTGAGATTGGGATAACACAAGTCCTTCTGATGTTCTAGAAATTTTAATTCCTAAAATAACATCAGTTATGCCAAGATCTTTCATGTCAAATCTACTCTTTAGCATTTGCTTAGTATAATTGATTACATCATTATTACTGCCTATAATGAGCATGTCATCTACATATAGACATAAAATGACATACGCATTATGATAACTTTTGACATAAACACACTTGTCACATTCATTTATTTTGAACCCATTTGACATCATGACACTGTCAAATTTCTCATGTCATTGTTTTAGCGCTTGCTTTAGTCCATACAATGACTTTACAAGTCTACACATTTTTCTCTCTTAATTGGTTAGGAGAAATGAACCCCTCGGGTTGTTCCATGTAAATTTCTTCATCTAATTCAACATTTAGAAATGTTGTTTTTACATCTATTTGATATATTTCTAATCCATTTAAAGCTGATATAGCAATTAGCATGCGAATGGACGTTATTCTAGTAACTGGTGAATAAGTGTCAAAATAATCCAACCCTTCCTTTTGCCTATAGCCTTTAGCTACAAGTTTTGCCTTATATTTGTCAATTGATCCATCAGCCTTCATCTTCTTCTTGAAGATCCACTTACATCCCAATGGTTTATTGCCTGGTGGAAGATCTACCAGTTCCCATGTATGATTTTGCATAATGGACTCAATTTCACTATTCACAGCTTCTTTCCAATACACTGCTTCAGGTGAAGACATGGCCTCTTAATAGGTTTGAGGTTCATTCTCTACCAGATTGATAACAAAATCTAGCCCAAAAGACTTAGTGAATCTCGCTATTTTGCTTCGTCTAGGTTCTATAGATTCTTCGTCTATAGGTTCCTGACTATCTTGAGTCATATCACCAAATGACCTTTTCTGTGAGCTTGAATCTGATGTCCTTTTATATGGAAATACATTCTCAAAGAATGTAGCATTCCTTGATTCAATTATCATATTGACATGTACATCAGTAATCTCAGATTTATTAACAAGAAATCGATATACACTACTATTGTGGGCAGAACCAATGAATACACAATCCATGGTTTTATGTCCTATTTTCACCTTTTTAGGTTTAGGAATTGCCACCTTTGTTAAGCACTCCCATACTTTTAAGTATTTATAAGAAGGCTTATAGCCTTTCCATAACTCATATGGGGTTTTAAAAGTTTTCTTTTGAGGCAGTTTATTAAGAATGTAATTAGCAGAAAGTATAGCTTCCCCCACAAATTTCGTGGTACTCTCGAACTTAACAGAAACGCATTCATCATTTTTTTTAAAGTTCGGTTTTTCCTTTCAGGTACACCATTTGATTGAGGTGAGTAGGGAGCTGTAGTTTGGTGAATAATTCCATGATCTTTACAGAACTCCTCAAAAGGAAATTCATACTCACCACCCCTATCACTTCTTATAGCTTTGAGTTTTCTGTTAAGTTGATTCTCAACTTCAGTTTTATATTGTTTGAAAATATCAATAGCCTCATCCTTGCTTCTTAGCAAATAAACATAACAATATCGAGTGTAATCATCTATAAAAGTAATAAAATATTTTTTTCCTCCTGTAGTTTCCAAGAACTTTAGATCACATATATCAATATGCACTAGTTCTAGAGGTTCACTACATCTTTCAACTTTTTGAAAGGATTTCCTTGTTAATTTCGATTATACACAAGTCTCACATTTATGATTTGGGTCAATTTTATACTTAGACAAATCATTTAAGTTAATTAATCTACGTAAAATGTCATAATTAACATGGCCTAATCTAGCATGCCAAATATCAAAAGACTCAAGCATATAAACAGAAGAAACTGTGTTATTAATCTTATTAGTTGTGGGTACAACAGTCATTACATTAAGCTTAAACAACCCATCACTGAGATATCCTTTTCCTACATACATTTCATTCTTTGTAAGTACAAACTTATCAGATACAAAGACTAATTTAAAGCCATTTTTGCTTAGCAAAGATCCAAACACCAGGTTTTTGCGAATATCCGGCATATGTAGCACATTATTCAGAGTCACCTCTTTTCCAGAAGTCATTTTCAGGATCACTTTTCCACTACCTTCTACCTTAAAAGATGAAGAATTACCCATAAAGAGTTGTTCTCCATCTTTCATAGGTTGATAAGTAGTGAACATCCACCTATTGGCACATATGTGACGAGTAACTCCAGTGTCCACCCACCACTCTTTGTTATTGCCCACCAAATTGCACTTTGAAAGCACGACAACAAGGTTCATATCGCCTACATCATTTGCAAGTCGATCTGCCTCAGTCACATTCGCTTGGGGTCTAGTGTTCCTGAAGTTTCTTGGATTTCGACAGTCTTTAGAGAGATGTCTTAGCTTTCCACAATTGAAACACTTGCCTTTGAACTTCTTAGATCATTTACTTGGACCTTCATCACTGAACTTTCTCTTTTTAGTCTTTGAAGATGATCTTTCCTCCACAATATTTGTTTTTGACTCCATAGGATGCCATACACCACTTTTCTTTTCAGATTTACGATTGTCTTCTTCAATCCTCAGACGAACTATCAACTCTTCAAGAGTCATCTCCTTACGTTTATGTTTCAGGTAGTTCTTAAAATCTTTCCAAAGTGGTGGTAGTTTTTCAATTATAGCCGCCACTTGGAATGACTCACTAAGAGACATACCTTCTGCATGAATATCATGAACAAAACACTTGAATCTGTTGCACTTGGCTGAGTACAGTTTTGGAATCTAACATTTTAAAATCTAAGAATTTGCCAACAATGAATTTCTTCGTGTCAGCATCCTCAGTTTTATACTTTTTATCCAATGATTCTCATAATTCCTTTGCAGTTTTCACACCACTATATACATTATACAGTGTGTTATCTAATCCATTAAGGATATAGTTCCTGCACAAGAAATCAGAATGCTTCCATGCATCCACTGCAACCAGTTTATCTTTATCAGTTTCACCCTCGGCCACTGATGGAATTGCTTCCATTAAAAATTTGGCCAGATTCAAAATAGTAAGATAAAACAGCATCTTTTGTTGCCAACGCTTAAAATCAGAGCCATTGAATTTTTCAGGCTTCTCCCCATGTGGGACAATGATTGTGGTTGGATTACCAGTAGCCATTTCTGTTACAAAAACAAAAATCTGCTTTATGTACTGTGTAATTTTTCCCACACAATAATATAATAACAATAAAACAAACAAGGATGATATATATATATATATATATATATATATATATATATATAATTCCGAAATAAAAAGTCCAGTAATATATATATATATATATAATTATATTAACAGTATATATAATTAAATATATATATATACTAATTTCAGAATATAATATACACATAATATATATATATATATATATATATATATATATATATATATATATAATAGAGTACAATTTAAGCGTGTAAATATATTTATCAATTCTGAAACAATGCATACTACTGTGGTTTATATATATAATAGAGTAATGTGGTATATATATATCAATATATACTAACAGAATGTAAATATCATAACAGTATACCAGAATGAAAACTTATATATCAGCATGTATATATATATATAACCATATTTCTTCTGTAGTGAATACAACTCTCTGGTCTATACAATTCTATGGTTTGTATAAATGACAATTCTGTATGTATACAATGTTACAAATCATATATTCATTCAACCAACAACATACATATATAAATACATAGTAATATGTATATATATTATGAACATGCATTCAACTATATATATATTGCAAGAAGGCGGGCGTGCGACGCGCGTGTGGTTGGTCTAAGACTAACATGGTTCATGCATGATCTAGCTCTCTTTTCATGCCTCTAAATATTCAAGTCACCCATTCAAAGCAATCATATATATACATCTTTACACTTTACTTTATTTTCAATGTGGGACAAACATTCTTACCCGAGTTCAAATGAGTCACTTTGAGAGATAATTTCTCATTCAATAATTAATAGTTTTGAACATGTAATTATACCAACTTGATCTCCTCACCAAGGAGAACACATTAGTGCTTGGTCCCGTTGAATTCGGAGTTCGGGTCCCATAATTATTTAAGATCAAAATTGGGTTTAATTACTGTTATTTCTAAACTATTTCCAACATCAACATCTTCGGAGTCACATTAAGTTTAATTTTATCAATAAATTGTGATTTTGTTTTTGGTTGAGCGTTGCTTCACGGACTCATGTCAGAATAATTAAGTTATAGGCTATAGCTAAAGTAGTGCAATATTTTTTAATCTTTCTAGATCTTGGATTTATTTATAGTTAATTTCAGGCATTTTTGTAAACTTTTTAAAGTTTCTATGAGTTAGGCATATATGACTGAAATTGACGCCGGACAGAATATAGATTATTCTGTAGGCTAGTGCAATAGGTACTTTGCAAGGAAAAACAGGAGAATTTCGACCCAAAATTTCAGAGAATACTCTGGAATTTAATAAAATTATTTATAATCAAGAATAATAAAAAACAACCCACAAGCCGGGTTTAAATAGCTGAAAATCGACCCCTAATGGAATTTTTGCCAAAAATAGAAAAACCCTAAAAGTCTTACCAAAACGAAACAAGGAAAGAAATCAAAAGATTACCAAAAATCTGGCCCAAATCGGGTTCAGAATCAATTCTTAATTGACAAATAGAAAATTACCCTAAATAGCAAAAATTAACTAAAAATAAAGATTTGAAAAAGAAAACAGCAGATCACGATTTCCTGCCATCCTTGCGCTGATC
The DNA here is from genome assembly GCA_963922005.1 of Cornus suecica. Taxonomy (NCBI): domain Eukaryota; kingdom Viridiplantae; phylum Streptophyta; class Magnoliopsida; order Cornales; family Cornaceae; genus Cornus; species Cornus suecica. The sequence goes on from OY998238.1 coordinate 100,992,296, forward strand.
CTCATACATCAGTCACCCCGGGTTGGAAAGAACTCGTCCTCGAGTTCACAGCAGCATCAGCAGAATCCGTAAAACAAGGACTCGGGTGTTTCACATTAAAGACATCAGATGTTTTTAAGTGACTAGGGAGACGCAACCTGACGATGATGACTGTCCGCTCGAGTTTTGTACTTGGCATAGCTCTCGTGACTGGCCAGTTTCACCTGCTCATGGATGCCTCGAAGATGTTGGGCCAACTCACCTGCCCTAGGATGTAAACGGCCCGTGGGTAATTCTAGCGGCAGTCCAGGAGGAAGGTCTTCTGGCATCAAAACAGAGAATTCCGAAAACAACTGCTGGACCTCCATGGGTAATTCTGAAACCTCACATGCTACACTATTTCCACAAGGCATAAAAACATCTTCCTTTTTTGGACCTGTTGCTGGGATCACATTCTGCTGAGATTCAGGAGGATTGCTAAATGGGATCTCAAGATTTTCCATGCCAGTTATATCGTCCTCCAGTAAGGAGTTCAAGAAAATGTCTTCCATCTAATCAACTTCAACGAGGTTATTGACTTCATAATCCGGTCACTGGTATGGAAACGTCCACTGAACTTCAGTCGTCGTGCTTGCATTGAACACATCCTCATCTCCTTCTTCGTCATGCACTGGCTCTCCAACGAAAATATTGGTTTTCAACCAATCATCTTCGGAATCAGAATCTTCCGAAAATATTGGCCCTAACCGTGGATACGGATTTTCGAAGGTGGAATTGTCGGTATCAGAATCTTCCACATCATGATTACCGATTTCCTGTGCCGCCAGGCGCTGGGTTAACTCTGCCACTTGCCTCTGCAAATCCTCAATCATAACATCCTGAACGTTACGATCACGATGCGGGACTTCCTCAATCGGAACCTGCCCACGACGACGACCACCAGCCATTGAAAACTGATGAAAATACCGCCTCAGGAAGATGTTGAGCTCTGATACCAATTGACGCCAGACAGAATAGAGATTATTCTGTAGGCTAGTGCAATAGGTACTTTGCAAGGAAAAACAGGAGAATTTCGACCCAAAATTTCAGAGAACACTTTGGAATTTAATAAAATTATTTATAATCAAGAATAATAAAAAACTACCCACAAGCCGGGTTTAAATAGTTGAAAATCGACCCCTAATGGGATTTTTGCCAAAAATAGCAAAACCCTAAAAGTCTTAACAAAACGAAACAAGGAAAGAAATCAAAAGATTACCAAAAATCTGGCCCAAATCGGGTTCAGAATCAATTCCTAATTGACAAATAAAAAATTACCCTAAATAGCAAAAATTAATTAAAAATAAAGATTTGAAAAGGAAAACAGCAGATCACGATTTCCTGCCATCCTTGCGCTGATTCTCCTGCATCAGAAATACTTGCTTGTTGTCAGAGGCGAATCCACTTCTGTATATTTTTTCTTGACGTACCCTACTAACTAAAATTATAAAACCATTTTTTTTTTCTTTTGTAGGAGGTATCTCTATTTTTTAGCAAAAACGATTGAGTTCAAGTCTAGAATTATCAATGTTGGAAGGTTGGCTATAGCTTAAAACGTGGATAATACATTAAATAAATAAATTCGAGGCATCAATAATTACTTACAACGAAATAAAATAAAAGAAAAAAAAACTAGGTAGATATTTGAGTAATAAGAGAGAATTCCAACTCAAATCACTACCTTTTATTGATTTTAAAAGAGTTTGTTGCTATATATATTAATATTAGAAAAACAAAAAAAAAACTAGTAAATGTAAATCCTTCAAGAACTAGTTAGCTTTCTATTTTTTTTTAGTGAGCAAATGCTTGTAACGCCACTTTCATTGGCTTAATGTGATCACTAAATTCCATTATGTGTTTTAAACCTTTGTCACTATATATCTGTAACTGGCATATCTGATCATGTGCCATGTCCAGCCTTTTGTACAGAACAGCCTTGTTTTTCTATTCAATCTCAATTCCATCATATTCCATCCAAATGATACAAAACAAAGAAGTAACTATTTTTTTTTGTTCAATACATTTTTTTTCTAGGACATATCCCAAAAACAAATGGCCTGCTTGATTTGTATTTCTAGAAATAATTTTTTTTTTAAAAACTAAAAATTAGAAAATTATACAAAAATTTATTTGGGTTAATTTTCTGAAAACTCAGTTATAAAAATATCTATTTTCAAAAAACTCATTTTTATTATTTTCATAAAACTATTTTTTGTTATCAGAATTATCCGGAACACCGGTATTTAAAGATACAAACCACCCCAATAACTATAATGCTTGTTTGGCAATCAGTGTGGTTTTGGTTTGGTTGGAGTTGGGTTGAGTTGGGTTTGATGTGGTTTTATTCTGAACAGAAATCATGTTTGGTGCATATGATTTTGGTGTGAGAAAAAGTGAAACTGAAAAACCAAACTATGTTTGGTAGAGTTGGTATGAGCTGAAATTCTGAAACCAATTATATTTGGTAATTTGGAATAGTTTGACATTTTATTTATTTAAAATAACATTTTGTAAATATATATGTTTTAAAAAATAAAATATATAAATATTTAATTTTTTAGAAATATTTAATTTTTCATAAATATTTAATTTTTTCAAAATATTTATAGATAAAATATTTTATATAAGATATTTCAAAAAAATAAAATATTTTGAAAAAATAAAAGATTTCAGTAAAAATACATATAATTTGTATATTTTTTAAAAAATAATAAATATTGATTTATTATATTATATTTTTTCTAGAAATATGTGTTTTCCCGAAATATTTTATTTTTTATGGAATATATTTTTTCGTCTTATTTTTTTGAAATATTTTATTTTTTCATAAATATTTTATTTTTTGAATATATATATATATATATAATATTATAAATGAATTGGTTTGAGTTAAATAATGGTACACCAAATTGAATTGGTTTGGGTTAAAGAATAATTTTGGTGTTAAAAAATCAAACTAAACCATCAAAACCATCTATTGAGATGGTGTGAAAAATAATGGATTTGATACCAATAATACAACATTATTTCATCCCAACTCCTTCTACCAAACATGGAATTAGCCACAAATTTCATCTCAACTCCTCCCAAACACCACCATGATGAGCTGACTCTTGTGCCTCTCACACTTCCCAAGAAAACAGCATCCCAAATTCTTAAAAACTTCCAACAATACACGAACAGGTTGTTATATTGCATTTCAAACTTGTTCGAGTCCCACCAAAAGCCAAGTGACACAAAGGTTGGCTGGCCTCATACATTGCAAGTTCAAAAGTTTATAGCCATCGATTACTTTCATGGGTGAAATAATGATCAAATGAACACATTTTATTGATTATAAACATGATATGTACGTAGCATACCTAATTATCTGATTATACAAATTACGAAGATTATATAAAATTATAATGTTTCAACGTAAAATAAATTATAATTTATTTATCAAGTTCTTAGCATTTAGCCGATCAGATGAGTAATGAAATGATAATCCAGCTACTCCGAGTCTTCCTTGATGGTTGACATTTTTAGTTCACGACCAAGTCTTTCAAGTGAAAGTAACTTTGCAAACCTGAAATAATTGAAGACCAAATATTGTTTAGTGTATGAAATAGATTCTTAAAACAACCACACCTAAGAAAAGTTAATGATTTGTAAGCCGATATTAGCCAAGTTAATATCCATATAATAGGAGAGGAGTAGTGAGTTCCAACACATGACATAAAGGCTATTCGAATTCGACCCTGTATATAATTACTTATATATATATATATATATATATATATATAATTGCTTGAATTGTTTATCACTACTTTTATATAAAAGAAATTGGTTGAATTGTGTACGTACTTTTTAAGCGCCTCCTCATTTGTCCCACCATTTTCAACTGTTTCACTAAGACCTGTTGCAAGATTCACCCTCGAGACGGGTTTCTTGAGCAGCTCTTCACCAATTTTCACAAGTTCCTCCAAGTTCTCTTTCGTGGCAATATCGACCGAAGCATTTGTTCCAGTCAACGTGTCCTCCTGATAATATTACAATGTATAATATATGGTCGATGAGAATTAATAAATGTACACATATATATAGTTAATCAAAGCTTAATTTCTATTCGAGAAAAAAAAAAAGAATTCAAAATTTTGCAAGCATACTTGAATTCGAAGATAGTTATCTTCACAATGAAAAGCTTGGAAAACCGCAGATATATGAAAATCTACCATATCTGCACTTGCTTGAGTAAACACATCGACTAAGGGAGTGGAATGTTCATGAAGTAACCAATCCAAAACTCCCCAATTGGCTGCCATTTTAGCATTATATTTTTCTTCAATCTTTGAGGAACCAGTGCCAATAGAGATCAACAGAATGTCACGGTGGTCCATCGGCTTCATTTTTGAGAAATCTGAATTTTCTTTGAAGACATGGTTGCTTACTTGACTTATGGCAACCAAAGCCTGAAAAAAAAAAAAATCAAGAATTATATAATAAATGTTTAATATTTGTAAAGTAATTATTGGTATATATATAGTGTGGTTATGTGTGGCCTTGGGATGACAATCATACAGGGTTATTTGCAGCAACTCCACCATCGATGAGATTGAATTCATGAACTTTTCCTTCTTCGTCTTCGTTCATGAAGTGATGAGCCGGAAGGTAAGTTGGAGCCGCAGAAGTGCTTATACATATATCGGATAATTTAGCATCCAAATACGGGTAGTTTTTGGCCTGCTTAAGATTCAAAGTTATGGTAGGCATGTCATGACTATGAAAAAAAACTATAGAAGAATTTTAAGAAATGATTAGGAATTTTAAAATAAATAAATAAATTGATAATCATTCTTTTGCCGAGGAAAGAAACCCACGTAGGAGCAACCATATGTAGAAAGTTTAGCATCAAACTCAAAAATAATGAAGGTTTTAGAACGTTGCGCGCCCAAATTACTCTAAAGATAATATTTGAACTTTGTTCTAAAATAATAGAAATGCCTCATAAATAGCTTATTTATTTCCTATTATATAAAGAGAGTAATCATATTTATTTTTTATTGTCTCTCTAAACCTATCTGCTCCTTGTATACATAGTCACGTGGAATCAAATATTAGAAAGAAATTTTGTAGTTTGATCATTTTTTACTGCTAATTACAAATGATACACTTCATGGTTTTCACGTGTAATTGTTTGATAATTAGGACTAAGTAGATTTTTGTGGTGGTTGTTCTAAGAAAATGCAAGTGATTGTGAGTAAGTTATTTTCTGTACACGCTATCAAAATCAGATCGTTCTATCCATTTCCTCTCACACACCGGTAAAAGTAAACTGTCTGGCCCTACTTTATAAACGTTTATAAATTGTTATACAATTTTATAAAAAAAATTACTTATAGTTTTTATAATTGATAATATTTTATATATATATATATATATGTTATATGTGAGTTGACTAAAATATTCTAAAATGGTTTCCATGATATATCAAAAAAAATTAAAAAATTACCATATGTTTTTAGAGGGTCGCCTAGGAATGAGAAGAAAAAAATTATTTTTTGTCCTCTATCATACTGTTATATATATTTTGTCCTCTATCATAACATCTTTGGATAATATTATACGCATAAATACACGTACGTACATATATACCATGTGTTTTAGAGGTTTGGTTACATGGCTCGCAGTTGCGATCGCCATATCGGTTACAAACTCGGACAATATCAATATTAAAAATAATTTAATATCGGTGCTGAGATCCTATTTGACATAACTTTTGCTTCTGACTTTAAAAAAAATAACATAAGCTGTTTTGAGAAACTAGTATCTCTAACTTTTTTAAAACGTTCTTCCAAAATTCAAAAATTCTTCTAAAATTTTTGTTAAACAGTGTTCAAAACAAAATTTTTCTTCAAGAAGCGAAAAACAACGTTTGAAAAATCAATATAAATAGGATCTAAATAACGGTATCAATACTTTCCAAAAATACTATGAACCCGACGATACGCAATATAATGGACCGATACGGCCAACCATGATCACCTAAGTAATGAGAAGAGGATTTTTTTTTTTCCCCATCAATAGCAGTGGCATAAGCAGGGCGGAGCCAATTAAGCCCCTCCTGATTGCTTACCCCTATATAAGTATGTATATTTTTTTTCAAAAAATTCCTTTAATATAGTTTTCTACCTATAATAGTTTAAAAAATGCCCCTCCTAAAATTTCTCCTTCCTAAATCTTTTAGTTCTTATTTTAATTTATCCTATTTCCAAAATTATGTTTAGTTAAATCTCCTCATAACAGTTTTTTTCTTCTTCTTATTCTTATATCTTTATTTTAATCTTCTCTTATTCTATTCCTTATTTGCCTTATTTTTTTTCCCTTATTTTAATTTCTCTATGTTCTTACATATTCATATGCCCTTAATTGAATTTCTGGCTCCGCCACTAGACATAAGTACTATCATACTGTGATATATATATTGTCGTCTATCATAACATCTTTGGACAATATTATATATATATGCATACATACACGTCCGTACATATATAAAGAGAGGGCAGGGGTAATACCTCATAAGAAGAGAAAATGGTTGGCTGCAGACGCTTAATATCAAAAGATGGAATAACAACCTTTGTCAAGGTGTCATGCAACCGTCTCTCTCCCAGTTTTGCTTTTATAAGTCTTCGAAGGTACTTCCCATCATACTTTGGTCCTGTGAATGACTTCAACAATTTACACATTTTTCCACATATGCCCCTATCATCCCAACCCAACAAAAAATAAAAAATTCTGTATTAGTTTCAAACACACAACAAACATCAAAGAACTAAAAACAAAGTGAATCCATAACAGATTCCTAATAAAATAAAATAAAATACCTTTTTTGTGGAAAAATTTGAGGACCATGCTTTAGATAAAAAGGTTTGATATCTTTTGCAGCATATAGAGGACGATTATTTCTATTAGGAGTAGTTAACATTGCCGTCACAAGACCACCGGTGCTCGTTCCGGCAATCACATCAAAGTAATCTGCAAGTCTCACGTCATAACCATCGAGCTCCTACATATTGCATGCAACATCATGTTCTATTATTGTTAGGCATCATATGCATGTATTAATCTAATTCCACAACAATCACTTCTCGCGATATATATATATATATATATATATATATATATATATATATATATATATGTATAAACCAATATATACAAAGAAATCAAACCTGAAGTTGAGATTCTAGGTAGGCAAGAATAGTGGCAGGAATGATCCCTCTAATGCCACCTCCATCGATGCTGAGAATGGTGATTAGATTTCCATAAGTTGGGTGCTGAATCTCAAGAAGGGATGACTTCGTTTTCTCCATAATCACGATAATATTGAATGTCGCTAGATTCAAGTAAGTTGTGTAAATATACATACAATAATCTTTATATATTTATAAGGGTCGAGTCGTGAACTTTTTAGTGGCTACCACTACAGGATAAAAGGGAGATAAGAACATATATGTAGCAGTTGTTAATGCAAAATTGCTTTCCAAAATAAGAGTTTAGAGGGCATAAATTTTTGTCCGCTGTCAAAAACATTTTTTCAAATTGAAATCCTTATAATGTGTGTATATTTCTAATTGCAAATGGATGCAATTTTAACTAAATTAGTTAAGTCACATCCAGGATTGAAATTTTCAATACTCGTTAGATTCTTTAGCAAGAACAGAAATCCAACTTAAATCAATACCTTTGAGATTGAGGGAGATTTTTCGAAAAGAGTTTGTCGCTTTTTAAATTGATTTTAAAAAAACTAATAAAATTTAATTCGTTCCAAGGACTAGTTACCTTTGACAGAAAGTTGTTTTTTTATTATCGAGCATTTGTCTGTAAAAACCACTTTCATTAGCTTATTTTATAACTAAATAATACCAATATTTGTTTTAAGCCTGTCACTACATATAGTTGTGTATGTCCAGCCTTTTGCAGAGAAGTTTGTGTTATTTTCTAGGGATAATTATACAAACCTCCCATGAACTATGACATAATTATAAATTGTTCCTCTAACGTTTCAATAATATCACAAACCCTCCTTAGTATCATAGGGATATTGATCCGGCAAGAAATAGTAGTGAAATGACGTATATACCCTCTTATATTTTGAGATATTTAAAAAATATTCTAGAGGATAGTGAATTTACTATCTTGCCCCTAAATTGAAGCTTTGTGTCTTGAATTACCAAATAATGCTTCCCCATATGATAGAGAGAGAATGAGTTTTTTTAGAGAGAGAGACAATAAGTATTCATAACCTTCTCAAGTGGATTTATACAAAATAGCAATGAGGGCAAAATGGCCAAACAAATTTAAGGTATTCAAAACAAGTATAAGGTTAATAATATAATTGCACGGATAGTAAAGGTAAAGCAGGAAATTTAGTTAAAAAATAATATTTTTTTTACCAATAAAACAATTTCCTCTCGTTGACTTTGGACGGAGGGAGGTAAATGAGAAATTGGAGTTAAAATTAAACGGCGTGTGTGACATTATTAAAATATTAGGGGATTCGCTTGCAATTATGCAATAGTTTAAAAGAAGTTTGTATAATTATCCTATTTTCTATTATCTCCATTAACTAAAAATTTTCTTTACTCCATTTTTATAGGACATACCCTAAAAACAAATGGCATATGACCTCAATTACTACAAGAGCTGACTCTTGAGCCTTGCACTTCTCAGTAACTATAGTATAATCTCCGATGAATCAATAATTCCCAAGTGTAAAGGTTGTGAAATATATTCAGTGACAGATGTAGAAAATTATTTGAAAGGGTGCATATTTAAATTTACACAAATCATGTGGGTATAAAACTAAAAAACTAAAATTAAGGGGGCAAATAGGTATTTTTTATAATATCATAATCTATAGGGTAATTTACACAAAACCCCTTGATGTTTCAGTATTTAATCACCAAATCCCCTGACATTTCAGATTTTAATCAAATATCCCCTCCAGCCAATTTTCATGTCAAAATGACTTAAATGCCCCTCACATAAATAACAGTTTCACCCCTTTTTTTGGACATATTACACTTTCCCCCTCTTGTTTAGATAATTACACTTTTTCCATCAATAAAAAATATATTTAAATTCGAAACAAATATATAAATTTTGAAAATTATATATATAAAATTCATAAACAATATATTAAAATTTGAAAAAATTATATAAAATTCCAAAAAATATAAAATTCGAAAAAATATATAAAATTTGAAATATATATGTAAAATTCAAAACAAATATATAAAATTTGAAAAAAAATATAAAATTAGAAAAACTATATAAAATTTGGAAAAATATATATAAATTCGAAAAAGATATATATAAAATTCATAAATAATATATTAAATTTTGAATATATATATAAAATTCAAAACAAATATATAAATTTTGAAAAATATATATAAAATTCAGAATATATATAAATTTGAAAAATATATATATTTCAAAAAATGAATTTTATTTTTTTATATCACCACGTGACTGGCACATGACAAGGTGTTTGTTTTGGACTAGACACGTGAGGTTGAATGGGAATCCATGTCATGTTGTGTATTTAAATCTTTATCTTTTATTGTATTATTTTAAATGGACAAAAAATTAAAGGAAAAAGAGGTAAATGTGCGAAAGTTGGACAAGAAGAAGTGAGATAGGGTAAAATAGTAGGTTGATTGTTTGTCTCTTTTTGGATACTAACATCATCATTTTCTTTTTATTTCCATTCTATTTTTTATGGGGATAAATTTATATATGTTTTTCAAAATTTATATATATTTTTTCCAATTTTATATATTTTTTCAAAATTTAATATATTATTTATGAATTATATATATATTGAATTTTATATATTTGTTTCGAATTATATATAATTATTTTTGAATTTATATATATATATTTTCCAAATTTTATATAGTTTTTCTAATTTTATATATTTGTTTTGAATTATATATATATTTTTTTGAATTTTATATATATATATATATTTCAAACTTTATATATTTGTTTCGAATTATATATATATATTTCAAATTTTATATATGTGTTCAAATTTTATATATATTTTTAAAATTTTTATATATATTTTTTATAAATGGGGGAAAGTGTAATTATCCAAACAAGAGGGGTGAAACTGTAATTTATGTGAGAGGTATTTAAGTCATTTTAATATAAAAAATTGTCTGAAGGGGGTATTTAATTAAAATCTAAAATATCAAAGAGTTTGGCGAACGACGGAATTTAGTGATTAAATTCTGAAAGCTTATGAGCTTTTGTGTAAATTACCCATGGGTAGAATTATATAAACCAAAGATTTAGTGGGCATCCGCCCCAGGGGGACCTACTTGGGGACCCGCGGTGGCTCCCATGGAACTTTTGAATTTTTATTATTTACCCTACAATATAGAATAATAATGTTTATACCCCACTGAATTTTAAAAAAAATTTCCTAAAACCCCCATTAAAATTGAAATAATACAATTTCACCCTATTTACAAAAAATTCTAGGTCCGGTCCCACTTGTCTAGTAACAAGTCCACCTGAATATATTAATATTGTTATACAATACTAACATTAATCTGATATTCATTTTTAACACCCATATCAGCTAAATTTAGCGTCATTATTATCTCGACCGCAAGGTCCGCAACAAAAGATGATACCCCAAGACCACGTTGAAGACATCAGAGAGGGCAAAAATGACCATATATCCCGTTTGTATACTTCAATTAAAACATCAGGGGTATAATTAAAAATATTAAAAACTAGGGGAGTCCATGTGTGATATTGACATAACTGAGAGGTGTAACTGGATTTTATCATTTTACCCTCTTTTTTTTTTTTTTCTTTTTCTCCCAACCAAACAGGGCATAAAGAAACCCTAATTCACCAACATATAAATATGCTAACGATGTCTATCGTCCAAAGTTTCTGTCATAACCTCCGAAGCTAGGGTTTTTTCCACCTCCAGACATGGTAAACTCTCTCTCCATCTCTCTTGTTGATCTATATATATATATATATATATGTATATGAGTGTGGTGTTGAATCTTTGTAGGGAAAAGGAACAGGAAGCTTCGGTAAGAGGAGGAACAAGACACACACACTGTGTGTGAGATGCGGCCGCCGTAGCTTCCATCTCCAGAAGAGCCGTTGCTCGGCTTGTGCCTATCCTGCCGCTCGGGTCAGAAAATGTAATTTCTCTCTCTACGAATAATAGTGCTTTGTTTGGTTGCTGAGAAAATGTGAAGGAAACAAAAGGAAAATACCTATTAAAGTATCCGGACCCGATGTTATGTAGTATTATGATTTGATTCATATATATATGTGTGTGTATCCTATTATTTCGATTGGTTCTTTAATGGGATCGAAACAAGGAATAGAATAGACCTTATTTTTGGATTTGGTTTAATTTCTTGCACCTGCGATACAATTTTTAGTTTAATTGCTCTATATATGCAACACAGAAATAGATTTAACGATTCTTCTGAAAATTTTACTTCTTGTCTGCTGATTCACATGTTCTCGGATTTAAGTGCCGTTTGATAAAACTGAAAATCTAGTACTAATTTTTCTTAGGAAACCTTTTCAACTTTTTTAACTTTTCTAGAGTGTTGGAATTTGAATTGGGAAATGAAAATGAGATTCTGTCGACATCGTTGTGCAATTTTAGTGTTTAGCACTAAGGGATGCTGTCACTCGGAAACATACTTAAGTGAATAAGAACATCAGAGGGTCTGTAATTGGCTGTTGCTCAACTTATTTATTCCTTTGAGAATCTACGTTTGTCCCCTTCTTTCCCACTTTTGCTGTTACCAGTACGTTACAGTTCTTTTAATCAATCTCTCATTTTACATTGTGCTTACGTTACAGTTCTTTTAATCAATCACTCATTTTATATTGTGCTTACGTCTTTGATTCTTGATTGCCTTAGTTAGTATAGTTCCATGTTGTGTGATGAGAATTTTGGTACATTTGCTGTTTTTTCGGTCAATTGTGCCTAAAATTAGCATCTAAGTTCCAAATTTCGAATTTGTTATCATCTACTTCATTTTTTATCAAGGAAATGAATAGATTAAAAAACTGCGGATTTCATATTGCTATTTTCTTTATTATGTGATTTGACTTCAGATAACTGGAGCGTGAAGGCAATCAGGAGGAAGACCACTGGAACTGGCCGAATGAGGTATCTCCGCCATCTTCCCCGCAGGTTTAAGAGTAACTTCAGAGAAGGTAAACAGTGTACTTGTTTGGAGGCCTTTTGTCTATATTTTTATTCAATTGATTACTACTTTAGTTTAATTCACTGATCTGTTATACTATTATTCTTATAGGAACTGAAGCAGCTCCGAGGAACAAGGGAGCCGCTGCAACCTCATAAGGTCTCAGAGGACAATTTCAGTCTGTTTTAGTTTCCGTTTCTTGAACTTAGTAAGGAAAACAGTTTTATATTTGGTGTATTTCAAACTGGTTATTATCAGTCACAAATTGTTTGCTATGTTGAGGATTTTGAACGACTGCTTTGATTTGATGCTGAGAAGTTGTTTCCTTTATTTTTGAGTCTATGATTATGGATTTTCAACATGGGTTTGCACTCAAGATCGTCTCATCTTTATTACTTGCATATGTTGTAACCCCTGTGGCGGGTCGCTTTGTAGTCTTGATGGTTCGTATAAAAATTAAGCCATCAATAAGATTGATGGTTAATTAGGTGTTCGGAGTGCAGTTTAAGGTTTAATCTTGTCCTCTTTCTGGAATCCTTTGGTGGTTTGTTTTGGCAGGGATTTCAGATTGCATTTGTTCCCTTATCCAGTGGTGTTTCAGTTCCATTTGTTTGGTAGCATGAACAAACAACAGTTTCCCATGTTGAAATCTGGTAGAGGGATTTCGCCTTAAAACTACTTCGTCTTCAACCCACTCCGAGGGCTTCGATTCATGCTACCAAACACAGAAGCAGAGGCCTTTAAGGTTACTTGTATCACATAAAATCAAGTTCATGTTGTCTCATTTGTTTGCTAGATTACAACTTGCACGAATTTATCTTCTTTTCACATGTGAAATGCCATAGATTCAGAATGCTGAAGATATATATGTCTGTATGCTATGGCCAAAAGATATTTAGCTGACATTTCCATGATTATGGCTCAGAGTGGTGCCTAAATGTATGGAAGTTTCCAAAATGTAATTTCTAATGTATCCCTATTCCGGTCTGGTCTTGTGTGGTCTTAACTTTTTCATGTTTTTTGCTCAAGTCCATCATGGAGACATGGAGTATCATTTTGCATTTTCAGTCTATTGAGGTTACTCAATCAACAAAAACGGTTGCTGTTATCCAATTATTATTAACTAATTTTTTTTATGAAAGATTAAAAAAGAATAAACCCTAATGTATGATTTAGCCCAATGTGAAGAAATTTTCTGTTCTATGACCATATATAGATTTTGCTTTGTGACATTGATACCATGTTGATACCATAGGTCTCAACTTTTAAGTTAGAAATCAACACTTAAAATGAATCTCTAAACTACTTTATTAATACAAGTGCTGGATAATGCAGGCCTATTCCAGGTCTTGGATAATTTGTTGCTAACAAAACACAGCCAGAATTACATTCTCTGATAGGCAACTGTTCAGCCTTTAGAACTAAAGGTTCCAAACAATTGCAATACAAAAAAACACTACCAGAATAAACTGTTTTTTTACATGATAACTAGAATATCATTGTGACTACAAGATTCACACTCAAGCCTTATTCTTCTAGTAATTTTTGGTCTTGTTGTCTTTGTTTGAGCTGTTCAAACACATGAAGCACTTCGCTCTAACCTGAAGCGAGGTTTTGATGTCTTTCCTCCTGTAACCGAACTCCAAAATTAGTATTGGTTTTGAGAACTGTTGCCCAAAGTATCCCAAAACATACTATGAAATTTCTCATCTAGTTCTCTCTACTATATGACTTAAATCGAAACCGAAGTACTTATTATGCGTAGAAATTTGTGGGTATCTGGTCGTGTAAACGCACCTATTAGGAGAGACTTGGGTACGTAGACCTGTACTTCTGTTAATGTTTGAGCCAGTAGTTCCGTAGCTGAGCCATGTGCAATAGTATCTCATCTCGACCTTGGTTGGTGACACTGCTGGTCATAATCCAAGGTGGGGTTGTTTGAAAGAAGCCGCGTATCAACTCCTGAAAATCCTCAGCATTTTCTTCGGGTCTTTTTCCTCCATTCTTTTTCTTTTTTCGCTTGTCACATTTGGTAAAGATTATTGTCATGGGGATCTGAAAGGAAACAAATTAGAATCAGTATAATTCCAACACCATTTTCGTTCCACGGCAGGAAATCATGCAAGATGCTATCCAAGAAACTGAATGCATAGGGTATTGTTCAAGGACCTATTAAATAATAGGCAACTCAACAAAAGAAATATGACTCCATGCATAGTCATTTTGAGAGGGACGGAACAGAAACAAAGATATGCTCATTGGAAAGTTCAAACTGACTTCTTTTGGCTTTTAGGACTATAATAAGCTCACCTACCAAACTTTTTCCAGAAATCATTTCTATAACAACTTAAGCGCAGTAGAAAAAGGGGCCAGAAAGAACCAACAACAAAGTAGAAACAATGGATGCAAACAGCATTTGAATTTAGACAGAATGCAATAACCAGTTGGTATATCCAGGCCCCCAGAGCAAGGTCAAAAAAGGAAAGATGTAAACAAATCCACCAAGTGTTTTCTGTAGAAGGGCATTACCCAATCTTTGGCACTATTTTCATGGAGTGACTGCTTTGTAACTCGAATCCATGTTCTTGGCTTGAAGTCAGTTTATTTTTCTTATTTTGGTTCCTATTACATATAAGAAGACAAGAAATTACCTGATTTTGACCTAGCCAACTTGCATATTCAAGGTCAATCGGTTTCACAGGAATACTAGCATCTATGAGAAGAAATACGGAGACCAAAGTTGGCCGTTTGATAAAATAATCTTTTGTGAACTTGGCCCAATCAGTTCGGAGGTCCTGTGGGGCAGCAGCATACCTGTTCAATGTAGATGCATATATGAAGCAATACCCACAGGAATTGAACATAATTTCAAAGCTCAACTCAACTCAGTAAAGCATTTTCACAGCTATTTGGGAATGATTACATGCATCCTATTATGCCATTCTACTATATTAAGGAACAAAAGCTCAGTTTAACCACGTGTATCATATCCGGCAACTAACAGAGTTCAGCCCACGATTGACTTAAAGATGACATTGCAACAACCAAAAAACAAAAAAATAAAAAAATTAGGCAAGAACACGTATAATACTAAACAGGAGTAATTATGTTCAGCTCTGTAGACCTTTTTATTGTGTTCATTAGAAAATCAAACTTCTAACCAAATCTAAGTTGGAATATACAAATCCTGATGATAAACTCAATAGAATTCTAGATGTCTTCAGGTATCAAAAGGCCAAATCTTGTTCTTCTTGAATTAACATGGAAAAGTTTCTGATCAATTTGTTAGAACCTTACAGATGACACACCGATATAACCCAACTAAAGAACAACATTGCCGAGTACTCCACATGTATAAAATTGGTGAACATACAAGATGCATTGCAGCAAGCATAAAACCTACAATAACCATCTCCAGCATCTGATTATAAAACATAACAGCCAAGAAGCAAGGAAACATTATAAAAGCAGAGTGAAGCTACATCTAGAAGACTAAAACCTTTCCAGGAATCAATTAGCTGGAAAGAATCTGATATCTTTTGTTAATAAATATAGCAAGTTAAACTATTTCAGCTAGAAACCACATTTCTGTGTTTTCAATATTAAAGATGAACATAAATAATGCCTCTCAATGTGTTGTGTCGATGTATCAAATAGATGCAAAGCCGGAGAAATAACAGGGGAGAGAGATATAAGCATGAAATTTAAGTGACTGCAAGATATTGAATCAACATAAGTCATACACAGATCTTCAGAACCCGAATTTCCCATGGAAACTGATAAGTTAGGAAATATCAATTCCAACTTCATTGGAAGTTTTACACTCCATGAAAGTTGCATAGTTAAAAGTAAATTAATATATCAGTTCACAGCAATCACTGAATACTCCTCCAGGTTTTGGGGAGTGAGGATGCTAAAGTTTGTAAAAATGATATTTCTACCTTGTACTTTAGTGATCATGCCAACATAATTCAGACAAATTAAAGGGCAATGTAGCATTGATAGTTAAGCCGTACCCATATCCAGGCAAATCCACCAAGAACCAACTGTCGTTAATCCGAAAATGGTTGATGCATTGTGTTTTCCCTGCAATTTAAAAAAACCCACATATTTGTCTACAGTTCCTTCCATGAAATTACAAGAGCAAGTTGAATTCAAAATACCTAATTATTCAAAATTTAGAAAGCATTTCGGTTTACTTTGAACATCACCACGAGAGAAATGAAAATTAATTCATCACAATTTGAAGTGGGTCCATGGAAAGGAAACAATGTAGTCATCCAAGCAACAAAAAGTGCTATTGCTACAAAATCTCATCATTACCACTCTGAAGCTTTCTTGTTTCCAACAGCCGCATTAAAAATCTCAGCAAAGATTGAAATTGCCCTTCAAATCTCGACATAGTTTAAGCATACCACCGCCATTTAAGTTTTTCTCAGAGCCTCCATATTATTGACACAAGTTCACTTTGAAATTCTTAAAGATAAGAGCTTCACGGTTACACTGGACAAGCTGGTTCTTGCAGCTACAATCTACAATGTCTAGTCAATAAGATATATTGTTTGTCTGAAAATGGCTAAGGATGACATTGCAACCAAACAGTTCAGAATAGATTCAATTTGATTACATTTCCTCCTTTGCTCGTGCTCTTGACACCCTTTAAAACAAATGGTTCGTCGACGAATGGAGTCTCTCTCTTCACATTACAGATAATATATTTCTTAGCCTAACTAACCTTAAGGAATGCTTATTCATGAAACACTTTTCATATTACATTTTTCTAGCTACCAATAGTTTTGTTGTTGTCACTGAAATTAGCTGTAGTGGATCGGATACTTGGTAACAGAAAGTCGAACATATCAAGGACAAGAGCCCCTAAATTACCAGAAAATGAACAAAATTTTACAAACATATCTTACTCCTGTTGTTACAGTTTTTGAAATATATAACCTTAGGTTGCATTACTTCAAAAGGAGTCTGTTGTCTAGTTTACTTAAGAACTCATTTAAGTTAATCTTTGGTTCAGTTTTACCCCTACCTTTTGATTTACTGCCGACTCAGTTACTTCATTAATATCCAAAAAGCAAATACTGTTGTTGATCCCTCAATTTAGTAATTTACCAACATAATTATAAAACCTTATAACATCAGCCTACACTCGGTCAACCCAGGTTCTCTAGTGGTAGTAGAATGTGAATATCCCAACTGAACTTCTCTCGACATCTCTGAACAACAATAGTCCTATACTCTACCTTCACAAGCAACATCAATTTCAAATCTTGTCCGCTAATGTTCTGCACTCGGTCTTATCTTCTACTGCATCCCTCCTAAACTAACTCAATCAAACCATCCACCTTATTTATATTCAAATTTACACAACACCAACTTGCGGTTGAGAAACTCTTGCTTATCAATTATTCCCAACTAATTATTTACACTTAAGCGTACTGAAATTCCATGCCATAAAGTTACTTAAAATTTATATCTTAAAGCATCTGAACTTAGCACTCGTGATCCAAATCCATCAACTCAAATTACATAAATCATTAGTTTACCATTAATTTCCAATTCTAGCAAAAAAAGTAATAAAAACAAGCTGCTAATGGTTTTATACCATCTAATTAAAATGCATGGCCAAACTTTCTTACAGCATGTCTTGTTATTAGATTCAAGACATTTAAATAAAATTCTATTTTTTTTTTTTGGATAAATAAGTATTCATTGATAAGATTTGCCACATATGAAGCAACTCAACCCAAAACATAAACAATGCAGAAAACAAAACAAAACAATGAGGCGCCACATATGAATTAAGCCAACTAGTGATATACCATGTGACTGTAACTAAAGAAAATAATCAGTTCCAATCAATACCGGGAGCAAGCGCTAATGTGCTTAACAAGAATTCCATGACATAAATTACTAAAAAAAAAGAAAAGCACAATCTTTTAAGCATAAAACTAATTATTTATCTTGCACTCCAAAACCATGAACTAAAACTATACATAATGATTACCCAATCCCCAATTTCCCATCCTAACAAAAGAAAAAATATAAATAAAAGTAATAACAAGATGCAAAATGTTCTCTAACACCTACTAGGATCAAATCAACAAATGCAAAGCCCAACCTCCTTCTCTGCATTTTTGTTATGAAATTATTCACCACAAATCAAACTCAAAACATAAACCCACAACAAAACATCAAATACTGAATCAATCAAATTAATAAACACAACATATGATTGCAACTACACAAAATTAAAGAGGCCAAATTGATACCAGGCTTCTTGGACGTGAGAGCCAGCTTCTTCCTCCTCACAAGAGAATTGAGCAGCGACGACTTACCGACATTGGACCGGCCGACGAGCGCAAACTCCGGCAGACCATCGGAGGGACAATCCTCCGTTCTCACACTGCTCTTCACAAACTCGGCCTGCTCCACCTTAGCGTCCCTGGCGTACTTACTCAGCACTATGTTGGAACCCTTCAAGATTCGCGTACTGGGCACTGTGTTTTGGGGGGAAATGTCGGTTTCGGGAGGGACGAAGAGCTTTTCGAGGGAGATTTCGATGTGGGTCTGTTGTGGGTCGGAGAGAAATTGGGGGTTTTGGAGGTGGGTCTGTGAGGAGAGAGAGAGGAGGGCTGGGGTTGAAGAGAAGTGGGAGATTGGGGTGGTTTTGGGGGTGGAGGAGAGAGTGGCGGAGATGAGGGATTTGGGTTTGGTGATGAGGAAGAGTTTTGGGAGATGAGTGAGAAACATCTCTCGGTTGCTCTCTGTCCGTGTGTGTTTGTGTAGGTATATATAAATATATGTATATTATGTAGCTGAGTCCTTTCCACCCCAAACAATGACGTTTTAAACAAATTTTTTTTTTTGGATAATTATAGTTTTTTTTTTCCTAAGACCTCGTAATGAAGAACCCAAAAATTGAGAGGATTTGAACCTAAGATTTCGTAATGAAGGATTCAAAAATTCTTTCATCCCACTCACCGGTCTGGATTAGATAATTATAGTTTCGCCCTCTCGAAATCGATCAATTTTCAAATTAGGTGACCGAAGATGTAAAATTACTTATATACTCATATCTACTTTGTATTTAAAAAATATCTTAATAAATAAGTGAGGATATTATAATCATTTCAGACTAGAGTAAGGTTCATCATTGGTGAAAGTTCATCAAAAGAGGTTTTTGTTACTATTTACAAATTGGAAATTATCAAATTGTAATTTTTCAAACGACAGACATGCTTGTTTTGTATTTCTGAAAACGGTTTTTTGTTTTCTAAAAATTGAAAATCAAAAAATTATAAAAAAATTTGTTTGGTTTAGTTTTCTAAAACAATTTTCAAAAAACTTAAGTTATAAAATTGTTTATTTCTCATAAACTGTTTTTTATTCTTAAAATTTTTGATAATAATTTTTGGAGATACAAACCAAACATACCCTACCTTTTTTGTTTTCATTTTTTATTTATCTTTGTTATATATTAGTTATCTATTCTCAGGAATCTGTGTCCAAATTATTAATTATTTTCATAATTTATGTAGGTTTATTATCTCCTAGTTGTAAGGAGTTTCTTTTTCTTCAAAACTGGTAATTATTAGTTTTGGACAATTATGAAAACCAGAACAAACTGGTTTTAAAACTGTTTTTTTAAAAAAAATTAATTACTAATTTTGGGATAAGGTAAGCATTACCCTTTATAGTCATCGGTACCTAGTATTATTACTACAAGCAAACAATATGTATAGCTCTCTAAAATAAATTAAGACTCCTCCCTAGTACATCCTCCATCCTCACTTGGTGATAAGGAAATGACAGTTATCCGTAACAATAAACAAATTTTTATATTTATTATAGATAACGAACTCATGATAATCATGATCTACAATATGTATAATAATATATTGGGCAAAGTGTTAAAAATACCCCTATAATATTAATTTGCATCAAATAACTCCTCTAAAAATAATAAGTTAATTATTAAAAAATGTAACAAATATCCCCCACCCATCACTCGTCCGCTAATAATACCCCTATAATATTAATTTGCATCAAATAACTCCTCTAAAAATAATAAGTTAATTATTAAAAAATGTAACAAATATCCCCACCCATCACTCGTCCGCTAATATTTCATCAGTAGTAAATCATGTGACTATCATATGACTTTTTAATATCCAAAATACAAAACTTTTTTACTAAATTTTATGCATCTATTTTTTTTTTATCCAATAACACTTTTATAATTTATTCTTTTAATTATATTTAATTTCATATATTAAAGGGTATTTAAATCAATTCAATAAGGCGTTAACGACCGTTTGATGCCAAGCCCTTCTTTGAGCACAAATTGACTATTAGAGAGTTATTTGAGCTATTCCAAAAATTATAGGGGTGCTTTTTGCACTTTGCCCTAATATAAATATAGCATATGTATACATACATTATGTTAGCTTCTCTTTAGTGGGCGGTGACCACCACCAAAATGGACGTAAACTTTCCACCATTTTCATTTTCACCACATGAACAGAACAACCTTTCTCCGGCGACAACTCCGACGACCCATAAAATGAATCCATTTTCTTACACGTGTAGAATAGGTGGTGGTTTGGGTGTGGTGTGTCTCTTGGTTGGAGTTGTTCTTTTGTACATTCCTTATCGGAAAAAGGGACGTGTAGATTATTCACCATCAAAACAAGGTCAGATTCATTTATTTTACTTATTGCATTACTATTGATTTTTAACCTAGTAATCACAACCATTAAATAATAGTGGTAGTAATGTGTATCAAATGTGATGGTTAAATTATAAGAGTCTGTTTAGTTTGTATCAAAAATAGAAAATTCTTTCATGAGAAGAATAAAGGAGAGTTATTTGAAAATAGGTGAGAAAATTTAATCAAGCAATTTTTTTTATAGAGTTTTCAGAAATGCGTACCAAGCATATCCTAAGTTCCAACAAGCTCGGCGACTGTAAGTCGAATTATTTGCCGTTTGGGTAATGGAAAACAAGGGAATTTGGAAGGGAACATTTAAATTATAAGGGTTTGTTTAGTTTATATCGAAAATAGAAAATTCTTTCATGAGAAGAATAAAGTAGAGTTATTTGAAAACAGTTTTCTGAAAACAAGTGAGATAATTTAATCAAGCAATTTTTTTATAGAGTTTTCAAAAACTGTTTTCAGAAATGCGTACCAAGCAGACCCTACGTTCCAACAAGCTCGGCAACTGTAAGTCGAATTATTTGCCATTTGGATAATGGGAAAACGGGGGAAATTGGAAGGGATAATGGGTTTCAATTTGTGGGTTTGTTAGTGGTAATTGTGTAGGAAATAAGGATAAACGTTTACCCAAGTCACTGTGAGTCTTTTTAATTTGCCGTTTGGGTACTGAGAAAATGTAGGAAAATGGAAAAGGAAAAATTGGGTTTGAATTTGGGTCTTGTTAGTGATAATTGTGTAGGAAACACCCAAATCACTGGGAGAAAATATATTTCGCAATTGATTTTAAGTTGGATAACCAAATTATAATTTTGAATGCATCAAGCTGTTACTCATCATAAGCATGGACTTGAATGCTAATACATTTTCTTGCTTTAGACAATGGTTTGAGAAAGAAGAATACTTCACCAATGTTGGCACATCTCTGTCCCTCACCTCGTGCCATCAGTACAATTCGAGATTATTCTTCACAGGATTCAGACTCTGGGAATCAATTTTCACGTCAAGCTCACAGCGGACTTAGTTTTGGTTCATCAAGTATTGTGTTTAGCTATGAAGAAATAGTTGCAGCAACTGATGGTTTCTCGGAAACCAACCTTGTCGGAGAAGGTGGATTCGGGTATGTGCACAAAGGAGTCCTACCGAATGGGAAAGAAATTGCAGTTAAGCGGATGAAAATGGAGAGCAGGCAGGGGGACCGTGAGTTTCGAGCAGAGGTCGAGACATTGACTCGAGTCCATCACAAACACCTTGTTTCGTTGCTCGGATACTGCTTCTATGGGGCTGAGAGATTGATTGTTTATGAGTTTGTTCCCAACAAAACCTTAGACTTCCATTTACATGGTACATATGTTTTTGGCTATACTTAATTTTCATTCTATGTAACAATCACTACGTATACATATTTATACATAAAAAAGTTGTATTCACTATATATTTATTCATATATAGTGACTTATCTCAGCTTCATTACTGTTGGATCCTCTAATCCAGCACAATGTATACACATTTCAGTTTGATGTTTTTTTCCAGCCAACATAATGTGCCTGATTGTGTCAATGTTTGCTTCTTTATGTATTGGTACTCTTGTCATCAGTGCTTAGCTTCTAAAATAACAAACTTAACCCATCATATATCAGCACATCTTGGTTCATTTTCGATAGTTGGAGTTTACACAAAATGCTGTTTATTAGTCTTCAAATTGAGATGACAAATGAAAAAAAAAAAAATGCATTGCAGGAAAAGGGCAACCTATTATGGAGTGGGGGAAAAGATTGAAAATAGCGATAGGATCAGCAAAAGGACTGGCATATCTCCATGAGGAATGTATGTTCCTCTCTCTCTCTCTCTCTATATATATATATATATATATAGAAAGATATTTGGGGTCAGGCAAGTCTATATTTACCCTGTGAAAATGCTAGTCATGAGGGAGAGATGGATTGCTCTATTTACAAATGGTCACTTTAGTGTAAATAATATGCTCATCTTTTTCGTCGTTGAAATAATACATGTTCCTGCAGGTGATCCTACGATTATCCACCGGGATATCAAGGCATCTAATATTCTTATTGATTCCAACTTTGAGGCAAAGGTAATATCCGTAATAGTGAGTTGGCTATTAAGTGATTCAAACTATCTCTACTTACTCGAGGAAAATTAAACCTCCATACTTTGCTATGATCCACAAAGCTTTATTCATGACATTCACACACTGATTAACTAATGGAGTTGAATGTGTTCTTCAGGTTTCTGACTTTGGTCTTGCCAAATTCTTTTCTGATGCCACCACAAGGGTGGTGGGAACTGTTGGGTACAACTTTCTCTTTGTTAGTATCTTAATTTTGTCATGTATTATGGCCTCAGCTGTCCATTTGGATCTAAATTTATTTTTCGACTCAGATTTTTATAGAACTCAGCACAAGTGTGCAGTTGCATTTGACTTCAATAAGGTCTAATTGTCATTTAAATTAATCAAGCACAAGTATGCATAGAAGGGTCACATTTTTTTCGTGTTACAGTTACCTGGATCCAGAGTATGTAAAGAGTGGAAAAGCCTCGGATAAATCGGATGTTTTCTCCTATGGTGTCATGCTTTTGGAGCTTATTACTGGGCATCGACCTGTCATCACAGCAGAATCCTCATCGGCCTTCGGCTTGGTGAACTGGGTAAATTTTCTTGCATGACTAGCATTGAGTCACTTCTCCAAGATCTTGAATTCAGAACCAAATCTGATTAAGCATCCTAACTTGTCTTGCAAAATTATATTGGGCACAACAATTATGTCATTCTTTCTTTAGTTGAATAAAATGTATAAACATACCTGATTTTTTTTTTGAAAAGATATACATGCCTGATTTTTTTTGGAAAAGATAAACATACCTGATTGAGGTACTCTCCCCTTTTTTGGAAATAGAGGTATTAAATAGTAGTGGAACATCTAGTTTGACAAGTACCTTTTATTTTCATATCTATATATATATATAAAGAATCATATCAATCCTCATCATCATTCTTATTGTCCTGTTCCCATATGAATGAAGTCGGCTACATGATTTTGTGTCTCCAATCTTTTTTAATTGATTGCAGCTTTCTCCAGACCTCCTGTAAAAGCATTCTTTGTCTGCAAAATTTGAGTGCAAGAAATATGAAGTAATTTAACTGCTGATTTTATAGGCTAAGCCTTTGCTTTGGAAAGCTTTGGAAGAGAAAACTCTAGATACTCTTGTTGATCCACGGCTGGAAAATAAATACGATAAAGACGAGATGAACAGCATGATCTCCTGTGCTGCTGCTGCTGTGCGCAAATCAGCATGGCGTCGACCGAAAATGAGTCAGGTAACTCACAAGTATTTTATTTGAGGGCCATTCATTTAGCATTACATAATTTCATTATTAGAACATTTGGCCAAAATTGAGAAATGCACTACACTTCCTCTTTGTTGCATTGCATATCCTCTCATTCTGTTGTACTGTTTCGATCCAGGGTTTCATACTAGTTTTAAGAGTCCAAATTTTTTTTTCTTTGAATGTTAGAACATTTTTATTTACAACTCATTTGTGTACTTGCTCTAAGAAAAAATGTGGTTGCAAACAATGCAGATAGTCCGTGCTATCGAATGCAACTTTTCGCCAACAAATCTAGAATTAGGACTTAAACCTGGACAAAGCTTATCTTTCAATACTTTGATGAACCAACAATTTGGGGATGTCAGCGATGTAATCCGTAGGATGCGGGCAGGTGAGGACAGCAATGGCAGTTTTGGCTCAAACAGTGAGGCCATAGAGTCAGCTGGTGACAATATAATTGATATATGCTCAAGCAGTGAGTCCTGAAAAGCAGTTGAAATATATGAAGGAAAGATAGTGGCATCATCCCAGTTGAAAGACGGGAAAAAAATAATGGGATGTAGGACTATTGTTTTTTAAGAATAACTCCGCAGCGGGTGATTTTCGATGTACTTTTTTCAATGATTTATACATTTATTGGCTGTTTACAAATAAACAAATTAATGATTTGTAGAGCATACTCAATGTACAGGTTAATTTTCCCTGTTTTGGTTCTGTTGTATCTGATGAAGTTGATTGTCTGATATGTATTGTTGGTTCTGTTGTAGCAGTGATGGTTTTAGGATGTTCTATGAGATGAGAAAAGGAAGGTATTAGGCCAAATGGATTTACAATTGCTGTTATCCGATAGTATTAGGGGAGCTATTTGCCAATTTTTTGAAATCTTAGGTTTTAATTGTTCATAAAATGTAAATTTTGTATCTGGTTGTTGTTAGGATCGATTTCGCAATTTGCTACTCACAACACAATCACACACAAAAGGGACACAAAATTATACGTGGTTCGGCCCAAAAATGACCTACGTCCATGGAGCACACAACTTCACTAATTTAGAGAAAAGCTTTACAATCACTCTCTACACTCTTTCTCTGTTTTTCACTCTTTGTTGTGGGTTATTGATTACAGATTTGAAGCCTCTATTTATAGTAGAGGGTGAGAGAATGAATCCAAATTTGCTGCCCCAAATTTCTTCTCGTTGGTGCCCAAATTTCCTTTATTTCGGCCGTCAAAGATTTGTGCAGAAAATTTGATGGCAGAAGATCTTGGCGTGCGATTCTTAAAACATGGGCGGCGCCGTTTTTGACTTCACACCAACAATCTCCCACTTGGAGTCAAAGAACACTCCATCTGTTATTAATGAATAGTTGTGTGCTCATTTCCGTGTTCAGTCTCGAAGACTAACTGAAGCTGAACATAGCTTCAGTTTCTCTGTAGTTACTGTTTTGGTCAGCATGTCCGTTGGATTCTTGCTACCTTAGATCTTCTCAAGTGTCAGCACCCCATCTTCCAATAATGATCTGATAAAGTGATAACGAAGTCCAATATGTTTGGTCCTCGAATGAAATGCTGAGTTCTTTGCCAAATGTATTGCACTTTGGCTATCACTGTGCAAAACATTTTTCTCTTGCTTGAATCCTAATTCTGCTAACAGACCTTGTAACCATATCATTTCTTTGTTGGCCTCTGTCACAGCTACGTACTCTGCATTTGTTGTAGTTAACGCTACAATCTTTTGTATATGCGAAACCCAACTAACTGTTGTAGTACCTACTGTAAAAATGTACCCAGTAGTACTTCTTCTGTGATCTATCTCTCCAGCGAAATCTGAATCTACATACCCATGTAGCTTCACTTCTCCTTTTCCGAAACAAAGGCATTTGTTCGTGGTACTTTGTAGATATCTCAATATCCACTTTACTGCTTCCCAATGCGTCTTTCCTGGATTGGACATAAATCTGCTAACAGCTCCCACTGCATATGCAATATCCGGTCTTGTGCATACCATGGCATACATCAAACTTCCGATAGCTGAGGCGTAAGGTACCTTATCCATGAAGTTTTTATCTTCGTCTGTCTTGGGAGACTGGTCCTTGGATAGTCGAAAGTGACTAGCCAATGGTGTGCTAACTGGCTTAGCATTACTCATGTTGAACCTTTTTAGAATCCGTTCAACATAGTCAGCTTGAGACAACTGCAAGATACCCTTTTGCTTGTCTTTGTTGATTCTCATCCCAAGAATTTGCGTCGTTGCTCCCAAGTCTTTCATCTCGAACTCATTTGATAGTTGTTTCTTCAACTTATTGATTTCTTCAAAATCAGACCCAGCTACTAACATGTCATCGACATAAAGTAGGAGGATGATATAGCTTGTGTCAAACCTCTTGAAGTAACAACAATGGTCAGCGTTGCTTTTGTTGTAACCATGTCTCGGCATAAACCCATCAAATTTCGTGTACCACTGCCTCGGTGCTTGTTTTAAGCCATACAAGCTTCTTTTCAACTTGCACACAAGTTTCTCTTTGCCTCTGACTGAGAAACCCTCCGGTTGTTGCATGTAGATCTCCTCCTCTAGGTCACCGTGGAGGAAAACAGTTTTGACATCTAACTGCTTTAGGTGCAAATCTTCCGCTGCAACAATGCTGAGAACTGAACGAATGGTATTCAGTTTTACAACCAGGGAAAAGATGTCGATGTAGTCGATTCCTTCCTTCTGCTGGAAGCCTTTGACTGCGAGTCTTGCCTTGTGTTTCTTGGAACCATCATGTTCCTCTTTGACCATGTACACCCATTTGTTTTGAAGAGCTTTCTTTCTAATCAGCAACTTGGCTAGCTCCCATGTCTTGTTGGAGATAAGAGATTGCATCTCATCTTTCATTGCAAGCTCCCACTTATTGGCATCTACTTCTTGACATGCCTCTTCATAGCATTCAGGTTCTCCTTCATCAGTGAGCAACAAGTAATTCATGTATTTCATGTTCGGCACATGTGGTCGTGACGCCGAACAGAATAGAGATTATTCTGCAAGCTAGTGCAATAGGTAATTTGCAAGGAAAAAATAGGAGAATTCGACCCAAAATTCAGAGAACACTCTGGAATTTAATAAAATTGTGTATAATCAAGAATGACCAAAAACAACCCACAAGCCGGGTTTAAATAGCTGAAAATCGTCCCCTAATGGGATTTTTACCAAAAATAGCAAAACCCTAAAAGTCTTACCAAAACGAAATACGAAAAGAAATCAAAAGATTGCCAAAAATCTGGCCCAAATCGGGTTCAGAATCATCTCCTAATCGACAAATAAAAGATTACCATAAATAGCAAAAATTAACTAAAAATAAAGATTTGAAAAGGAAAACAGCGGATTTAGGGCTCGAAACGATGTGCACCGAGCGTTGCTGGGTGGCCACGACGTGTGCGCCGAGATTAGCTTGCCGAATTGGGGTCACGGGCGCGAATCGGACACTTGTAGCTTCAGTTATGGCCAAAAAACCGACACGTGCACGGAAACTGCCCCAATTAGGCTATATCACGATTTCTTGCCATCCTTGCGCTGATCCTCCCGCTCCAGGTAATCCAGCGCCATCAATGAGCAATCTGACAACTCGGCATCGTCTAACTCGGATCCCCCTGCATCAGGTTGGGAGGACCTCCTAGGTTCAGGAATCGAAGTTGGAAACTGCGGTTGATCATTCCGTTGTTCATTGCTCTCTGCACTAGGTTCCTCTGGCTGAAAACTCTCAGTTGTCTGTTGTGCCTCACTACTGTCTAGAACATCATCTAACTTGGCATACACAAGATCTCTCTGTGCTGAATCACTGGAGGTTGTTGTGTGTCTGTCCTTGTACATTAATTTTTCATTGAATACTACATCCCTGCTTCGGATCAGCTTCTTGTTTTGGTCATCCAAGGTCTGATAACCATGTTCATCCTCGCCGTATCCAATGAAAGAGCATTTTTGTGATTTCGGATCAAGATTGCTCCTAGCATGATCACTGATATACACATATGCAACACAACCAAAAACTTTCAGATGTGAAATTTTTACCTCTTTGTCGCTCCATATTTCTTCTGGTATTCTGAATTCCAATGGTACTGATGGACCTCGATTAATCAGGTATGCAGCTGTATTGATTGCTTCTGCCCAGAACTACTTCGATAATCCTGCCTGTATCCGCATGCTTCTGGCTCTCTCAGTCAATGTCCGGTTCATACGTTCTGCTACGCCATTCTGTTGTGGTGTACCTGGCACAGTTCTTTCCAATCTGATACCATTCTCATAGCAGAACCTTTTAAATCTGGTGTCTTCATACTCACCACCGTTCTCTGATCGTAGTTTCTTTATCTTCAAGCTTGTCTCATTCTCCACCATGGCTTTCCATTTCTTGAACACATCGTACACCTCAGATATATGCTTCAAGATATAAACCCATACCTTCCGAGAATGGTCGTCGATGAAATAAGACTTTTCGCCAAGAGATGAGACATTTGTCGGCCCCCAGACGTTAGTGTGAACTAGCTCAAGCTTCTCCTTTCTGAGGATTCTGCCACTCCTTTGGAAACTCACCCTCTTCTACTTGCCGAGGATGCAACTCTCGCAGAAGTCGATATCAACTGATTTTAAGTCTGGTAGTTTCCCTTTTGAGTGCATAATCTTGAGCCCCTTTTCACTTATGTGACCTAGTCTCTGGTGCCACAGGTTTTGATCATCTTTGCTTTCTGCAACTGCTATTGACATGTTAGCACTGGTAGTTATGTAGAGTGTATCATTCTTCTTTCCACATGCCATTGTCATAGCTCCCCTGGAAACCTTCCAATCTTCATTGTTGAAGGTTATCACATAACCTTCACTCGCCAGCTGGCTTATTGAGATCAGGTTATTCCTCAAGTATGGAATGTGCCTCACATCTTTTAACTTCCATACAGATCCATTAATCTTGATCTGTACATCGCCCTTGCCAACAACGCTACAGGGTTGATCATATCCAAGATAGACCTTTCCTAGGTCACCTGGTACATAGCTCTCAAAATGCTCTCGACTTGAGGTGGCGTGAAATAATGCTCCAGAATCTAGCACCCAAGATTCTGACTTGCTCTCCAAAGAGCATATCAGTGCATCATTTGATTATTCCTCTAATACAATGTTTGCCTCAGTCTTGTTCTCCGGTTCCCTTTTCTGAGATTTGCACTAGTGTTTGTAGTGACCAGTCTTGCCGCAATTCCAACATTCAACTTCTTTGAAATTCTTGGGTTTCCGAGATTGTGATCTTCCATTTCTGGACTTGGAACGACCACGCCCATAGCCTCCACCTTTCTTCCAATTTGAACTTCTGCCTCTGCTTTCAACATTTAATGCTGAGCTACTGGTAGAAGAGTCTGACGCCTGTCTTCTGATCTCTTCTGTGAGTACATACTCACCACGAAATCATACTGCAGCTTTTCTTTCCCTGAAGAGCTATTGATCGCATCCACTGTGCCGCTCCAACTCTCTGGTAATTGGCTTAGAACTAAAGTCGTTTTCATTGCGTCAGATATTGGCATATCAACTGATTCCAACTGATTTGCTGCAGACGGTTGTTCGTACATGTTAGAAAGGGCGTCCATGAGAGACCTCGTCGTCTTCTCATTTTTTATGTTGAAGGCTACTGATTTGGACAATGTTAGTCTGATCGTGCCGAGAGTCTTCCGATCGAGAATTTTCCAATCCTCTTCTTTCATCATCTCTGGCTTCGCTCCCTCCAACGGTAGAAATAATTTTTTCTGAAATAACAAATCATCAATTTGCATTTTCTAGAAAGCAATATTTGTACCGTCAAATTTATCGATCATGGTTGACTTATCTTCTGAAGTTGATGTCATTGCTCCACAAAAAATATTTTGTGAATAGTACTTTTGAACAGTACCGTATCTGAGAACAGTGCCGGATGAATAGTGACCGAATATATATATATATATATATTTAATTTCGAAATTCACAAAATAAATTACAATATATATATATTTCCCACCTTCGGCCGAAAGTCACAACACCATATACACCACTTTTTTAAAAAATAGTCTTGTCCCCCACACTTTTTATTTAAATACTACCACTCACCTTTCTTTTTCTCTCACCACACCCTCCACTTTCACTTGTCTCCCATGTGTCACTCTTTTGTTTTTATTCTCCCACAAAATACTCCCACAAAATACTCCCACAGACACTCTATTTTCGGTGAGTATTTCACTCTTGAATTCACTTTCAATTCAAGCCTCTCACTTTCTCAAATTTTGGCTCCTCCTTCTCTACACACTATCTCTTCTCTATATAATATATGTGTCATCTATTATATATAGTAACAAATAAATCATACCTCCATATATATGTATATATATAGGATCAGTTTGTAAGGAACTATAGAACGATGCCGCAGGAGGAGGTTTGAACTGTGCTGGCAGAACCGTTGATGATACGGCTAGAAACAGTGGGTGAAGAATGTTGTGTTGGTTCTTCACGAACGGTGATGATGAAGACGGTGATTATTTATCACGGTGAGTACTTGTTAGGAAATTTGGATCACTTCAGACAATCACAAATTCCCTATCCCAGGATCCTCCTTTGCAGAAAATCAAAGAACAGAGAAATATAAAATATAACACAAAGATTTATAGTGGAAAACTCCAAACCGGAGAAAAACCAC
This sequence comes from Cornus suecica, assembly GCA_963922005.1. NCBI lineage: Eukaryota > Viridiplantae > Streptophyta > Magnoliopsida > Cornales > Cornaceae > Cornus > Cornus suecica. Next base: position 101,023,319 of record OY998238.1, read on the forward strand.
TGTTGTTGTCAAAGACAACCAAAGAAAAATTCACTATGTGGAAAATTGTTACAACCACACTCGGTAATTTTCTCTCACCCCAAAAACAACCCACAAGAACAAATACAAGCCCAAGAGAATCTCACCTTCAAATTCCTGTGTAAACCGGATTGACTATTATTGACTTCATTCACCACAAGCCAATATCAATCTACCCATCAAATTTCTCCACCTCAAACTCGACGGAGTTTGAAACAACTTCTTGACATATCTGCTTCCGTACTTTGAAACGGGCTTCTCTGGATCATCGAGATCCACCACCAAAAGTACACCAAGGAACCAAAGCTCTGATACCAAACTAGCCACCTAACTTGGCTAACTTTCAAAGTCTTCACCTAATTTTGCCAAATCTACCAAATTGTCTTTCTTTGACTAGCAAATCATATCACACTAGTAAATGGAATTTTGCCAAATCCCAATAGTATTTTCCTAACCTATGCTCTGATACTAATTGTTATGATCGATTTCGCAATTTGCTACTCACGCAACACAATCACACACAAAAGGGACACAAAATTATACGTGGTTCGGCCCAAAAATAACCTACGTCCACGGAGCACACAACTTCACTAATTTGGAGAAAAGCTTTACAATCACTCTCTACACTCTTTCTCTGTTTTTCACTCTTTGTTGTGGGTTATTGATTACAGATTTGAAGCCTCTATTTATAGTAGAGGGTGAGAGAATGAATCCAAATTTGCTGCCCCAAATTTCTTCTCGTTGGTGCCCAAATTTCCTTTATTTCGGCCGTCAAAAATTTGTGCAGAAATTTTGATGGCAGAAGATCTTGGCGTGCGATTCTTAAAACATGGGTGGCGCCGTTTTTGACTTCACACCAACAGTTGTAATTTGAGAAAACCTTAGGGGATGTCAGGGTAATTAATCCTTTATTTATTTAAGACAAACACCAATTATATAATTTTGTCTCCCCTTACGCCCACCGGCAACAAAACACAGCACTGCTCTTCATTGTATTGTTGTTTTTGATACCATGGTATTAATATTTTGTAATTTAATTTTAATTTTGTCGTTTTAAATAATACAAATGTTAATGACGAATTACTTTTCCTTGTTTTTTTTTTGGTAAAAATATGTAAGGGGGAGACTATAGTAATTAAGTGAGGTCGACCTCACAATAGTCTTATTCCCCAAACCATAAAAGAGCCCTCAAAATTCTCACTACTAATTCTAGTACTAGTTACATTCAACATACTAGCTTGGTGATAAGGAAATGATCATCCACTGAGCAATCAATAACAAATAAAATTTTGCATTCTTGATAATGAACTCATGATAATCATCTACCATCTATATATATGTATATATACACTAGCATGAATGATGAAACAAGTAACTTTTTTTTATTTTTTTCATCAACCATGTTGTCATTGTGGATGACACTGCTAGATTATATTGGATTCTCTTCACTGCCACCACCTCCGGTGGTGCCGGAGACACCACTAGATTCTCCACCACCTCCAAAAATGTACATAAATTTTACACCACCTTCTCTATTTTCACCTGCACAGAGCAACCTTTCTCCGGCGCCAACTCCGACCTATGAAAATCCATATTCTTCCCACAACAGAGTAGCGGGTGGTGTTAGATATGGTGACTCATTTCCTTGCAGGGAAAGTTAAACTTAGCCACCAAGCTATCTCTATTTGACTAGGATCTTGTTATATTTGGTGACTCATTTCTTAAGGGGGAATATAACTTAGCCATCAAGTAAATCACAGTTATGGTAGGAGATCAATTCCTAATTAGATTGATTGACTTGTCCTCCACTCTAGCTTCTCCTATAAATATAGGTGTAGCCTATTGTATTCGGTGTACCCGGCAGAGGGCCAGATTAGGCCGGCGCCAGAGGGCCGGTACCGGTGCGAGTGAAACACCTAGTGCGAGTAAAGCACATGCGGTGCGCAGAGAAGTACACAGAAATAGAGAGAGAGAGTTAGGAATAATATACGTTTATATTATTCCGGTGATACAGGCGTGAGTATACACAGTGTGTGTGCGTGTGTGATCTGCGAATCACCCCCTTGTAATCCTCTCAGTGATTTTTTAGTGAAACGGTGCTCTCCGTGGACGTAGGCTTATTTGGCTGAACCAAGTATATATTCTTGTGTCGATTGTTTGGTGTGTTTGTGTGCGTTTTCTGATTTGCAGGTGTGCACGGCTTCGTACATAGGGTGTGCGAACCCTAACAAGTGGTATCAGAGCGTTTTCTGATCCTAACAAGTGGTATCAGAGCCCCAGGTTGGAGCAAATCACGAAGCCCGACGATCTGGTCCAGATCTGATTTTTTCGAGTGCCCTAAATCAGAAACCGACCACACCAGGAGCTTCGTCTTGACGAGACGAAGCCAGTAGTGTCAAGCACGTCGCCGGAAAGTTCTTCACGCGCCCCCACGCGCCGCCTGAAGTTCCGGCCAGTTTTTTGGCTCCGTCGAGCAGCAGTTTCGGTTCGGCGTGATTTTCCGGAGCATCGTTTATCGGAACGAGGCTTATAATATATGTACGAAAATAGAATTTGAAGCCCGACGTGTTGGCGCAAGAATCAGCCCAATCAGAGCAGGGACGCGCCCGCACGCACCCAGAGAAGATACTGACTTCGTGATTAAATTTCTGTCTTTTGTGCGAATTTGTTTTGGCCCGTTCGGAGTCGTTTTCGACCCGTTTTGGACGCGGTCAGAGGCGTTCTTAAAGTTTTGAACTGTCCCCGACGCAACCGTATACTCGGTTTTGCGTAATTAGACTCTGAATATCTCTAATAGGCTCAGTGGGAGCTATGGGAGAAGAAAAGACAGTAATGATCAACAAAGGTTGGAAGACAAAAAGGTCAGACGCGATAGCGATCGCAAGACGGAGAGGTCAGACACAACAGATGTCACATTGTCTGCACCATACCAGATATTGCTCATGCAGTGGGAGCTATCAGCATAGTCATGATGACTAAAGTGGGTCTTCAGGCTTGAAGACAGGAATGAGAGCATCGTAATGCACTGATCATTGATGGAGTTGATTGATTGGATGGAAAGTCGTCAAGTGGGAGATTGTTAGATATGGTGACTCCTTTCCTTGCAGGGAAAGTTAAACTTAGCCACCAAGCTATCTCTATTTGACTAGGATCTTGTTATATTTGGTGACTCCTTTCTTAAGGGGGAATATAACTTAGCCATCAAGTAAATCACAATTATGGTAGGAGATCAATTCCTAATTGGATTGATTGACTTGTCCTCCACTCTAGCTTCTCCTATAAATATAGGTGTAGCCTATTGTATTCGGTGTACCCGGCAGAGGGCCAGATTAGGCCGGCGCCAGAGGGCCGGTACCGGTGCGAGTGAAACACCTAGTGCGAGTAAAGCACATGCGGTGCGCAAAGAAGTACACAGAAATAGAGAGAGAGAGTTAGGAATAATATATGTTTATATTATTCCGGTGATACAGGCGTGAGTATACACAGTGTGTGTGCGTGTGTGATCTGCGAATCACCCCCTTGTAATCCTCTCAGTGATTTTTTAGTGAAACGGTGCTCTCCGTGGACGTAGGCTTATTTGGCTGAACCACGTATATATTCTTGTGTCGATTGTTTGGTGTGTTTGTGTGCGTTTTCTGATTTGCAGGTGTGCACGGCTTCGTACATAGGGTGTGCGAACCCTAACAAGTGGTATCAGAGCGTTTTCTGATCCTAACAGGTGGTTTAAGCGTGGTGGTTCTGTTGATTGGACTTGTATTTTTGTATATTTATTACCGGAAAAAGGATACCCTTGTAGGTGTGGATTACTCTTATAAATCAACATCAAAACAAGGTGAGATTAATTTTATTACACTGTTGATTTTTAATCACAACTATTATATCAAGTGGATTATTGGTTTGTATTTCTGAAAATTATTATTTTTTCTGATTTTTTTATTTTCAATTTTCAAAAAATAAAAAAATGTTATGTTGTAATTGATTTTAAGTTGGATACCTAAATTATGATATTTCCTTTTGTTTTTTGTTTGTTGTTGCAAATTTTCTATTAAATATTAGTCAACTTCTGGTGTATGACTGGTATGTATGAGATAGGTAATATTATGAAAAGTTGAGTGGGTTTGAAAATTAGTGTTTTTTTTTTCGTTTTTTATCTCTTGAGAATAAAAAAAAAATTTGTTCTTGTCCTAAGGGTAATCCGGAAACAAAAACATGTTTGGTTGGAAATTTTAACTAAAAAAATTTCGGGAACAAAAAAAAACACGTTTTTGAGATTTATTTGGAATAAAAAATAGAAAACAAATTATCAAATGGTGAGATTAAGTTTGACTTGATTATCATCCCTTGTACAAACCAGCTACAATGTACACTTCCAAGTCTTCCATACAACAATGAACACGATTACTCTGCTGCTGTTCAAAAGATTAACATACAAAAAAATATATATATATATAAATATATAAGTAATAGCATATATAAAGACCACATCACCCCAATTCGATTGGGGGTGTCAAGTTGCAGAGGTAAGGGTTTGTGTTGGTGGTTGTGTCAATTTGCAGTGGCGGGGGTTTGTGGTGGTGTCGATTTGCAATGGTGGTGGTGGTGGGATGGCGGCTGGTGGTAGTAGTGGGGGTTAGGGTTTGGAGGTTGAAAATGGAGGTTAGGGTTTGGAGGTTGAAGATGACAGTTAAGGAATCTGCAACAAATTTTTTTTTTTGACTGAGAACAAACAATGCCGAAAACAAAAAAACACTATTTTGGTATTTTCAAATTTTGAACTAAGGATGAAAAAACGTTTTTTTACCGTTCACGAAAACAAAAACCATCAAAGGCTCCCAAACGCGTTTTTGTTCTCGTGAACAGTGAAAAAAACAAGAACAAAAATGAAAACACTAGTTTCCAAACGCACATGAGAGATTGTCATTTTTTTCCTGAAAATTGCATTTTTATTGGATACTTTCCCTATGAGAATTGGTATCCCTTGATTGCATTTATGGTTGGATGTTAAAGTTTGTTTTATATCAGTAGCATCAACTTCAATCTATGGCATTGATAGACAATTACTTAAAGGTACTCAATTAATTTGCTTATATAATGTGTGTTTTTGCTTATATCTTTCTGAGAGTGTCATGGTAAGTTGATGCACTATACATATAATAACCCTCCAAAATAATATATATATATATATATATATATATATATATATATATATATTCATTTTGATTGCATAAAGATGGTACTCATCATAAGCATGGACTTGAATGCTAATACATTTTCTTGCTATAGCCCATCGTACATATGATCCTCTGGAGAAACTGGAGTGGCGGGAGCCTCGTGCACCAAGCTACCCCTTTATCTGTGGGGTGTCTTAGTTATGGTACAAAAGGCTTACAATATAGGATCTGAAGTGTTTATATTGCATGAGTTCAGCATGCTAAAAAGTGAGATGATCTTATTTGCCCATATCACTTAATTAGATTGCTGTCAAATTGTGATGTTCTTCAATTACTTGTTGAAAAAAAAAAAAAAAAAAAGTTTCTCTTGGAGTTCATGTTCTTCCTTCACCTCATTACCTGGATCCGGAGTATGTGAAGAGTGGAAAAGCCTCAGATAAATCGGATGTTTTCTCGTATGGTGTCATGCTTTTGGAGTGCATTACTGAGCATCGACCTGTCAACACAGCAGAATCCTCATCGGGCGAGAGCTTGGTGAACTGGGTAAATTTTCTTTCATGGCTAGCATTGACTTACTTTTCCAAGTTCTAGATGTTGCCATTAATGTAGTTGGACAAGATCTTGAATTAGGAACCAAATCTGATTAAGCATATCCTAATTTGTCTTCCAGAATTATATTGGGCACAACAATTATATCTAGTTTGACAAGTACCTGTTTGCTTTTGATAAATAAAAATAAAAAATAAAAAATCATCATTCTTATAACAATTCGGGTCAACACAAGTATGATATTGTCCATCTTGAGCCTAGCCTGCATGGTTTTTGTTTCTAGATTTCATCCAAAAGGCCTCATATCAATTGGAGACAACACTTTACATATACACTACTCAGAAAATGTGTGACGTCACAATCTTATTTGAGGAACTTTATTACTTTGCATTGCAGAATTTCAATATCAAAACATGAGCCTCTGGGACATAATTTTGTTTTCTGTAGTTACATTCTGTTCTATAGTTTCGGTCGTTTTAAGAGTCCAAATTTGCAGACAATGTTAGAACAATATTTGTTACTCATTTGTGTGCTTGAAAAATGTGTTGCAAACAATGCAGATAGTCCGAGCTATGGAATGCGACTTTTCTCCAATTGATCTAGAATTAGGACTTAAACCTGGACAAAGCTTATCTTTCAATGCTTTTGATAAACCAACGATTCGGGGATCTCAGCAACGTGATCCGTATGATACTGGCCGGTGAGGGCACCAATAGTAATTTTAACATTGAGGGCTCAAACAGTGAGGCCATTGAATCAGGTGAAATAATAAGTGATATATGCTCAAGCAGTGAGCCCTGAAAAACAGTTGAAATATATGAAGGAAAGATAGTGGCATCGTCCCAGTTGAAAGAGGGAAAAAAAAAAATGGGATGTAGGACTATTATTGTTTTATTAATAATAAGTCGCAGCAACGGGCGTTTTTCGATTTACTTTTTCCAATGATTTTATTTATTTATTGGGTGTTTACAAATAAATAAATTATTGATTTGTAGCAGCATACAGGTTAATTTTCCCTGTTCTGGTTTTTCTGTTCTATCTGAAGTTGATTGTTTGATATGGGTTACAATGAAGTGCAACTATTGTTGTGTTGTCTCATTTTTCAAGCATGTCTTCTGAAAGAGTGAGCTCAGAAATTAAGAATATCTGATAGCATATGTCAGTCATGTATGTGACACATTTTTATATATATATATATATATGAAACATGGTTCGCTATTGCAACGTACTCCAATAATATGTTGTGAATTTATTTTTTTCTTAGTTGATACTTACAACTAGACATGTCAATGGATCGGATTCGGATCGGATCAGTTAAATCCAAATCCAATTTGTTAAGAAATTGGATTATCGGATTCGGATCCTAATCGGGTTATCGGATTTTATTTTCAATCCATATCCGGTTAATATCGGATTCGGATTATTGATAAGTCTATTGATAAGGATGACAAAAACTCCCGATCCGCGATCCGAATCCGATAATTCGACAGATTTTCACTTAATTAATTCATATTCGAATTTCTTCATTATAGAATATTTTATCCGAATATCTAATTAAAAAAATACAAAAATCAATAAATACTGAAACACTAAAATTATTCACACTTTTAATAATTGTATTTATGATCAATCATTATTAATAAATAATAAAATAATTAACAACTAACATTTATATACATGTACAGTATTAAATATATATATGTATATTTTATTGGATCGGATTATTATCGGATCGGATTAGGCTAATCCAAATCCAATTTGTTAAGGAATCGGATTATCGGATTCGGATCATATTCGGGTTATCGGATTTTTTTTGCAATCCAAATCCGACTAATCGGATCGGATTTGGATCGGATTCGGATCAAAATCCAATCCATTGACAGGTCTACTTTGTCCACTCTTACCATTGTCATTTATTTTCTTTGATTTTGAGTCATTATATTGTGGAGTCCTGTATTTAAAATTTTTTGGGGAAATAAAAATCTACAAAAGTTGCTGAATATTTTATTATATGCTTTATTACATTCAAAATATGTTCGAACTATGCGAGAACAATTAATAAATTATATAAATTCAGAAATAATTGTGTCATGTGTACTACCGTGTCCAATTTAATTCTCAGTAAATTCACCAAAAAAGACTGACCCATTTTTTTCGTTTTGTAATTAAATATAGGTTTTTGTTAAAATTAATCTACCATGTAATATTGTTACATTCCAATATTCTCTAGGGTAGCATCATTAACAATATATAGATTTTTTAAATAATAAAACAGTATAAAAATAACGTATAAATATGAAATTTTGAATTTTGAAGGTTGAAGCAAGAAATTGCTTGCTTGGTTTTTTTAGCCTCACCTGATTTATTCGTTATCTCCTACACACATATATGTACACACCACAAAACACAACACACACTAATAATACAGACAGTGATGGCATTTGCGGATAAGATTTTCGAATGGATGTCGTGAAACGCCATTCTTTTGCGATCCTTACAAATACTACACACAGATATATATATATATATTTATATACACACAGATATATGTATATGCAAGCATTAACTGAGCTCCAGAGGTACGAACATGTAACTTCATCTTCATCAAGAAATCAACCCTGCTCTTAATACTTGCATTCGTCTATACGATTAAGCTCAAAATGTAAATTCAGTTATTGGGTTGGGTTCTGTTTTTGTATATTGTCCCTGGGTCACTGCATATGTAATGTGTGTGTATGATTCTGTGTACGGACACATTTATATTGTGGCAAAGATTTTTGAGATGGGTTTTGCTAGCACAGTACCACTTGGGAGTTGAGAATATCTGCTTACATTCCCCTTATTGATGGATTTCTTTATGTCCAGAATTGGGTAATTTGGGTTTATGTAATTGTTTATATATATATATATAGATAGATAGATAGATATCAAATATCAATATGGGGGATTCTTGATTCTGTTAGTAGAAGGTTTAGGCCCTTAATTGGAGTTTTGAAGAAGATTTGTGGAACACTATGGCATGCTTGATTATGGATTATTGCCCTATAGATTCTTTTCTTTCTATACCAAAGGATTTTATTATTCCAGGGAAAGTTATAAAATCGTCATGGTATCCTCCAAATGTTATGCACTGTGTCTGTGACTTCTAATATTGTTATATTTAAAATTACTGAACATGTGATGAATATTTGATTCTCAATATCATTACGAAATTCGAAGCTGTTTTGTTTGGTTTGGTTTTTGGGTAAATTTGAAGGTTATGTCTAATCTGGTTTCCCTGATTTTTTTATTGATTTATTTTTGCTGCTGCTTCCAATTTTTTTTATTTTTTTTTCCCAAGTTTGTTATTCTGCAAGAGCATATTTGTTTCTTTCAGTATTTTCATAGGATCACATAACTACTTTCATTGCTCTCCAGATTGATGAAAGAGTGTGAACCTTTGTTATTTAGTTTTTATTTATATATATATTGAGGTTGTTTATATAATCTTTCAACTTCTGAAGAGACCCTTTATAGGCCATTATTTCTATTTTCTGTCCCTGATTATTATCTACTCAGTCACAGGCTTGCTGATTATCAGATAGTTTTTCTTTAGGATATTCACTGGACATACTATGACAATGGATAAATTTTGAAATTCTGATACTGAGATGCAAAATTGGTGAAGTTAAAACACAATCAAGACAATCAAATTGGCGAAAGAGGACTAAATAAGAAGTCTAGAGCTCCACATGGGAGAGTCCAAAATAGAGAGTGCTTCCTCTCTGACCATTAGCAAACATCATGGGAGATCTGCATTCATCAAGAAGAAAGGATTTCCGGAATCGTTGTCCAAGGTATGCAACCAAGTACACAGGAACTTATTTATTCGACTGAGAGGGCGGCATATTTTTACTGCTTTTGTTCTACTGTTTGGCATTGTGTAGTTTGAGACTCATTCTTTTTGCCAACTGAACATCCTGGTCAGTCCATCAATGTTCTTGTTTTAGGATATGCGATAGAAATTAACAAACCTACTTTGTTGATCTGTTGCAACTCAGGCTATATATATTTGTCAGTATTTTTGTACTAAAGTAATATTAATCAATATTCTCATCTAGACTAATACAGAATTATAGGGCCCTCAGAAATCCTTCATTCCGGCGTAGATTTACAAAAAATATCAAACACAAGGTATTTTATAAGAGAAACAAAATGTGTGAACTCTACGGTCAAAACATAAATATCCATTAATCCATTAACTTTCTATGAGTCTCTTTATCCAAAAAATGTTTCATGGCCTTGGTGCTGATCAAGACTGTGATGCAGCACTTTCTTATATATATGGTCCTGTAGATGGATTTTTTTGTTGTGTAGAATGTGTGTCCTTAAAGCTAAAGTTTAGTGGTTCAAAACTTTTAGCTGTTGGGTTAGAGTGAATAGTAAATTTATGGAACGTAGACCAGAATATTCTCCATTGACTGATCCAATGTTGTTAAAGGCGCGCCTAGGCTCCAGGCTCCTTGAGGCGCAAGATTTGCGCCTCAAGTCTGGGCAAAAGCGCCTTTGACAACATTTACGCCTTTTTATAGAGTATAAATATTTTAGTGATAATTTTATTTTTTTATTGTATTTTCAAATTGTGCGCCTCACTTTACTCAGGCACGCACCTCGCGCCTAGGCTCCAGAGGACCTTTAGTGCCTTAGTGCGTCTTGTGCCTTTAATAACTATGGACTGATCGACCTGATGGCAACCATCTCCTGTACTACCTAAATTTGAATAACTGAAGCTGATATCTACAATTCGGTCCTATGGGTTATTTTTGTGTGGTATCAGTTTTTGCCATAAAAATCAATCATCACACATCACCAAGGTTTACTTGCTTCTTGCTTTAGAAGACATTTGGATGAATTTCCTGTTCGGATAATATCCACACTTTCGTAAAAAAACAAATGCAGGAAAAAAATCCAGAAGATAAGATTCAGTTATCTCCAATGCCAGAGGCTATTCTCTGCACCGTCTGCAAGAGCAACAATAGTTGCCGAACTGTTCGCTCAAAAACAAAACTAATGGACATTCTGATAGAAAGAGGGAAGCCACAGGAAGCACAGTCCATTTTTGACGGTTTGATTGAAGGAGGACACAAACCATCCTTGATAACATACACAACCCTTTTAGCTGCTTTGACAATCCAGAAGCGCTTTGACTTGATATATTCGATCATCGGTCAAGTGGAAGAGAACAAAATGAAGCCCGATTCGATTTTCTTTAATGCTGTTATTAATGCATTCTCTGAATCTGGGAACATGGAGGAAGCGATGATAACCTTTTGGAATATGAAGGAAAGTGGATCTAAACCAACTACCAGTACCTTCAACACATTGATTAAAGGGTACGGGATTGCAGGCAAGCCTGAAGAGTCCCTCAAGGTGCTAGAGCTAATGTCCCAGGAGGAAAATGTGAAGCCGAATCTCAGGACATACAACGTACTTGTCAGAGCATGGTGTAACAAGAACATTACAGAGGCTTGGAACGTGGTGTATAAGATGGTAGCTTCTGGCATACAACCCGATGCTGTTACTTACAACACGATAGCAACTGCTTATGCTCAAAATGGGGCGTCAGAGAAGGCTGAACGGATGATTTTAGAGATGCTGAATAATAATGTGCAGCCCAATGGACGAACTTGTGCCATTATCATAGGCGGGTATTGCAAAGAAGGTAAAATAAAGGATGCTTTGAAGTTTGTCCACAAGATGAAGGATTTCGGCTTGCACCCTAATCTTGTTGTTTTCAACTCATTGATCAAAGGATTTCTAGATAGCATGGATAGAGATGGGGTCGACAAGGTCAGTGTTGATCTTTGATTCTGGTTTAATTACTTCACAATTGTTCCTACAAACTTCTCTGTTACTTCTACGCAGGGAGTGATAGTATCAGCGTTTCAAACGATGCTATTTGCCACTATAGTAGTTCGTTTGCTCCCTATCTTTTTACTCCTTGTAATTTTGGTCTTGAGTATTATTTTCATATTATATATATATATATATATATATATATATATATATATATATATATTGATATTGATACTTTTTATTCAGTTCTAAAAATTATACCTAAGTACTTCTAATCAACTAAATATACATGCTTCTGAAGGGATCATGTTTGTCATTCTAACTGTTTTAGTAACTTTAGCCACTTGAACATGTAACAAAGGTTCTGATGTTGAGACAGCGAATAATGGAACTAGCAAAACCTTAACTGCAAGTGACACATAGTTATACTGTACTTTATATTGATGGAACTCCAATAGTGCTGTACAGAGTATAAGTAAAACCTGGACTTTTTCAAACTATTATCAGTTGAAGAAAATGATATAGAATTGCTAATTCGTCACTAGATGAGCTTATTTGATGGATTAATATTTTACTCTTATCGACACGAGCTTATTATTTGACTACTTTCATCAAATATTTCTAGCGATTAATTATTAACTTTATTGTGATATATTACATTTGTTTAAAATCTACTTTATTTTTGCATTATATATATAACATCATATGCATATAAGTAGGAGTTATGCGCCTTGATTTGCTTTGTTTTGCCGTAGAATTTAGTCTTTTGAGAAGGGAGAAAAAGAAAGAACTCATGGGAGTCTGAACCTGACAGGTCCTCACGTTGATGGAAGAATTTGGAGTGAAACCAGATGTAATAACTTTTAGCACTATCATGAATGCTTGGAGTGCTGCAGGATTCATGGATAAGTGCAGGGATATCTTTGATGACATGGTGAAGGCTGGCATACAGCCCGACACCCACGCGTACAGCATTCTTGCTAAAGGTTATGCACGTGCACGAGAACCAGAGAAAGCAGAGGAAATTCTGACTACCATGGTTGAATCAGGTTCTCACCCGAACGTAGTTATCTTCACAACTGTCATAAGTGGATGGTGCAGTGCTGGTGAGATGGAGTGTGCAATCAGGGTGTTCGAGATGATGTGTGAATATGGAATTCCTCCCAATTTGAAGACTTTTGAAACCCTAATCTGGGGATATGGAGAAACAAAGCAACCATGGAAAGCAGAAGAAATGCTCCAGGTCATGGAAAGGTTTGAAGTTCGGCCTCAGAAAAGCACTCTACTGCTGATTGGAGAAGCTTGGCGCGCCACTGGATTAAACAAAGAGGCAAATAGAATAATGGATACCTATCAGCGACATGCGAAGGAAGAGGCGCCAGAGGAAAGCTTAGAGAACCTGTATCAGAAGCAAGCTTCCTCTTATTCCGATATATTGCAGATACCAAGCTCTGTTGCAAGTGATCATAAAGGATCGGCTGCTGCAACAAAAAGAAACCGGGTAGTGTTGAGAGAAGCTGAGTTTTCATCTGAGAGCTTGTGGACTGCAACTAAATCCATGTACCTCACTTGTAGATTCGGAGCAAGAGTGCCGATTATTTGCCGGAAGCAATCCCAAGGGCAGCTTTGTATGTATGGTCAACTAGCACAGTCATGTACAGTGGTGTTCTTGAACTGAAAGGAAAGCAGTATTGCTATGCACAAGTTGGCTTGTATCTTCCACTGTTGTAGATAGTGACCAAGGGGGGTTCTTTATATCATAAACTTCATAGTTTCCCAAATAGCCTGAAGTTTCTCAGGAAAATGCTGATCATGTAAAAAAAATTATACTCACCATGTGTATGTGCTAATTGTGCAGTTGTACAATTGTTGACATTGTAAGACAGGAAAGGAGTATTTTTAAAATTTTGCTTTTCCAAGTGGATGTTCTTCGTATAAATTATTGCATGGTCCTAGACAGTTACAGTTTAACATGAATATATTTATCGTGTTTTTGAGAAAACTGCTTACGTGCCCCTAGTCGAAACCTTCTATTTCACTCGTCAAAATCTTGATCAACTTTACCCTACAGAATCAGTTCTCCACTGACTTGTGCTTCATGCATGTGTTGCAGTGTACCTTGTGCTTTTTGGAGTTTGCATACACATGCACCTAGATACTTGTTGGCAAAAGCAAATTAGAACTCTATCATTATATAGGCATCCGAGGGAGAGACCTCAACACCAAGAACACTATGTGTGTGTGTGTATATATATAATTTTCGAAATGAAAACTGTAATTTACTTCAAATCATGGCATGTCTATAGCAAAAGCAGAACTCTTAGACACATACTTTTCTTTCTCATAATCGTTGTGTTGATCTTATTGCTGAGGTCTATTCCTATATGAAGAGAAACAACTATATGTATTTGGATTTGATCTCCGAGAATCTGTTCTCAAAACCATTCCCATAAAAGCCTGCCAGGATTTTGATTAATAATTGATTAAACTGAAGAGTGTAAACATTGTTACCTAGAATAGTAATATACAACAAACTGAAACTGCTTGACAAATTTATTCTGTAATAATTCACCGTTTAAAGAGTACAAGCCGCATTCAGGGATCAAATTCTGTCTGTGTTCTTCTGCACAGTTGACACATTTTGTTCTGGAGGCTGAGAAGGAACTCTGCTCAGAAACCATACCAAAGCTACACCAATAAGAGCACCGGAGAGATGTGCTATGTGGTTGACATTCTGTATTGCGTAACCTCCACGGAAACTGCCCGACAACCCTGTTGAAGCCTGGGCTGCTTCCATCACCTGATGTTCCCAACAGAGCATCAGGAAATAATCATACACCAAAAGCTTCATAAAACTAACTAATCAATAACATTTTTCTTAGTGAACGTATTGTGGTGGACAGGAATAGGATTCTAAGCCGTCCGTGCACATGCCTGATAAGAAAAAATACCTAAAATGACCAATCCACTCTCGGTTTTACTAACACAGGATGGTGGGAGGCATGAATTGGATATGACAAAAAAAAAAAGGCTTTTCCCATAGAGAATGTATTCTCGAAATTCAACATTGGATGTGCTCATTTGTTTATTCCATTAGTTACACTGTACAGATAAGCAGATGATGTACCTGTCAGACTCTTGTAAGTCTATGTAAATTACTTATGTTCAACCTATATGTGATCATTGGTGCTCACCTCTGCCTTCTTACACAGAATACCAATGAGGAAGCATCTTCCCTCATTGTTCAATTATATCAATAGTTGAAGTCAATTGGAAAGATACGACCAGAAAAAGGAGGACATCTTATAGGGTGCTATCGCTGGCCATAGGTATTCCAGGGGAAAAACAAGTCTCTCCCACCAAGAAGTGCTCTATATTAGACAAGCTGGATTCTTGGAAATTTGCCATTTGTAGCATCCGAACCCTACCCACAAGTTATGAAGCTATACAGAAACTTAATTTCGGTACCCACTGTCTTCAACTTTCAGTCAGAATAATCAATCTTAGATACTGGAAAACCTTCAAATGAAAAAGCTCGTAAACGAGTATCTATACTGGAAAGTTCATGCTAATAGTCATAGCATACAAAGCTTTGCACTTAAGAAATCATTCTACTGTTATCGGGTTACATGTGGCTATCAACTTCAACATTGAGTACGCAAGTCCTGACTCATGATGCAAACATCCTACTTTAATACCTAAAGGGTAGTAAGCCTATGTAGAGGTGGTGGTGTATTTTTCCATCTGCAACATTTTTCAGACAAACTACTTAAGTAATAATTAGAAATTCAAGCCACAAAACACTGGTCTAATGCGATCACTTCAATCTTGACTCATTTTAGTTTTAAATTTATGAATGAAATGGACATATAATGAAAAGATGAGAAAAATGGGACGACACCTCCGTTTGTGGAACTCAGTTTGTTTAGAGTTGAGAATTGCTTACCTTCTCTATAACGAATTGACCCAGTATAAGAACTTCAAGAATCTTTCTCCAATCCCAAGACATCTACAAAAAAACACCAAGAAGATATTAGACCAGTTTACACGTATGGGTTTCCACAATGAAGTTTCTATATTGTAGCGGCTAAATTACCTTCACAAGGACACTAACTGCGAAAAGTCCAAATACAGCACCAGAGGCTCCAACAGAAACTGCATTCCTTGGTAGAACCAGCCAAGAAACGAGGTTTGCTCCAGCACCTGTTAGGATATAAGAAAGCCACAGTGCAAAGTTTCCTTCCTCCTCTTCAACAAGCTTTCCTGTTCAGGAAAAGAAGTATACATCTACACTTCAGAGCCTATTTGTATTAGACTTGAGTCATGTCTGTAAACTCAACATTTGAAGTGAGGAAATAGGTCCTTACCAAAAATATACAAGAAAAAAAGGTTGCTAGAGAGATGGTTCCTGTTAAGGTAAACAGAAACTTAGTGAAAACCTATTAAAGAGAAAGGGATGTGGAGCATTTGATGGTTTGCTTGTAAGTTGTAAACCAAGGACCACAAACATTTTTATTTGACCATAAGGTATGCTTCAAATATTAATTTGGTTATTGAAGCCCGACTTGTCTATAAACAAACAAATGAACACATGAGCATACTGATGTATATGCATCCCTAAACACTATAGAGGTCTCACCAATTAGCATGACAGAAAGTTGCTGTCACAAACTGATACCAAGTAGGCCAATTGTGATACAAATACAATGCTTTGATCCCCCGAACCTGAAAATTGGAGAAATTCGACATAGATTACCCATAGCGTTAAAATCAATAGATAATGTGTTAGGAAAGTGTCTCAAATTCCTATTGTAATTAGGTTTTCTATTTTAGAGTATATTTTACATGGTAATTTCTTGTTAGAAAAAAGTCTTACTCTCCAAGGAATTATAATCCTTGTCTAACAAGAAATAGGGTTTGTAACTCTATAAATAGGCACCTAGAGTTGATAGTTCAGACTTATGAGAAGGAGAATGATGTAGCCCCATGGGGATTGATGTGTTTTGAAGGGTAGAGAGAGTTCACGGGTTGGGTAGAGTAGACATCAATGGCGTGAAGGAGTCTTGCGCGAAGAAGCCGCTGAGCATGCGAAGGAGTCGTAGGTACACAGAGAAAACTTAGGTGGAGTTTGTGTACATTTATTGGTGGTGGTAATTCTCTATTATTGTAATATCTCTACATGATTATAGTGAAATCCCTTCTCATCCATGGACGTAGCCCAGTTTGGGGTGAACCATGTAAATCTTGTGTTTGTTCTTTGTGAGTGCTCTTTTATATTCTTCATTGTGGTTGTTGCTTCCGTTGCGATCCCAACATAATGATGGAAATATCAATTCCCTATGAAGCTACATTTCCATTTATGTCAAGTAATCAGCTTTGAAATCATGATGTCTCTCCATATATCATAACTATAAGGATTGCACAAAATATTTTATCCAATTAATGTTTCTTAAGACTTCCATTCTACTTCACCCAATATTTCAATTTTTTACCAACACAAAAGAAAAAACCTGATGAAGAGTCAAAATATTTTGGTACTTGAAATAGGTGATCTGCCGCATAAATTCCGAGATTAAGGAGCAGGATCCAGAATATTCCATTCACACGCTTCTCCTGCTTCCGCTTCTCTTCCGGCTTCCCGAGTTCAAGCTGTGGTATCATATCTAGTAAACATATTATAAAATTGCTTCAACTTTTCCTTACTTCTTTGTATTTAGATTCAGTAACGTATGCAATAAGAAAGAAACAATCCATCCATACTTCAAATCAACAGAATGTTCCAGGATAAATGCAAGCTTCATTTGATATCAGGGGACCTGAGATCTGGGACTGTTACTGCAAAAACTTATACCACTACCTCAGCTGATGAAAATATCCATACGCACAATGGAAGGAAACAGGGTCCCATTTTTCTATTATAGAAGAAAAATCAGAGGCCATTTTTTTCTGGGTAAGGCTGGAAAATTTTATCTAAACAATATAGGGCCACATTCATTTCATAACAAGAAAACTAGTTTAGTAACATTCAGATAGCAATAATATTATTTTATCAACAATTTCTAAAACCACAGTCATGTGTTAGACACTTACTTAGATGTGCCAATAATTTAGAAAGAAAATTATTTAGGTCTGAAACATAAAAGACACTTTCTGAACACTGACCAATATATGACCAATGAAACTTGTACATTATGCATGACATTCTTTCTTTTCTTTTTTTTTTGAAAATTTGCACAACATTCTTTTAGCACGAACAAAACATATAACTGTAAATAGAAGATGATATTATGGGGCAGACTATACGAAATATTGAATATAAATGGAAATAAAATGAGATGGAGAAAAGTCCAATCCAATGAAGTTAGTGACCATGAGAAGAGGAAAGGGGTTGTCGCAGTTGTAAGCATGAATGCATCCTCTTATATATACACTCACATACACAGATGTTGTGTAAGTCCTATATTTTTTACTATACTACAAGGGTGATGATTGAGCTTTACAATTCACAAGTTACTGTGCTAAACCCATATTAAGCACCAAGGGACATTCAGTGATAAGCTTTCCTTCTAAGTTCTAACAACTTAGTGGAGCATTACTATCTCAAATCAACAGTAAGAAAGTACACCAAATCGAGTTTGAAATGCTGTTCAGGATTCCAATATTATAATTTATTCGTCCTCCGAACAATTTAGTTGAGCACAAACCGTTTTCGACATTACTATATTGATCGAACAAGCAACCACCACAACATAGAAAAGCTTCATATCAACTGATTAAATGCAGTATTGTAACTTTGACATTACAGTATAAAACCTAGTTATTTCCTCTTAAGCAATGAGCTCCCAAACAGATAAAAGAACAAGCCAGTGTTTCACACACCATATGCTTGTAAAATTTCCAACAAGAACACGGATCATCAGCAACTAGCAACTAACTCAAAACGACAACTAAACCAATCATTCCCTCAAAATACCCAATTGAATGCTATGAATTTTCACCAACAAACTATAAGAAAAAAACAGCCATCATTTCAATTTTCAACAAATTTATGCAATAATCCACCTATCTACCCCAACAAGTTTATTTAAAATAAACCCAAATCTGATAGAAAACGTTTTGCTATAAATAAATTAAAACATAAAAAAGTCTATTCCGAGATAGAGTAAGAGTTTTGCTAAAAATAAAAATAAAAAAAAACTAAATTCTATAAAAAAAAAATGAAATCACCAAAGCTCATCAACCCAACAAAATTCAACTCCAATAGTCGAATTTTCTACCACCATAAGCTAATTCAAACTAAACCCACCTCAGAAATATATACATATATATATATATATATATATATATAGAGAGAGAGAGAGAGGAGAGTTTACCTGAACCGTTCATTTTGCAGACGAGTCGAGATGGGGAGGAGAGAGAAAGGGGGGGAATAGAGAATAAGGTGTGGGTTCGAGAAAAGGAGGAAACTTTTGGGAGGAAATTGGCGGGAAGGTGAGAGAGAGGCACGGCCATGGCCATGGGCATGAGTTTGAATGAAGAACAAGGTCCGACTGGTGTGAGGAGTAGCTGGAGCTGCCCCATTTCCCCTTTTCCTGAGGAAGAGAGACAAAACCCGCCAAAGAGTCGTTATATATTACACCAGTGTGTGTTTTCGTGTTTGTCTGCAGTATTACAGTATCAAGGCTTTAGGTGGGTTTTGTCTTTATCTTATTTTTGTTTTCTTTTAAAGATCAAATAGACTTTAATTTTTATAATTTAAGACCAAATATTTTTTTTAAGTGAGCCCGTATTTCACTACACATAATCTTTTCTCTCTCTTTCTTTCTATATAGGGTAAATTACACAAACCACTCCTCAACTTTGACCTAATAACATGCACTACCCCTAAGGTTTCATTAATATCAGTTACCCCTCTTACCTTTTACTCCGATGTAACATTTACCCCCCCCTGGTAGAAGTCAACGCCGGAAAATGGTAATATTAGTCAAAGTATTGATTTATTGTGAGTAAAAATCCTATTTTACCCTTACTACTCATTCATTTACATATTAGCCCTTATTTTTTCAATAAGAATTACCAAAGTACCCTAAATTATTTGACCATTCTACCCTCACATATTTTCTATATAACTTGAAGTTGTTGTAGAATTGTTACCAACTCTTTCTCTCTCTAAAATCACTCATTCTCTCTCTAAAAACCCTCTCTTGAGTTCCTTTCTACTGTTGTGCTGAATTTTCAGGTTTGCATCTTTTTCCTTTTACTTGTTCATATTCATATGCATATATATATATATATATATATATATATATATATATATATATATATATATATCCATTCAAATATACATAAAGAAGACACTGCATATACACCAACTACTGCAATACATGACATGCATATTCATATATAAAATTTAGGATTTAACAACCATTTCTTTGACATTCAATTGTAGCAAAATGTCTGAAAATTTCTCTAATTGGAAAGGCAAGACCCAAAAGATTTTAGAGGTACAAGTCGATACTTTGCTTATGTCGTCAAACTGCTGCAATACGGGTTACCCAATCAGACAACTATAACAACAAAGGGAGGCTCTATTATGCGTGCAAGGCAAATCACTGTCCATTGTGGAGATGGTGCAAGCCAATAGCCATAGAAGAATCATCCATGGACAGAAGCATGGATACAGAGCAGATTAATGAAGAAATTGAGGCAATGAAACAGAGGATAGAACTGATTGAAGCAAACAAATGTGCAAAGGCGGCAATATTCATCATATGTGCAACTTTTTCAGTTCTGTTGGTTTCAATTCTCATAACAATGTAATAGCATGCATGAATCATATGTCCATAGCTCTCTTGTATTTTGTCTGCTAATGTCTAATGTAATGCCTTATCTAGTTTTCTCCTACTAGTCCTAACATTCCAGACTTGAATTGAACTAGATTTCAAGCCACAATATATAATAGAAGCTAAAAACAATGCAAAATAAATACTGCAGATTACATGTTCAGAAAAAAAATTATGCAAAAGACATTTTCCATAGCTTTGAAATATATCATAAGTTCCATAATTTGTTTTGATTACATCCCAGGGACAAAAAATAAATAACTACCATTTACTGAATGTAGTTATCTAAATCACCTCTTGGTGCCCAAATAACATGGATATCACCCACAAAAAAATGACTACAAATTGATCCCAACAAATCAATCACCTAAACAGTTGGTTCTATGCATGTAATAATTTAATAATGCAAGAAGAACAAAATAGATATTGGTGATTGAACTAGATCAAACTATATCATCAAAAAGCAAAAAATAAGTGTACCAAGTTTGTGAGACAGTGTTCCCATTGATATACATAAACATTCCACAGGATGCAATCATATGAACTTCTCTTTGATAGATTTGTTACCACAATGCCTGTGTAAAACATATAGCTATATATAAGCTAGGTCGTTAAGAGAACTAAATGAAAATGCTTGTATAATTGTAAAAAGATTAGACATTATACCCCATCATAAGCATTTTGGGGCTGGGACATGGATCCTCTACCACCACCCCTTCCCCCTTGAGAAGGTTGTTCCAGAATTGCAAGATTAACAGTTTACTTACAGGATTAAACTTTTCTACATTAAAAAGCATAAATGAAATATCACTAAAGTGTTTTAAATTATCAAACAACAGTCATAATTCAAGCTCTATCTTTTGTCCTGGTTTTCTATGAAATTCAGTCCCATATAGACATTGGTCCATTGCTTTACCCTTAGCCCTAGCTTCTTTATCTGTTTCATTTACAATTTCAATACTAGATTCTGAACCACAATCATCCCCTGACCCATAATCAGAAAGTCCATCATCCTTGTCAATTTCAACAGCCCCCAAGTTACTATTATCCCCTAATGAAGTATCAGTAGAACCCCAATCTCCCCACTCCTCATCCTCTGCACTAAACCCCAGAACGTAGTCCTCATCTTCAGACTCTTCATTACCACCCTTCCCCCCAGACTCTTCACTATCACTAACAACAATACCCCCATTAACTTGAAAATGAGCAGAACTATTAATCATTAGAGGTTCAACATTATCAAGCTGAACATGCAATTGAATAAACCTTCTATATGGATTAGAGTGAAGTTTAAACATTTTTAGCATGTCTTGATCAGTTTTCACTAACATCTTCTCATTGGAACCAGGCAACACACAATGCATTAAGATAGTACAACCTATCCTTGATGGCAAATTTTCCAGAGACACTTGCAATACATCATCCATCAAATCAATAACGCAATATCTGTCAGGATCAATATCATAAATTCCATTGACTGTAGAATTGTAGTGAACCCTAATATCATGTAATACATCACCCATCTGTTTATATAATATATATATATCCAACAGAAACAAACAGAATGAATAACTTAGACCAAAATACTTAGAATTGCAGTGAGTAATCGCCAAACAAAATTACACATGTTAACAGATGAACCCCTTCCTATTCACCAAAAAAAATACTTACAATTGTAGAATTGTAGTGAATAATAAGGACAATATGTTGCAAAACAGATGAACACCAAACAAAAGCCAAAAAAACATGTTAACAGTGTTGAAAATTACACATTAATTGTTAGTACTATTCAACAACATCCATTATCATGCACATGCACGTGTACGCCATAAAGCCGCCTTAAAAACCAACAAATCTAATTTCAAACACCCAGACATCATACAAATTTTGTACTTAAATAAGCAAAAATCATCAAACATAGCAATAACTGAAATTAATCCCAGAGCATAATATTTATACATGATCAGAACCAAAAAAACATTCTTAGACAGTGTATACACCGAAAATATATAGACATGTATATATATATATATATATATGTTATCAAACCTCCAGATCTACTTACAAACAAGCAAATACGAACGAAATCAACAATAAAAACACAGAAAACATACCTCTCACTGACTTTTCAACTCAAAAACTCTTGATTTCAACGTCGAATGGAGAAAAAATGGCAGATTCACCAATATTTTGCAAAACGAAACTGAAATCGGAGTGAATCTTGTCACATCTGATCAAACCCGCAACATTACCTACCCAAAACCCGAAAAATCACTCAACCTCATCTCAAAACACGATTTTTTTTAGGGTTTATGAAGGAAACAAAGAGAAAAACACAGATTTTTGATCGACTTGGGGTTTACAAACGAGACTCAGATGGATAACCTCATCACCGTAAAAAAGCTAGGGTTTCATCAGAAGAAAGAGAAAGCTGAAGGCGTGTTTGTGTATTCCACCTCTGTGATCTCTCTCAAAAGAAAATGTGTGATACTTGGGAATAGGAAGGGGTGTCAGCTGAAATGACACCCAACTGTACACTATCCCGCCAAAACCAATAAATGGTAGTATGGACATTTCACCAAACACTAGAATCTTCTTTATATATGCATATTTTAATCAGGGCAAAAAAGTAATTTCGCTG
The DNA here is from genome assembly GCA_963922005.1 of Cornus suecica. NCBI lineage: Eukaryota > Viridiplantae > Streptophyta > Magnoliopsida > Cornales > Cornaceae > Cornus > Cornus suecica. Next base: position 101,046,376 of record OY998238.1, read on the forward strand.
GACAAAGTCACCGAACCTCTGCTCTGATCTTCTCAAGGGGGATAACTGATATTAATAAAACCTTAAGAGTAGTGTATGTTATTAGGTCAAAGTTGAGGGGTGGTTTGTGTAATTTACCCTTCTATATATAATGAATGGTGGACCCCGCTGGCCACTATTCTTTACTCTCTCTCTTTCTATATAGGATAATTTGCATTAACACTCCCTGAGGTTTGCATCTATATATATTTTCAAAAACATATAAATTCGAAATATATATATATTTCAAAAATATATATATAAAATTTGAAAAATATATAAATTCGAATATATATATATTTCAAAAAAAGAAATTCAAAATATATATATTTTCAAAAACAAAATTAAAAAAATTATATAATTTCGAAAAACATATAATCATTTCAAAAAATATGTATATTTTTGAATTTATATATTTTTCAAATTATATATATATATATGTATATTTCAAATTTTATATATTTTTTGAAATTTATATATGTTTTTCAAAATTATATAATTTTTTGAATTTTGTTTTAGAAAATATATATTTTTTGATTTTTTTTAAATATATATATTCGAATTTATATATATTTCAAATTTTATATATATATTTTCGAATTATATATATTTCAAAATTTATATATATATTTTAATTTTTTATATATATTTTTAAATTTATATATGTTTTTCGAAATTATATAATGTTTTGAATTTTGTTTTTGAATATATATATTTTTTGAATTTTATATATATTTTTTGAAATATATATATTCGAATTTAAATATTTTTCAATTTATATATATATTTTCGAATTTTATATATTTTTTTGATTTTATATATATTTTTCAAAATTTATATATTTTATTCTAATTTTATATTTTTTTTTCAAAATTTAAATATTTGTTTTCGAATTTTATACATTTTTTTGAATTTTATATATTTTTTTGAATTTATATATATGTTTTTCAAAATTTTATATATTTAGGGTTGGGGCATAAAGGTCATTTCACATTATCCTTAATATTTTCGAATTTTATGAAGGGTATTTTGGTCATTTGGGGTGTAATGCAAGCAAAACCAAACCTCAAGGGGTGTTAGTGCAAATTACCCTTCTATATATATATATATATATAATTCATGGTGGGCCCCGCTGACCACTATTTTTTACTCTCTTTTTATATATATATATATATATAATTTATGGTGGAACCCGCTGGCTACTACTCTTTACAAAACCACACAAGACCAAACAAAATCATACAAGACCAAACAAAACCAATATAGCCAGACAAAACCAAACCAGACCAGAAATCAAACAGGCGAAGCATTTTTCTTTTGGGTCAACTTCATTTACACACGTGAGATTTGTTTTTACTTCAATCACATTCCTTGGATTTTAGAATCTTTATTTACACCCTCTCATGATATAAAATGTCTAAAACACCCTTAAACCAAACATCTTTTAAATCAATTTAATCTATAAACTAAGCATCCCCTTAAATCAATTTAATCCTCAAACCAAACACCCAAACCATCACCCACTACCAGCAGCTGCCGCGGTCCCACCATCAATTGTGCCTCAGTCGCCGCCCGTTTGTGTGTATTTTTATTTATATATATGTATGTGTAGATAGTATGGGGAGCGCCAACGAGAGGGGGTATATATATGTGTGTGTGTCTGTGCAGCGGTGTGTGTGAAGTTGGTGATGATGGGGGTGGGGGTGGTGGTGGTGGCGGACATGGGTGGTGGGAGGGGTTGGGATTTGGATTTTTGGATTTAATTCAAAAAATTAGTTTCCAAGAAAAATAAATATTTATTTGTAAAAATTAGTTTTCAAAAAAATTAAATATTTGGGGTTGGGGGGTTTTGGATTTAATTTTTATTCACAAATTCAAAAATTTAGTTTTCAAAAAAATTAAATATTTGTTTATAAAAATTAGTTTTCAAAAAAATATATATGTGTTTGTAAAAATTAAAAGAATAAACTAGTTTACAAACACATATTAATTTTTTTTATATGAGATTCAAACTTTTCAAATATATATATATATATATATATATGAGATACAATTCTTTTTATTATGAATATGTGAAAATTGAATATGTTAGTTCTAATCCATGAATAAATTGAATATGTGAAGTAATTGAATAATTTTTACATATAATAAATTTAATTGATTTAAACTCATAAAAAAGAGGATTAATTTTTTTCATAAATTTATATTAAATTAAATTATAGAATTGTGTTTAAATATCTTTTTATTTTCATTTTTGTATTTTTAGAAATGGAAGGGATCAAATTGATAAAAGTTATATCCTTGTTTCCAAACACGCATAATTAACACATTAAGGGTATTTTAGGTATTAAAAAAAATTCAGGATGATGTCATGCCTGAGGGAGTGTAAATGATATGAATTTAAAAAAATAAAGGGTGTAAATGAAGATTCTCAAACCTGTGAGGTGTGATTGAAGTACAAATAAAGCTAAAGGGGTGTAAATAAAGTTAACCCTTTTCTTTTTCCCTTTAAAAATTAAAATTTTATTTCCTTCTTATGATGATTTTTTTTCTCTCCTTTTTTCTTTTCAGCATGGGTTGGATAATTAGCTAGATTTAACTGAAGCATAACCAAAAATTAATTTCATTACGATTATTATAGTATAATTAAGGAGTTCAAATTAAAATTTTCAGATGGATAGCGTATTATAAATATTTTTAAAAAATATAAGTGGCACGTTAAATAAGATAAAAATTAAAGAAAAATGAGGTAAATATGAGAAAGTTGGATAAAAAGAAGTAGGATAGGGTAAGATGTTGGGCTGATTGTTTGTCTCTTCTTAGATACTAACATCATCATTTTCTTTTTCTTTTCTTTCTATTTTTTTTTTGGGTAAATTTATATATGGTTTTCAAAAATTATATATATATCTTTTGAATTTTATATATTTGTTTTGAATTATATATATATTTCAAAATTTATATATATTTTTGAAATTTAATATATAGTTTACGAATTTTACATATACATTTGTTCAAATTTTAAATAATTTTTTCGAATTATATATATATTTTATAGAGAGGGGAAAGTGTAATTATCAAAACAAGAGGGGGAAGTATAATATGCCCAAAAAAGATAGGTGAAACTGTAATTTATGTGAGGGGCATTTAAGTCATTTTGACATAAAAATTGGCTGAAGGGGGTATTTGATTAAAATCTGAAATGTCAGGGGATTTGGCGAACGACAGAAGATTTAGTGATTAAATCCTGAAATCTCAGGGGGTTATGTGTAAATTATCCTAAATTTGAGCCATATATTGGAATATTTGACTAAATATTTAAGATTTTGAGTCTTTTATATTGAGATCGTAATCCTCAAATCGTGGCAAAATCGTAAGATTTTACCAATTAAAATCGCAATTTTAACAACTATGTTCTAGACAAAGGTAACATTAAATACAAGACTATATGGGCCAACTCAAAGGCAATCTGAAGCAAACGCCTTTATTGGGTTGGACCTATAATGAGCTTATAGGTTCTTCATACGAAAATCTTGGGCTCATATTGACTTGCCCCTACAAAATGGGCCAGCACCTTGTCAATTATCATCTTCTTCTTCAATCTTCACTTTCATTTTATTTTTCTTATTTGTTAGAATTATTGGTTTGAGGGGAAATAGAAAAGATAGCTTTACCGATAAATAAACTAAACCAAATGATAGCTTCTATGTTTCATCAATTCTCGTAGTATAAAAAACGTTAAATGAAAGAAAAAAAAATTATTAATTATCTGTCCACACGTGTAACAGTTTTAAATACAAGTGATGGTAAGATGAACACAAATGATGAACTGTTGACAGATAAAATATGTGATTTAATTATCAATAAAATAAGATAAAATATCACCTATATATATAATATAGGGCCATTAACATAACTTCCCGTGGTTTCATATTTTTAACAAATACCTTCCTAATATGTTATATTGTCCCCTTCACTATGAAAATCTTTCATTGACCTCCCTTTTTTTTATGGACCTCCCTTTTTGACTCCAAACAACACCGTTTTAATATTTGTTTTGCTTTGAAACTACGTCGCGTTAGAGTTAATGACTCATTTTCTTGAAGATCGAAAAGATAATTGGAAAAAAAAAAAGTCTATAAGCAAAATTGGTGTTAAGAACCATCGAGTACTTGGTAAGTGCGAACTTACGCAATTTGAGAGAAAAGTGGTAGAAAGTTGGCGAACTTGCATGGCCATTGCGCAACCACCGAGTACTTAGCTCGGTGACCCAGAATCGGGATTTTAAAAGGAAAACTTTAAATACTTCAATTCTAATTGGGATGTGATTCCAATTGACTTGTCCATCAGATTTATCTCTCATGTTGATACATGGGTTATTCCTATTGTATGTGTACAAAAAAATAGAGAGAGAAATACAAAAACACAAGATCTTCTACAAATTGAAATTATTCTTTGTGAGAGTCAGGAATAATATATATTTATATTACTTCCGCGTGATACAAACGTGAATATACACTGTGTGTGTGCGTGTGTATGATATGCGGATCATCCCCTTGTAATCCTCTTATTGATTATAGTGAAACGGTATTTTTCGTTGACGTAAGTTGATTTGGCTAAACCACGTATATATCTTTGTGTCGATTATTTGTTATGTGTTTTCTGATTTGCAGAATTTACGGTTATCATAAGAAGATTTGAAACCCTAATTTTATTATTGGGCGAGTGTAAAAATCCTAACACATTATTTTGAGACAAAATAAAGATGTATAAAATATTTTTATAGTTACGAAAGCAATATGGTACACGGGACGTTTGTTAAAAATCTTGAAACCATATATATATAAAAAAAAATTATGTTAACAGCCCTATAATATATTTTGATTGAATATTGTTTCATTCCAACATGTTATTCATGTTGGTTTTCATCACGTTTTTAAAAGATTTTTTAAAAAACTTGGATTTAAAAAAGAAAAGAAGGAAAAAGATGTATTTATTATTGGCTGCCTTATATGTTGACTAGTAGTAGATGCTCATTTGAGCTGTCCCCAATATATCTATATCTATATTTATATCTAACCAGGCACTTCCATTTTATATCACATGCATTGTCTTGTTCAGTGTATGTGTTCGTATATAATAATCATGGTTATTTCAAGTTTAAATTGAATTATTTAGTGGATAAAAAATATAATTTGAATTACTTATCAAGTAATGTATATAAGTTGATAATGACATGTTATAATACAATTATCTAACCAGTGATTCCCAGGTGTGATTCCCTTCGATCTCATCCATTAGTATATCGAGTATATGGACTGAATTTTTAATGGAAACCTGACAGTTTGACAACTTTGACTGCATTACACGTCAGATATCTGTGTATCCAAGTCACTACAGATCATCTTTGATTCTTTTTCTAATATATATATATATATATATATATATATATATACACTTCCCTTGAGTGGAGAAGAGTTTTTATTTAAAACTACGAGTATATTTTTATGGATAAAAGAAAAAACCTATAATATATTCTGAACATAATTGTACCATTATCAGGGTACGTTTTGGGACTGCCATAAATGAGTATCATAATAATTTTGGTTGAACTACTTACCCAAGAAAGAAAATAGAAGAAAAAAGAGCACTGATGGGTCATTTTTTATTTTAAAACAACACCAACTTTGATAAATGTATTATTTGCTTACCAATCTCAATAATTGATACAGGTTGGCTTGATTCAATTAATGACAAATTAATGTTATTCTGAGTCCTCATAAATGCAGTTTGTCTAATAAGCCAATCCTATATCTACACACTTTACATGCAGAGAAGACCAGTCATTCTCAAATTTGAAGCTATATATATACTATATGGTTGAACTTAAATAAAGGGTCACGTCACATGAGACTTTTCCAACTACCATGATATGCATGTGATTTATCCATATAATTAAAATTGAAAAAAAAACCATGAAGTCACATGTGTGCTATATATGTGTCAAGATTTGATTTGCATAATTAATTAAACATAAACTTGATTTAGCAGATTATGTCTTTGTACCTTGCTGGATCATTGGGTCACCTTTTAGCTTGAATACTAAAAATTATGATCATTACTCAAAGAAGATGAAGAAGAAAAATAATTTTCCAATACACTAGTTGTAAACAATTTTTTTTCTCTTAATTTTATCCATCATGATCAATCAAGTATATTGCCAATACTTTTACTAGGCATATAAATCTTGACGGCTTAAAATCGAAAGTTAAATGCTTGCATATTTAATTACAATGTTGATCTGATTTATAGTGGAATATAATTGTACTTTTTAGACTTATTTTAGGGTGGTTCAAACCGGTTCTGGTTCCAGACAGAATTGGAAGCGAATCGGTTTTTTCAGTTCCTGAAAAACCGGAACCGAAAGGGGAAGGAACCGAAGTGAAAAATCGGTTCAGTTCCGGTTCCTTCTATTTTATTTTATTTTTTAAAAAAATCTCAATTTTATAAAATAATATAATTATAAATTAGAGTATTTGAATTAAAGCAAATCCAAAACCAAATATATAATTAGTGGAATAAAAAAAGTAGCTTGAATTTGTACTGTTACTGAAATTATTGGAGGTTTATTGTTAGTCTTTTTGCTTAATAAAAAATATATATATATAAAAAATAAAAAAAACAGGTTCCGGTTTCATTCCGTTCCGCGAGGCCGGAACCGGAACTAGAACCGAACGAAATTTTCGATTCTTGAAATTTTGGAACCGAAACCGAACGAAATTTTCAATTCTTGAAATTTTGGAAGCGGAACCGAACCCCTATTGAACCGAACCGAACCACCAATTCCGGTTCGGTTCCAATTCGGATTCCTGAACACCCTACTTATTTAAATGTTTGGTAGCTTTATTGACACAGAGACAAACATAACAATTGAGAAATTAAATTGGAAATCCAATGTGGCATGAATCATGCAACTATATATTATGATGCTAATTTCAACCATGGGACACACAATGGCTTGTTATTGCTTCACCATAGCAGTGACAATCTTATCATTATCATGTTATTAATGGAAAATTTTGTCATAATCATTAGCACTTTCAATTTTTTATCTATTTTTTTTTTCTAAAAAATAAATAAATTATGATACAATTCAACATGTTATAATCTTTGGTTGTTTTGGTGGTTGTCTAATTGTTGATTCTTTTTTAAATCTGGTTTAAGGTTGTAGGATTAAAAAAACAAAACAGTTGTTGGTGGGTTGGATTTTTCTAAGATGACAATCTAGGTTGGTTTGAAGTATTATATTTCATTTATTATGCCATCTTGGCTTTTGAAGTTAAAAGTGGAATTTGACACCTAGTGGAACCTATTTTTCCGATTAGGTGCATCAACATTTATGTTTTTATTTTCATCTATTTAATAAATCTTTTTATTTTTATCTATTTTAATTTGAATGGCTCTTTGGAGTATGTTTGATTTTGATATAACATGTAATTAATTAAGTTCATCATTTGCTCTTATATTTAATTAATACTTTATTTTATCGTAGATCCAATACAAGTTTATGACCTTCTTTGTCGCGTATTTAATGTGAAATAAAAATTTCTATTACCAATCGAATATACAAATAATGATCACAAATTTATGACCTTCTTTGTTCTGTACGTATTAGATGTGAAATAAAAATCTATATTACCAATCGAGTATACAAATAATGATTGAAATCATCCCTTAAATGATAAATTTGTAACATTCGGATGTGAAACAAAAATCTCTATCACCCATGGAATATACAAATAATGAAAAATATCACTCCCTAAATGGCAACTTCATAACCCTTTCGGTTTTGCAATTGAACACGCATAGAATGATGATGATGGATCCATCCAATTTCAAATCATTTATGTCATATTTGGTATAATGGGATGGAATGGAATGAAATATTCATTCTATCAATTCTTTTATTTGGTATGACATATTGAATAGAATAATCATTATCAGGGAATGAATTTTCCAAGGAATGAATTTTCATTTCATTAGTTAACCTATGAAATGGTCATTCAATTACTTAAAGAATGCTTTTAAAATATAAAATTATTAAATAACTCTTTCACATTTCAAATAAGCGAATCACCTTCACCACCATGCCACCAACCTCTACCACTGTTGCCACCACTATCTTTCGCCACCTCTATTGTTCGTCATTACTATTTTCATTACCTTTCACCATTTTTTATGAAATAATATTATTTGATTAAAAATATATATTTATCACTAAGAAGGGAATTTTTGAGAAATTTTTTTTTTAATTTATTTCATTCATAAAGTATTTCATATTTATAACCAAACAATAAAATGAGAATAATTATTTCATTTCATACTTATTTCCATTTCATTCCATTCATATATACCAAATCTAGCATTAGAGGGGAAAAGTCTTGCAGGGACCATTAAGATCCATCAATTCCAAATCACTTATTAAAGCTTATGGGGAAAAAAGTCCTCCAGGGACCATTAAGCATAACATCAGTATGGCTATTTTCAAAAAAAAAAAAAAAAAATTGAAAAAACATTGCCAAATAATGTAACAAAAGACATCACTTTCTCATGTACGGCCCATCATTTTCGCAGTTTGCAGTATTGGTGTACGAATTCGGATAATATCAATTTTAAAATGAGTATTGATACTAAATAATAATATCAACATTTTTCAAAAACGTTACAAATCAAATGATATGTAACGTAACGGATGGTTACAGTGCATGATCCCGTCCCATGAAAAAATAATTCTTTAATTTGCCACCTTGATTTAGATCAATTGAAGCTTTAAGTTACCAGATCATGATGATTCTGGATCTCCTGTATTGTAGCTAAGAATTTCTGTCATCTACTCAACCCACCATTTTAATTATTCAACTTTATTTCACACAAAGCTTAAAATTACGAACAACTATATAGTACATGCAATAATTCCTTCCAAGTTCATTTTATTAGGCTAGGTGTAGCGTGAAGAGAATGTCACGTTATGGAACATAAAAAATCTTTTCCACAAACTCATTTTTTACAGTACCTTGTAGTGCAAGTTTTTCATTTCATTTTTTTTTGAAAAAAGATTCATTGTAAAAGTATAAAAGCAAAATGTGACGCCTCAAAATGCTGAAAACGAGAAAAAATTTGGTTTAGTTAGTTATTTATTTTTGGGTAAATAGCTAAAAATACCCTCAATTTTCTTCTCTTTCTCTACTATACCTTCTCAATTAATTATACCCCCCTCAACTTTCATTTTCTTGCACCATGGGTTTGCCCTCAAATTTTTTTACCCTTTTACCCTCCAAATTTTTTGTATTTTCACCTTACCTTTAATCATATCCTTACTATTATATTTCTTAATTCTTTAAATTACAAAAATATTATTTCTTTTAGTTACAATATTAATTATGCCATTTACCTTTAATGTATTAGACTAAATATACTCTCAAATGTAATTTTTTTTTAATAAGTTCTAATTATTTTATTTGTAAATCAATTAACTTGGTATTAAATTTTAGTTTGATTTAAATCATAAAACTCAATCATAATTAATATATTCATAAATAAATCCAATTTATGAAAACAATATATATATTTTGAACAAAATATATATATTTCGGAATATATATATAATTCGTTAAAATATATCTTTTCCGAATTCTTTTAAAAAATATGAATTTTTTTCGAAAAATAATTGTTTTGGAAAATAATATATATTTTTATTAAGAAAAATATATATTATTTTCAAAAATATGAATTTTTTCCGAAAAATAATTTTTTTGAGAAACATATATATTATGTTCCAAAATATGATTTTGAGTCATAATACTTAAACTACCATCAATAGTATAAGAGGGTTTAGTGAAATCAAACCTTCAAAAAAATTATTTTTTGAAAAAATATGTATATTTTGGAATATATATATTGTAAAATGATATATGTTTCGGAATATATATATATATGATTCGTCAAAAGTATTTATTTTTCGAATTGTTTTAAAAAATATGAATTTTTTATGAAAAATATACATTATTTTCTAAAATATAAAAAATATATATTTCGGAAAAAAAAAATCATATTTTGGAAAATAATATATATTTTTCTCAAAAAAATCATATTTTGGAATATAATATATATTTTTCCCAAAAATTTTATTTTTTGGAAAAAATTCATAATTTTTTAAAACAATTCGAAAAATATATATTTTTGACGAATTATATATATATTCCAAAATATATATCATTTTCCAATAAAACTTAATTTCATTTAAATCATAAAACTCATTATCCTAATTAAAATTTTTTTTTGCCCAAATGTAACTTTCTTTTCATAAAAATATATTCATAAATTCTTATTTATTTATGAATATATTAATTAGGATTGAGTTTTATGATTTAAATCAAACTAAAATTTAATAACAAGTTAATTGATTTACAAATAAAATAATTAAAACTTACAAAAAAAAAAATTAACATTTGAGAGTATATTTAGTTTAATACATTAAAGGTAAATGGCATAATTAATATTATAACTTAAAGAAATAATATTTTTGTAATATAAAGAATTAAGAAATATAATAGTAAGGATAGAATTAAAGGTAAGATGGAAATACAAAAACTTTGGAGGGTAAAAGGGTAAAAAAAATTGAAGGCAAGCCCATGGTGCAACATTTTATGAAATTTTAGGGGGTTTTAAGCTCATTACATAATTGAGGGGGTATAGTAGAGAAAGAGAGTAAAATTGAGGGGGGGGTTAAGCTATTTACCCTTTATTTTTTGAGAATTGAATCATTATACTAAATTGCAGATAATACCCCCTGTACTTAGGCATGATTGCAGATAACACCCCCAATATTTCTAAAATTCCACTGCCTCCCCTGTCGTAACCGGAATAGTGATCTGACAAAAATTAGGTGTGAATTGACCTAAATGCCCTCCAAAAAAAACGCATATAAAGGAATATTCGAGAGCAAATGTTGATATGGATGTTTAGAGTGTAGACATTCTCCAATTGGATGGACAATGATTAATTCAAAAAAATTTGCGTGACAATTTTTCATAATTTTGATCACTCCATTTTAAATCCATCTGTTCAATAAATAAAAAATATTTTCAAATATTTGGATCTCAATCAAAATCCAATATGTTTTGCCCAAATGAATTATTTACTCTTATTTCTATGGGTTATTATCAGAAAATTCCCTATATTTTTCAAAATTTTCAAAAAAATTATATAGTTTCAAAATTTCCCTATAATTTCAAATTTAATCAAATATCCCATTGTCATTTATAAGATTACGAAAATACCCTTCAAATCCAATTTCTTCTATTTATCACAAACATACTTTCAATTTCAATCCAATTCAACTTTAATTCATTTCATTTATCACAAACCCACTTTCTCTCACCCATTTACTCCAAAACTCTAATTCCTTCCATTTATCATAAATCCAATTTATGGTGGTCATCCATGATTAGGGTCGCACATGGTTCGGTTTGGTACGGTGCTTGAAAAAGTTGTAACCAAATCATTATTAATGGTTATTTAAAAACAAGAACCAGAACTGGAACCATTAGTTAAAAAACCAAATCAAACCAAACTATAAAATAACGGTTTGGTTCTGTTCCAAACCACGGTTCCTTAAGTTCTTGTTTGGTAAAGGGTTTTGGGCTGTGAATTGTAAACAAAACCATGTGTTGGCGAGCTATGGTTTGGGTTAACAGTTCCACACCACGGTGTACCATTTGGGTGATTTTAGAAACCATCTCAAGAAATAGTTCACAAACCCATAACCATCAAATTAAAACCAACCCACAACCCCAAATCCATAATTGATGTACCATTCCATTCTCAACAAAAGTCAACATTATCATGCTTGTCATTTTATTAAATAAATAAAATAGAATTAAGTAAAACCAAATAAATAATAAATAATTAGTAATTAATAAAAAAATAGTGAAATATTAAATAATTAATAACAAATAAATAAATATTGAGTAATAAATATTTAAATATAGTAAATAAACTAGAATTAATAATTAATTAATTAATAATAAATAATAAATAAATCAAAATTGAGTAATAAATATTTAAAAATAATATATAAAGTAAAACCAAATAAATAATAAACAAAAATAAAATGAATAAATAATTAAATATTAAATAAATTTGAACAAATAAATAAATAAATATTGAAATTAGTTCATTTTATTTTTATTAGTAATTAGTTCATAATTTATTAATTCCTAATTTTTTTGGTTACCAAACACATTTCAAGTTACCAAACATGATTTAGTTTCAAAATTTTTGACTGCACCAACACTACTAAACATATTTTGGTTTATTCAGTTTTACTTTTTCTCAGATCAAAATCATCAGCACCAAACATGATTTCAGTTCAGAATAAAACCAAACAACACCAACACCAAACCCAAACCAAACAAAACCACATCATTTCCCAAACAAGCACTAAGCATTTTATTTCAAAATATATAAATATAAATTATGAAAAACAATCTTGCCAATTTAAAAACTAAGAATAAGATTCTTAAACCAAAAACTACACCCGCACCCGCACCCCCAAAAACTCATACACGCGCACTAAGGGTATGAGAGAGAGATATATATTATTTATGAAGTAACTTGATTTTTTTTATTTTGGACATGGCTTGAGTCAAAAAAATTGTTGAATGTTCACGAGTTAAAACATAAAAGTTATGAGTCTGTGTTTGTGTGTAAACCAACACACATTTAGAGATCTATAGAGGGGGAGAGAGAAACTAAGCTTTGTAGAAAGCTTAGAAGTCGGTGGTAATGAGGAGATGAGTTATGGTGGCCTGTGGTGAGAGTGGATGTGAGAGATGAATGGGATATAAATTATAAGGTTTTTATGTATATGTGTATAACATTTGTTTTGATGGTAAAAAAATTATTAGGGTAAATTTATAATTTTATTTAATACACTAATTTATATTTATTTGGTGTTATAAGTTTATATGAATTTATAATTTTATTAAATATAATGTAATTGTATAATTGAGTTATACATAAATATGTATATCTAATTTATATTGGTTTGGTTTGGTTCTAGACAATCTAAAATTGGAATCGAACCAAATTAAAACGGTTATGGTTTTTGAGAACCGGAACCAAACCAAACCAATTCAAAACCTGAACCAAATCATCGGTTCAGTTCAATTTGGACTAGTTCTACGGTTCCACGAATTTTTTTGTGCACCCTTATCCATAGACATATATATACAATAAAATATATATATACACACACATATAGTAATATATATTTATAAAATGGGAATTTAGGGTTAGCTTTCCTGCAAAAAGATGTTGGGGTAAGGGTAAAAATGACATTGCATACATGGTGAGAGTAATTTGGGGATTTTAGCTGAAAACCCAACTTTATTGACTAAAAAAGTCAAATTCCGATGTTGACTTTAGATGGAAGGACCTAACTGTTATACCGGAGCTAAAGGTAAGGGAGGTTAGTGGGATTTCAGAAATATTGGGAGTACCGCTTGTAATTAGGCTTCAGTATAGGGGAGATTTGTGATATTTACCCTATTTTTTAATATCTGTTTTATCAAACTCGGAGGAAGTAAAGAAAAAAAAACTAGATTTAAAAAAGGTGCTTGAAATTTGGAAAGGATTTGAGAACAATGAGGCAAAAGGTGATCTATAATATCATCATCATCATACATGTCTTAAAGTCAAAAGTATCATCTGGGTAATTTGGTCCATTTACAGAATATATTCTAACTCAGATATGTACTCATCTGTCACACTTTTTTTTCCACATATAAAAAGAAAGAGGGAGAGATTTGCTGCTTATCCAAAGTTATTGAGCTTTCCAATATTTCCTTGGAAGCCTTTTTTTTTTTTTTGGGTGAAAAATATTTTAATTGACTATTGAATGAAAATTACAACTATTTTTCTTTTTGTTCATCAACCATCTCTTCTGCAAAGTCAACGGTGATAAGAGAAATCAGTTCTATTTTTTAAAATATAGAAAAAAAATTGGTTATTAAAGAATTTTTTTGAACCTTCATATATAAATAATAAAGGGAAAAAAAACCTACACCCCATTATCACATATAATCTTATTTAATAGGGAAGTGTCAACTTATTCTTTTTTCAATAATGTGAATGTTTCAGACTCCACATTTTTTTATTTTAAAAAATATAATATAATTGCTCATAAAACATTAAAGTTTCACCTAAAAGGGATCATTACTCTTAACTCTCCTATAGATTTCCTTACTAGACTTTTTTTTTATTATTACTTTCAAAAAACATTCTTCTTTTATTGTTGAAGTTTATTCAAGCTCTGAATAACATTGATATTTTATATAGCAAAACTTTTGAACATCAGTCAGTTGTTTTGCACAAGTTATTTGTTTGAATTCAATTTATTTTCTAAAATACTTTAAAAATATAGGAGAATTTACATGTAAATAAATGCTATTTAAGAGTTCAATCAAAGTCCGCACTAAAATAGAAAGACAATGATATTATTTAAACCACATCAGGAATTTTTATTATTTAAGCAATCTCAAAAGGAGGTAAAGTGTGAAATTTTCTACAAAAGCAACAAAAAATATTTTTTCAAAAAAGAAAAAGAAAAAATTAAAAAATAAAGGGTTAATCTCATTTTGACCTCCTGAGATTTGCCCTAATCCCACCTTAACTCTCTCAAATTTCAAATATTTCAGCTACATTCCACAAGATAAACTGATGTCAATTTTATTGATGATAATTTATACAAATACCTCTTTATCCTTAAATATTATATTCTAAAAAAGGAAGAAACATGTGTTTTGTGACAACAATTTAGCCATTTTACATAGTGATGGTGAGGTCACCACATAGGGTGGTTTTAAGTGGGACAAAAACAAAATTTAAAGAGGTGTAATTGGAATATTTAAAATTTACAAGTGGGGATAACAAAAAAAAGAAAGAAAGGAAATACTCAATTGTATGGTGTATATATATACATAAAGTGGGTTTTGGTCTCATGACGTTAGTCACATAGATCCTCCATCCCCCACAAATTGATAGAATCATGGGTAATTTCATTTATATCATCTTAGTTTGTTTTAATATTAATTATATTTCTTTAGGTTTGTCAAAATTTATTTACATTTTTTATTTTTATTTATATATATTATTTATACCCCATGATAATCTTAAAAATTTAATTTAATACCTAAATTACCCCTAATTTAAAGGGTGGTGAGATGGTGATTCTTCTAACCATATATACATATATATATATATATATATAGGCACATACATATAGGAAAATTTAAATGAAAAATCTGCAGTAATTTGAACTCACAAAATAAAAGACCAAAATAATTGAAATTCTCAATTAGAATTAAGTTCCCAAAATTTCCAATTTTCTGTTTAGAACACATAAATTGAAATCTTAAAAAATCTTGATTTAAAAAAAAAAATAAAAGTTCCCAAAATTGAAACCCCTTTTGTAGTGGTGAAAACCCATTAGAGAGATAGAGAGCTTCGTGCTTCGTGAGGCGGAGGAGGAGCGGTGGTGAGGTGCAACTTGCTGGTCCAGACAAGGAGGGGCGATGAGGATAAGTGTTGGTGGTTCGCGATGGTGGGGTTGTTCATGGGTGGTAGCGAAGGTGGAGGTTGGGTTGTTGTGCAGTGGTGCATATTGGTGGTGGTGGTGTTGTATTTGATGCACGGTGGTGATGGAGTAGCAGTGAAGATGATGGTGGGACTTGGTGGTGATTCTATGGAAGAGAGATGATCGCAACTGAGGTCTTAGGTCGCTGCGGACATGGTGGAGCTGTGGTGACCAAGGTTTGAGGGTGTTGTAGATGATGGTGGTGATGGTGGTGATGGTTAGGAGATTGGGTGTAGATAGAAAAGAGATGAGCTAGAGAAATGAAATTAAGTTAATTTATTTGGTCAAAGGGTATTTAAGATATTTTATAACAAATTTTACTGATAAGGGATGTAAATGAATTTTGATAAATTTGAGGGGATGTAATTGATGTTAGGATAAATCTTGAAGGGTGTAAATGAAATTAATTCTAGAATCATTTACTGTTGCCCCCCCCCTCCCCCTATATATGTATATATTATGCAAAAACACAACTCTAGCTTCTTCTCCATCAAAACGACACATACCCACAAGACAAAAAAATCTGTGCTTTTCCCTCTAAATTTTTCTCACCTTTTCTACAAATCCCTCAATCAATCCTCTCCTTTCATGCAAAATTACTTTCTTGGTCACCCCAAAAGATCCTAATTTTCTGCTATTTTCTCTCGTCTTTCTCAGCTGCCAAACACTGCTGCTTTCTTTCAGTATGTAATTTGGAAGTACATTACTTCTAAATTTCATTCTTCTTGATTAAGAACCTTTTCTCGGTGAGCTGTCAATATCATCCCCTTTGTGTGTGTGTGTGTGTGTGTGTGTGTAAGGGAAATCAGAATTTGAAGAAGGAGAATTGTTAGGTTGAAAAGGGTTTGAAGTATTGGATTTTAATGGCGGAAATTGGATCAAAATGGAGGGTTTTGAGGTCTATGTCAATGGTGTTATTGAGCTATCTATTGGCTGCAATGATTGTTTCGGCTGAAAGAGGCTTGAAATTGGAAGGATCAACCAATACTTCATCAAAAACAGCAGATTCTGATTACTTTGTGAAGCTCTCTAATTTCTTATGGCAATCCAATCGATCTGGTTATCAACATGTTTGGCCTGTAAGTAGAATCGTGAATTCTGTTTAATTTGTATCATATATTATGTATCTGTATATATATATATTTGATAAGTTCAAAAAACAAAATCATAAATTATATGTTTGGTATCATAGATACTGTTGCATAAGTCTGTATTCTGTTTATATAGTTTTTGTATTAGCCATTTTGGGTGAATTATTAGATAGTCCTATTTCATTTGTTAATGATGGTTTGGTGGTAGGTGTTTGTTGTATATCTGTGTGAATAATCTGCCATTATATAGATGATGACAAATTTTTTTAATGCTTTACCTAAACATGATTACTTATAGATGGTTTTGGGTTGGTTGACATTGTTATATATCTTATAGAAATTTATTGACATTGTTGTATATCTTATAGAAATTTAAAGGGATGTCTACTGTATTTATCTTCAGTCTTGAAATTATGCATAATTTTGTGGTTTTGGTCATTGATTTATGGATAATAAAGGTGCACAATTGTGGAATTTGGTTTACAGGACATGAAATTTGGTTGGAAAATTATCGTGGGTACCATAATCGGATTCTTTGGAGCGGCTTTCGGAAGTGTAGGTGGCGTTGGTGGCGGTGGCATTTTTGTTCCTATGCTTACCCTAATTATCGGGTTTGATCCAAAATCAGGCACTGCTATATCAAAATGTAAGAGACAGAAAAAAAGATGAAATGGTGGTTATTGCAGAGATTTTTTCTTTTAACCAACCAATTTGGATTCACTTACAGAATGGGGAATACAAAAAAGAAAAAATAAGACAGAAAGAGGATTTTTTTTAAAAAAAAATCTTAGTCAAGTGTTGATTAGGAACCTGGTTGTGAATCATTCATCACAGTAGTATAGAGGACTGTAAATCACTAATAGATAATTATTGTTGAACTGCAGAACCTTGATATACTGTTTTGTCCTGGTATCAATTTTCTTTGAGCTTTTTTTTTTTTTTGAAAATCGAGCTTAATTAAGTTTCCATGGCAATATTGAGAATTTAGTGGACTTTGATGGAATATGTTGTTTAGAGTCGAGTTTGAAAGCCATCAGTCAGCTGATACTGTTTGCCTAGATTAAGCTTCTCTGTTAATTTTTTCATAAAACTTAATCAATTTCCCTAAAGGAAGAAAGAGTGTTGTCCAAAAAAATAAATTTTATTTATTTATAATTATTCTAAATTGATGAGGTTTAACATGAGATTAGTAATTTGTGTCTGTTTCTATGGTCAGGTATGATCATGGGTGCAGCAGTCTCCACTGTCTACTATAATCTTAGGCTAAGGCATCCTACACTTGATATGCCTATCATTGATTACGACCTGGCTTTGCTTATTCAGCCAATGCTCATGCTGGGGGTTAGCATTGGAGTTGCTTGCAATGTGATTTTCGCAGACTGGATGGTCACAGTTCTGCTAATTATCCTCTTTATTGGTAATGGCTGATTACATTGGAAGTCTTCTTGCTATGCATTCTGCATCTGTAAAGACTTACTCCTTGTTGCTGTTTGCAGGGACATCGACAAAGGCTTTCTTCAAGGGTGTTGAAACGTGGAAAAAAGAAACCATTATGAAAAAGGTTATTATTCAGTTTGCTTTTTTGTGTTTAGAGGCATTTGAAAGCCTCACTGGGAATAGAATAATTCCATTTTAAGTCTCTTTGTTGCATGTGTATGACAACGTATGTCTCTAAGATGTATTATCTAACTTCTTATCATTCGTTTTTTATTTTCTCTACTAGATTGAAATTGTTCAAAAATGACTGTGGCATAACATGACATTTTCCATTCAAATGTTATGTAAAATACAAGGGATCGCATTTATGTTTGTCCATGCGCAAATATATTATTAACTCTTTCATTCTTAATAATAGCAGCTTCTTCTTTTCTCGTTTTTAATTTCAGGAGGTTGCTCAGATTTTGGAGGCAAAAGGTCAGTTTATAATCGGTTTATTATGATATTGACACCATAGATGACACCTCAATCATGATATATTTTTTCTTTCTGGAATAATCACATATAAATGTCTCTTTCTGTCAGGTACTGGTGGAGAGGAAGCAGAATACAAGCTTCTTCCTGGTGGCCCGAGCAATGGCACACGAGCGGACACTAAAGGTTCTGCAGAACCAAAGGTGAGCTTTCCTTGAAAGCTTATTTAGTTTCTAGAGTGCTCAAGTCTGATGCATGAAAACCATCACAGGTCACCATTTTTGACAATGTTTGCTGGAAGGAATTTGGGCTTCTCGTTTTTGTTTGGGTTGCCTTCCTTGTACTGCAAATCACCAAGGTCTCTCTCTCCAATTCTGTTCCTGACGTACTATTTTTCTTGAGAAAATATGTTTTTATTTCTTACTGGTTTTACACTTTTTTGTCTGAACAGAATTATACAGCTACGTGTTCAATAGCATACTGGATTTTGAACTTGTTACAGGTACCGTTTACCATTATGATTGAAAGAAAGGGATTCATTCATCTCTTTCCTGGTTTATTATGTGCATGTAAAAATATATATTTTTCACCTACCTCACTTAATACTGAAATGCTGTGATAAGTATTGAGCTTTGTCGGCTTTAGAATGGGATTTCAAGCATTGCTCTGAAAAATATCATTCAAATGTCTTGCAGATCCCTGTTTCTGTTGGCGTATCGTTGTACGAGGCAGTCAGTTTGTACAAGGGACGGAGAGTAATTGCATCCAAGGGTGATGCAGGCACTAACATCCAAGTGCACCAGCTGATGCTCTACTGTTTCTGTGGTATACTGGCTGGTTTAGTTGGTGGACTGCTTGGTCTAGGTGGAGGATTCATTATGGGTCCATTATTTTTGGAGCTGGGAGTCCCTCCTCAGGTATGTTGTGCTTTCCTTTATATATGGTAAAAATGGTGAGAAATAATAGAAAAGTGGAAAGTTGGTAACTTTATATTCTTTTATTGTCGGTAACAATTGGGGTCATTGCGGGGTGCAATGGTAAATGACTCGAGCTATCTAGCATCAGTTTCGGATCACGATAGTACCCACTTTGTGCAACTAATGCCTAATGCTGAGATATTCCTCCCAGCACCCTTGATTAAAGAAGACCACTTTGGGTAGTGACCCATTTTATGTTTACCTGAATTATCATGCCTGTACTGATAAACAACGAAAAGGCCCAGGGGCAAAGTTTATTGTCATGCAATATGTTACATAGACTCTTCAAAAGTTCATGAAAATACCCGAATGAGGTCTGTGTTGGACATAAACAATTCAGATATAATATTATTTCTATTGTAGAAATAAGTTGAAAATAATAATTGAAATGAATAGTGAGTAGTGTTCTTAAAATACTGATTCATTCAATACTTACATGCTCTTAGTACACGTATAGCAGTGCTAAAGGTATAGAATTTAATAATCCCTTAAAATACTGCATAAAATAGAGAAGGGCGGTACTTAATGTTCAAACTATGTGCTTGTGACAGTGAGTCAAATGGTCATAAGTAGTAACAAATCCTTGCCTATACTTCTATCAAGGTCATCCCCACACCAATTGTCAGATTATGTGTATTTCAAGAGCTCCGCCAATTGAGCATGTCTCCTCCACTTTGCTTCATCTCATTCATTACCAACACTGTTACCCATTTTACTATTATGCCACCGTTAGAAACTCATTCTTCAAGCCATTCAATAGTTAAGTCAGCACCAACAATATCTCAAAGACTTTTAGCCTATTAAGGACAAGAACCAATTACATTCACCTTGTGCCACAAGCGGACCTCTCTCATGGAGACCCCATAATGCTGCCTGCAACGTTGGCGAAATGAATGTGAAGTGGTGAGACAGGGTCTAGGGGAAAAAGTAGGTGGAGTGCTTATCATAACCACGACAAAATCATGGGACAGTTTAGAAAATTTGATAGCGGACTTTTGTTGGATTGGTGGCTAGAGTTGGGAGCTTGTTGAGGCAGTCTCACCTCAGTATCATCAGACTCTTTTGACTGGACTGGCATCAGGGAACAGATAATAATGTGACACATTACTCGAGCATCACTTCTCACAAACCTAAGAACAAATTTCCAGTCACTGACTTGCCCAACCCCTGCATGCACACACAGTATTGTGGGTGACAGTTTATTTGCATTATGACTGGTTAGCGTCATAGTTTGATTGTCCTTTTCAACTTTAGGTTCCCAGGTAAAGGTCATGTAGCCCAACATCATGGGTTAAGAAGGCATCACCAATTAACCCTGAACCTATTTGAGCCTCTAGGTTTCAATATACGCGCTTTTAGGCCTTGTTACACCAACTTTATGAGCTCTCCATTCTTTCTAAACCACCCTCTCATGCATAGCATGCATCGGGCACCTCATACCTGTGTGTCTAACCTCCTCTGTTCAAGAACGCTACTGTTATAATGAAGGAGAACAATTTGTCATTTTAGAATTCTTAAAAATTCGTAAAATTTTGAATAATTCAAGAGTTGATTTTTTATTGGTAGTTGCAACTTACGTTGGTAACTCAAGTAAGAATATTGGATTAATATTTTGTGCGGACTAAGTCGGATTGAATTAGCATTTGTATGACAGTTCAGTGCTATAGTGCACATTGATAATCTGTAATATGCAGATTCCTGAGAAAACGGAACTAGAGGTTGAGACAGCTAAGAGAAGCAAAATTATCATGTCGTTGAGATTGTTTCTTGTTTGACGTTCTGAACAATTGCTATCTAATCTTGGTCTGAAACTTCCTGAATTTCTTTATTTATCGATTTTTTGTTTGTATTTGTTGTGTATAGGTTTCAAGTGCCACGGCCACCTTTGCAATGACCTTCTCCTCGTCAATGTCTGTTGTAGAATATTACCTTCTTAAAAGATTTCCAGTTCCCTATGGTAAGTTATTGCCAAGAATTTCAGTTGGCTCATCCATTTTCGCTCTTAAGAAATTGTCTAAACCACATGAATAAAAGAGAGCGTGAGATTGCACATGAACTAAAGAATTGTAGTTCATCATTCTTTGGATTTAATGGAGAAACTAAGATATTGAAGTTCATATTTATTAATAATGCATTCTATTACTTCGGTACCTTTTGGCAGCTCTTTACTTTGTTGCTTGGGCAACTATCGCCGCTTTTATTGGGCAACATGTCGTAAGAAGACTGATCATGATATTGGGAAGGGCCTCTCTGATCATCTTCATTCTGGCCTTCACAATCTTCGTGAGCGCCATCTCGCTAGGTGAGCGTCAATCCTCCCCCTTGTCTTGATGGCGTCAAATTCTGTAGATTTCTCAGGCAGCCAACAGATGATCTACATCACTGTTCCGTTTTCTAAAGTGGTCACTTTTTTATTATGTAGGTGGGGTTGGAATATCAAATATGATCGGGAAGATTGAGCATAATGAATACATGGGTTTCGAGAACCTCTGCAAGTAGGAGGCTTAGGATGTTATCTCTCCCCGCTTTCTGCACAATCGTTCATTGATGTTCAAATCAGACTCGTCAGGACACAAAAGTGTCATTGCTTTGTATCGGTGCTTCACTAGGTAGGACGAATGGTAATTGTTGCTTCTATTCAGTTCCTCCGAAATTTGTTTGTTGTGAAGATTCACCTGTAAAATCTTTCTGTAAGAGTTTTTTTTGCTCTGTTTGATTTCAGAGCAAATGTAGACCAAAATTAAAGAAAAAAAAAGTTGTTCCGAGCTTCTTTCTGATGCAGTAAGTGCCACTCTTAAAAGAGTTCTAATTGATACTCCCGTAAATTCCAATAGCAGATCTTAGATTGTCATAAGCAAAATCAGTAATGTCTAATCCATTCTTTAAAAATCTGCGTCGCACGTATCTAAGCAGCGTTTCATGATGCCCCTGGCTCAGTGGTGATCTCTAATGAAAATAATCTAGATCACTTGGCCATTAAAGACCACAGTGTTGGTCCATTTCTTACTACATATTTGCTTCTGATTTTGTGGAAGACCAAATGATGATTTTTTTATTTTTCAAGAAAAGTACTAGTTTCCAGTTTTCTTGTTTCTCATGCCATCGTTACCCTATTAATTTATTAGTTACTGGTATGTTTTGAGCTTGGATGAGATTTACTAGCCTGTACAAGAAATGGGGACTTACAGTTTACTTTTCTTATGATAACTGTTTCACATACTCACACTGTAATATGCAATTTCTGTGTGAAGATTGTAGAGTTTGTTGATCAGCAGATCCTATGAATCTATATGCAGTTTGAGTGTGGTGTCCTATTAGAACAGGCTGTATATATAATTGAGCTTTGTGCTGTCATGGTGGTATTTTTATTTATTTTTTCAATGAAATGATCGGAACCTGTAGAAGTATGATACCCCTTCATTGCATGATCATGTTCTTCCATGTGTCTGCTCATGGTTCTATATATGATTTTTCAGAAGAAAAAGAGTTGGTTATAGATGATGCATCTGATAAATACATATATGATAATAATTACAAACAAGAAAAATATATAGAAGTGTGAATAGTACGGGGTAATAATTAGAATATAGTTTTACATGGATAAGTTGTTGCGGGTTCTCGGATAATATCAATCTTAGAACTGAGTTAATATAGTTTTACATGTTATCTTAGAACTGAGTTTCCAATAGTAACGATACTCTATGGTGCCCTACAATAAACTATAATAATACGTAACATATCGAATTATTCTATGGTGCCTACAACAAATTATGATAATACGTAACGTATCGAACTATACACCGAACTATGATGGTACATTTAGCTAACTACAGGTGCATTGATGAGAGCTACACGCATAATCTGTATATGGAACATGACTATCTAAGTCAAAGAAGATGCTTCATATAAATAAAGGGTATCTGCTTCTGTTGTAAAGACAAGTTGGACACCATTTCTTACTTGTAAACTTTATTATTTAAAATATTAGTATTATTTGACTAGACCAGGAACTATGCACCATGCTAAAATCACCTAATACTCTTGTAGTTGTAGGTATGAAGATTTATATATTTATATGTGTGTATTATATATATAAGTACACACTACACAGTATTGTACTGAATTTGCCATATAAGATGTTATAACCAAAGTTTAATGATGAGGTTGATGGCAATGAGTATTGGTAAGTAGCACATGAGCTATCAAGTACTGGTTAATATTTTATATTATCTTTGTCTGAAATTATTGCTAATTATTGCTAATTAATGCTAATTACAATCAACATCATGTGTCCATTTGTTAATTGTAGTCAACACAAACACATATATGAAAATGACACATTCATTGCACTACTTCTAGTGAAAGGAATAGATGCTTTACATTGTTCCTAAGTGGAGTACTTGAATCTAGCATCTTAAAATGCAAGAGGAAAAAAATAATTAAACAAATAAATAAACCATACCACTATATCAGTTTTGAATTTGAACAAAAAATTTAATAAGCCAACATTAGATAAAAAAACCCACTAGGATCACTAGAAAAAAGAGAAACTGATGGAATCATATTATATCATGAGAATATTTTAGTGCTATGTTTTTTGTTTTTTTTGGTAGGTGATATTATGTTAATACACACATATATATATGTATATAATGTTTTATATACACTTACTTAAAACTTAATGGTCATTGTATAACACAATATGTTAGTTTTGTAAGTGTCATCATGGCCAAACTCATTGTTGAATCAGCTCTGGAGTGACTCTCAATCTGATAATAGAACTCAAAATTAAGCAGCCAATTTTGAAGAAGTATGTATATATGGATGTTGCCAATAGATTTCAGTAATAATAATAAAATAAAAAGCTAAAATACTGTATTTATTTATTTTATTTTTCAAAGCAAAAGGTGAAGACTTTAATACAAACCTTGGACTAAAAACTCTTTTAGAGAGGTAGCCAAGCATCATTCAAATCATTTTTTCAAAAAAAAAAATTGCTAAAAATATTATTTGAAAAGCCAATCCAGATTCCAGGACCTAAGTTTGATAAATACTTTAATCAAGTTTTAGAATAATTTTGCTTTTAAGCTCGCACAATAAGAATATATAATTAAAGAATACTTCATATGTTCAAATTTATAAACTCACTATTATTTTGCGAATTTATATAGATAATAGAGTCTGGCTATATAATACTGAGCCAGACATCTTTTTTTGTTTTATTTATTTTGGCATCAAGATACTCTTTTGGGCTGCCGAAAGTTGTCCTGCTTTTTATTTCTTTACCTATGTTTTTTTTTTAAATAAATAAATTATTCTTTCTTATCTTCATGGCTAAGGAAGGACTAGGAACTTCGGATCAAATATCTCACACGGGACAGAATAAAAATATAAATAATTAAAAATAGAAGGGGGAGGAGAGGCAAGAGGTCAGAATCCAGATCCCGAGATACAATTCAGGGTTGCTTGGTTTGTATTTATAAAAATAATTTTTTTTTTGAAAATTGAAAATAAAAAATTTATACAAAAGTCTGTTTAATATAGTTTTCTAATAATAATTTTCAGAAAATTCAGTCATAAAAATGTTTGTTTTCAGATAACTCATTTTTATTATTTTTATAAAATTATTTTTTGTTCTCAGAATTTTTTAGAACAGTTTTCAAAAATACAAACCAAACATAACCTCAAATTTCACTCCTATAAATATTTTGTTGGTGTGTGTGAGCATATAATTAAACAAAATAAACACAAATTGAAGCCTTTATGAGATAATGAAAAAGTTCATAATACAAATGTACATGCACTAGTACCATGTGCATGCATGGCCACTAAACATCTTCTTATATTCGAATATCAAGAAAACAAATACTCCTATAATTTACTAAGGATTTTAGTACTACTATATTCAACATGTAATCACATTCATGATTCATATGATAAAATTCCAACTTTTGATTAGAAATGAAGCAACAGATGACATTGTAATTTATGATAAGATTTTCTAATCTAATAACCCCTTTTTTCTTTTTCTTTTTTTTACCTAGTAGGAATGAGTTTATAGACAATTTGGTGAAAATGAGTTGAATAATTATTGTTATTATTTTTGAAAACTGTTAAATAAAAGGATTTTTTATTTTTTTAAAAAGTTAAGCATTACTTTCATACACTGCCTCTCGTGAAACTCGAATCCATTGAGATATCTCATTTGAGAGAAAGGGTACGATGCTACCAGACCATTAAGTATTTGGTAAATAATTCATATGTTTCTTAAAAAATATGATGTAAATTGAAATCCGAATAAGTTATACGTTTGTCATTGATTTGATAATTTTTTTTTGATATTTATCTAATACTTGTTGGACTGAACTACAAAATTATGTAAAAGAGAATAATCTATAATAACAAAACACACATTGTGTTGTGAGGGGAGAGTATTGCTTTTATTTTGTGTTAATTTTTTTGAGTGCAATAATGAAGTTTTATACGTATATAATAACAAAAATTGATAAAATCAAATACATATAAATAAAACGCGTAGCCAAACACGGCCTTACTACATATTCGCTTTTTGCGATTAAATTTTCCATTTTATCAAGTCCTCTGGTCAATTTTGCCAAATATTCGAAACCCTAACTGTGTGTTTGTGTGTGTGTGGTGGGAGGGCCGGAGCGACCATGGTTTTCTACTTCAAAGCCCGACCAGAGGCCGGCGACTACACTATCTTCATGGGTCTCGACAAGTTCGAGAACGAAGAGCTCATCAAATACGGCTTCCCCGAAGACATTTGGTATATATACATATATATATATATATATATATATATATATAGACACACACACACACATATACATACATAAAAATATATCTTTTGTGATTCACTTGCCATTCTTGATGTGAATTGCATCCGTCTCATGATTCTTTCTTTCTGATTTGGTGGTCAATTTGTATCATTTTACTTGTTTTGATTTTTTATGTTTTGTGTATATTACTGTGAATGTCGAAAGGAAATTTTGTTCTTGATTTGTACTCATGGAATCAGCACCTTGGTATTCAAATCGGATGAAATTGGGTCACACTTCTAACTTTTTCTTCTGCAATTTCATATTCCCAGTACAAGCTCCCAAATATATAACTATTTCTTAGATATATAGACCTTGATTTTTTCTCTTTTGTGGAATTATATATATCTATATATGTATGTGTTATGGCAACATGGTCTTTTAGAAATTGTGCTTTTTTCTCAGAACTTGCAATTTGTAGGTTATTAATTATTATTAAAAATATTTTGTTTTTCTCACCGATATGTTAGTCGTATACTTTGAGTTTTATTTACATGGTTTCATATCTTTATATTTTGTAATCGAGATCACAGTTTCATGGAACATTCTTGCTGATTCTGTTTACATTTCCAATATTTACCTTATCGATTGCTTATCAGTTTTCTAACTGCTTCTTAACTCTCCAATCCTTAAATTGGTGCTAGTGAAGATAAGAACTTGTGAGTAGTTCCTATAATTAATTTTGCTTGGAATATTTAGGTGGAGGGGTAAAAAAGAGAGGACCAAAAAGAAAATATAAGGAAAGGCCAAACTTCATGTAGCGCAGTTGTGAAGTGTTGGGTGGTTTAAAAGGGAGGTGGGTTTATGAGTTCAATTACCTTGAGCAAAAGAACAGAGGGAAAGTCGGAATAATTCAGCAAAAGGTACAAATAGGTGGCAAATGAATTATACTGTAGATTGGTTTAAACACCTTATATAGTGGAAATATAAGTTGTTATGTGATTCAAATAGTGGTTGATACAGCGATTGTGAGCATCTGGATAAATTGGATACTCTCTTCTACTTTGTTACATGATTGGCTATACTTATGAAACTGAAGGTAATGGCTTTACTGCCTAAGATTTCATCATAATTCGAAAAAATATAATTATGTGGAAGTGAGAATATATGAATAAGAAAGAAATACTTCTGTGAAAGAATTGTGGAGTATCAATGGGGGAAGATGAGCTTGGGCTAACTAAAGCGGTTTGTGATTTGTATCAAGGATCATTGCAGGTGTTGATATGAAGGAGATATTGGGACCGATTATATGCATAAATCCACAGAGAGGGAATGCCGTTTTGGGGTAGTTGAAGTGGTAAGAAAGGCCTATGGATGAATAAGGTTTAACATTCTTAGAGTAAATTAGCGAAATGGGATTGTTTTACTGAATCCAAAATTGTAGGACATGGATTTGTTTACTTCATTACTTGGTGTAATGGTAAAACATGAAAAAGAATGAGGTCTCAGGTTCAAGTTTCACTTTGTGCAAACAATTTCAAATTTTTTTATTGATCCTTAGGCATCCTCTCCTAGCACCATGCATAAGGTGGATGAACACTTGGTAATGGCATTTCACTTGCTTGTTATTATTATCTTTTTTTTTTTTAGCAAGGACATGTAATATACCTTATGTGATTGGTAATTTATTTTGTTGAGTAGACATGGTAGCTGTCTATCTTATGTGATTGGGAAATTATTTTGTTAAGTAGACTTAGTATTGGTCTAGGGGGAAGTATGAAATGATCTTCTTGATGTGTACTCAGACCAGGTGATTGGCTTACTTCTTGTTCATGTATTTACTCCCTGTCTCTGTGTGTGTGTGTGAGAGAGAGAGAGATTTTAGTTGATTTAGCTTGGTGGAACTTGGGATGTTTGCATTCACAGTCTGGATGTGTTCTGTTGCTGTAATTGCTTCTTGTGCAAAAAGTGATACCAGGTATAGCTGTTAAGATTTCTATCTCTTCATACAGTATCTAAGAAGATAATAATTGGGACTTTATTTGACATGAAATAATACATTTTTTGGAATTTGATTTTGGGATAGAAAAACTGTTCTTTAAGATAAGTTGAAAGAATCTTCAAGAGAAAAACTCATGGGTCCTTGAGGCTGGTAATTCTCTTGCATAACTCATGGATGCTTGATACGCTTTAGAGTAGTAGGACAACCAAGTTTTCAAGCCTGCTTTAGTAAATTGGCAATTAGTTATATTGAATTAATTTTTTTGGCACTTGGCAGCAGCATTAAGGCATTCCATGCTTGGGAAGCAATAGCACTGTTGTTGTTTGCTCGATGGGTGGATTGAGATTAGATCTATATTCTATCTGGACCATTAATAGTAGTAAAGTAGAATCACCAATGTTTTGATATGGTCCAACAACATTAATATCTATTTAGGAATATCCTTTGCAAAGGCAGTTGAGTGACATATGATGCTGTTCCTTAACAGCTTTGGGCTCGCAAATCTCATGTTCCTCTACCCTTTTTTTGAAGGCCTAGGATGAATTATTCTACTTACCAAAAGAAAGGGTTGATAGCTAATACATTTACTCTATTACTAGATCATCTGCACTGAAGGGTCACACAAGTGCAGCTCTCTAAACAATAAACTGTATGAAACCTTGTTTAGACTTTATAGTGTTTGGCTTCTAGTCCTTGTAGTTGTTTTTGTATTTATCACATTCTTACAAACTTATGTGGTTGCTTAAATGAGACTCTTTTTCTTTCTTCTAAGAAATATAAGATACATATATATATATATTGTTTTCAAATCTTTGGTAGGGTTTATCTACTTGCGCCATCTGTCTTTTCAGTGGGTTGCAAAGATAGACCATCTGGCTATAGCCTAAAGTCTGATTTTTTATTGTAATTTCTTTTCTTAATGTTTTCAAGTTTCTTGATACTGGTTTGTTCTCCGCAGGTTCCATGTGGATAAAATGTCTTCAGCCCATGTTTACGTGAGATTGCATAAGGGCCAGACAATTGATGATATATCTGAAGGTCTTCTTGAAGACTGTGCTCAACTAGTCAAAGCCAACTCCATCCAAGGCAAACTTTTCATGACTGCCCGTCTTATTACAGTTTTATCATAGACAGTCATTTTCTTGTTTAATTCAGATGTATGAAAGTGTAACTTCAGCACTGAATAGATATCATAAGTAAATTTTAGTAAAAAATTATATTTAAGAAATGCAAAATTCAAATGTATGGGAAAATTATTGATTTATATTAATATGAAAATATCATTCAACATTCAGTTAAAAAGCTAACTCTGCCGGCTTAGAGCTTAGACCATTTTTTTTTTCTGTTTGAGGGGTAATTGATTGATTTATTTTTATTTATTTTATTTATTTTGGTTATAAAATATATGTATTGAACTCATATATATCTGAGGTAATGTCACATTTTAAAGTAATTTTTGTGATCTTTAGTAATAGTTTTCTGTTGGCATTCTTTATTATGTTTCAGGAAACAAGGTGAACAATGTTGATGTTGTTTATACTCCTTGGCAAAATCTGAAGAAGACAGCTTCAATGGACGTTGGCCAAGTTGGATTCCACAATTCCAAAAATGTGAGCCATATACTGCACTTGTTTAGTGCATGTTTCCTATGTTCCTTTGGATATTTGATTGTTTCTTGACTTGATGTATGATGGAGAATGATCTTTTCTGATGTTGGTGTGCTGTTGTTTAGGTCCGTACTGTGAGAGTGGAGAAGCGAATAAATGAGATAGTTAATAGATTAAACCGGACAAAAGTGGAACGAAAACCAGATTTGAGAGGTAAAGATCAAAATTTTCTTTATATATGTATACATGTACACACTGTTATGTTTAGACTGAACTAGCCTTTGACACCTGATTTTAAAAGATATGGTACTTTCTTCTTTCGTCTGAATGAAACGTGATGTTGTTGGGTTGCAAAAAAAGGAGAGGAATCCAAGACCTACTGCAGTGTCCACAAGACAAGCAAAGTGAAAGGCTTCATATTTTTATCACTGAATAGTAAATTAAGGATATGGGTGAGTGAATGATTTGGGGAAGAAATCATCATCATCATTTTCATCATCCTTGCCTTTACCTCATATGAATGGGGGTTGCCACATGAATTCTCTCTCTCCAACCTTTTCTATTAACTGGCATTTCACCTACTATATATATCAGGAACGATTTGTGGTCATTATATGATTTCAGAAGATTCCTTTTTGGAACCCTTTTTTCACTTGAAACTATTGGCACTCTTAATTCTTTTCAGGATTTTAAGACGCGATTATAGAGTGTGACACTGAAATATTGTCTCTTCAAATCCTAAAATGAAGAGATTTAAGAACATAATCTTGTTTAAATTGGAACCACCTAGGGAGGACAACGGGGCGGAGCTACCCTCTCCCATCCCCCTCCTTGCCCCCGTTTATGACAGCAGCCCATCCTCGCCCGATGGCCATTTACCATGGAGCCCTGCTTCCATATCATTAAAAACAAAACCAGTAGTTCTCTGCCAAGAGTTTCCTAATATTCAAATCGTAAATTTCACAACCAAAATCCCCAAATGTGGTTTAAAATATAGACAGGAACATTTTGGGAGAGACAGAACTGTAGCATTGATTTCTTACCAAATAGGCCTTTTTTTTTTCATTCGCATACTTCCATACATATATCAGATATGTACTCAACTGTTCAAGTTGCAGGCGATTGTCTACATCTTGATGTCCACGTGTGAATGGGACTGAAGAGGATGAAAACTTGACCACGAATCATGGTCTTTTAAACAGATCTTCCCCTCCTATTTCATTCAAGTGAGAGCTTCCTCCATGGGGGAAACCAAAGGATGGTTGGAGGAGGAGCCATAATAGTCACCTGATGGAGAGATTGAGAGTCGTCTGTGTGTGTGTATCCACCATGGCAGGCTGTTTTGCCATCCCTACAACTGATGCCATCCCTACAACCGATGCTACATTATCAGTATCACTACTTATATTGTCGCTGCCACCACCATTGCTACGTGACCTACGTGACCACTGTGTGCTACCACAGAGGCCTTATCACCAATACTACATTGTTATTAGATATTGACCACCACTGCAGCTACTATAGTTGTCATTACCACTGGCACTACCATTATCACTGCCTTCATAGTTCCTCCATTTTACTGCCATCGACTGTTTCCTTTACTGCCTCACTATCACAACTACTGCCTCCACCATAGTCATGGCTACCAATGCTCTTGTCTATTACAACCACAATGTTGTCCTCAGGATCATCAGACCTCCATTTTAGAAGAATTTAATGGACTGATTCAAACTATACAATTTTAAAATGGGGCTATTTTCATTCTCTTCTAAAATTCCATTCCCTCTCCCCCTCCAAATATCCTAGTTATCTGGGGATTCTGAGCATCTTTGGAGCTGATTTGGAGATTATGATTTGTGAGTCCTTTAAATAGGGTAGCTATGGATGGGGGATTTTAGCTCTTTTGTAATTCTAGCATGATTTGTCTATGGAGCTTCAGCATAATTTCTTAGAGAAAGATTTTGATACCTTCGTGAGATAAGTTAGAGGGTGTTTCATATGTTCAAGGCCGTATAACATGAGATGCTCAGCTTTGGTAGTTTACCTCATGGTGTTTTTTCGTCATTAGATGATCTCATCTTTCTGGTTTGTGCCTTTCTTTATATTTTAATATAATTGCTTATCTAATCTCTTATCTCAAGAAAGACAAAATTAATACTAGTATATGAAAATTAAAATGATGTAAGTAAGATTGATCTAAACTTGTAATTGGCACCATTTAATAACTTTTTGGTTTGATATATCTTGCTTCTCTATAGTTACTTTTAGTACTTTTTAACTTCATATTATGAAAATTTCCCCTACATTATTTTTGTTTATTTTTCAGCCTTCAATTATTTATTTCCTCTTATAACCTCCCTGTGGTGTTGGCCGTAACTTTTGTATTGCATGTGTGCAGCTGAGCGAGAGGCTGTTAATGCGGCTGAAAGAGCAGAGAGAAAGCAACAGCTGAGAGACAAAGTGAGTCTTGTTTTCATAAATAATTAGTGAGATCAAGAAATGGGTGTATTATGCTGTAGTCTTAACATTGGTGCATCATAAGATATAGAGTATATACATTACATATGTGTGTGTGTATATATTACTTGAAGATATATAGTAATTGTTTAAGGTATTTGAATTTGAATTTACCTTTTCTGGAAGCTTTTCCCCTCGAGGTGTGCGTGATGAATTCCCTAAAAGAAGCTTTTGGTCTCATGCTCTTTAATTTTCTACTCTCACTGTCCTTTGAGGTGTGCACGATGAATTCCCTAGAAGGAGACAGTTATTTGATGGACTTGTTTCCAGTGTCTTGTAAAGTTTGTAGAATTTTTAGTAGAATCAACCCGGAAAAAGATAATTCATGTGGATGACCCCATACATCTGGGATTAAGACAAGGATAATGATGATGATGAACTCGGCACTTTTTGAAGTTGGTTCATTTGATGAGGAGGAAAAAAGAGGAGGAACGGAATGATTAGGAAAGAGTATTGTTCTCAAGGTCTACAAAAGTTACGTTCGTAAAAGTTGGGTGATATGGAATGAGTTAGGATGATTTTTTAGCCAAGAGTTCAAGTAAAATGTATTTTGACGAGACTCTTTCTCTTCCCTTCTTTCTGCTTCTTGCTTCTGTCGCCCTAAGTGAATTTCTCTCCTTTCTCCACTCCTTTTTCTTTCTTCCTTCAGTTAGTATTTGAAAAGTTATGTAAATGTAAGTACTTCTGGCTGCTATGCCATTAAACTAATGTCTTATAAAGTTGATTAAATGAGCCTTTGGATTTTCAACTGTCACCATTAGGGTACTCTCTCCCTGTCGTAGTTTAAAGTATCTAAAAGAACTGAACATGTGAAGCCTGGAGTATACAGCGGTGAGGACCACAAGAAAATCAAATAGAAACTCCTGAAAAAAATTCTAGCTCAAGAGACGAGAAAAACATGGATTTAGTGTGGCTACTTTTGTTTCGTACGCTGAGCTTCTCATGAAAGATCCTCTTGTTGTATTAATTCGGAACTCAATGTTTGGGCATAGTTGGGCTGCTGTTCAAAATTATGCTCCATCGTTCCTACTCTGAACATTAGAAGATTACGACAATCAATGGTCTTAAAGGAGCACCTATCTAGGCAGATCTCAGAAGTAATCCAACAAAGCCCAGAGCGAGAAAACGCAGCAATTGCCGAAGCTCAAATGCCCCCAGATAATATTTAAGTTGTAGTCCATTGACATCAACTTCTGCTTTCTCATGCTAAAACCTTCTGTAGTCACCCAATCTCTATACCAACTATTCTGATGTTCTATTTTTATCGTGTATAGAGAAGGTTTCAATAGTCTAAGCCGCTTTATTTTATTTCTAGTTGGAAATGTTACTTCAAATGTAACTTTTAACATATTGCTTGAATGGGAAATGCTATAGAAGGGACAAGAGGATTCTAATTGGAAATGCTACTTCAAATGTAACTTTTAACATTTTGCCTGAGCTGGAAATGCTATAGAAGGGACAAGAGGAAAGGCCAATAACCATGGATCAAATCCTGGTTAATTATGATCATAGAAACACATGATTGTGGTCTTGTGAAGTATTTATGACAAGGGTTTCCTAAGCTTTGGCAGAATATTCACCTGTTTCCTTTTTAATTTTTCTTTTTCTTTATTTTTTATTATTTTTTTTATTTTTATAGCTGAATAGTTTTGAGTATTAAGAGCAGATATAGTTGCTGTAACTCTGGCATGATTTACACCCAAGTTTCACTCTATTAACAAGTCCTTGTTTGCTGATGATTATGCAGAAACGAAAGGAGGATATGGAGAGGCTTGAGAAAGACAGACAGGCAGAGGTAAGAAGCTACAAGAATTTGATGGTTGCTGATAAGATGACATCTAACAAAGAGATAGCATCAGCCAACAAGTCCTTGCAAGAAATGGAAGAGGACTTCATGTAAAACACAATAGCATTGAACTACTTCCCAAGCTTTGCCATCTTTTTCCGGAAATTGAGAAATATGTCGAAAAGTAGAGTTTCGGGTGGGTGGGGGGGCAGGGGGTTCTGTTGATCTGTTGTGTGTGGTGAAATGAAATCGCTTCGAGTTCTGAACCTTTTTCTCTATGAGTGTTAATAATGAGGGGAAGAAAAATGGATTTGCAACTTAAAAAGGGAGATGAACTTGCTTTGTATTTGACATGTGCATTTGGATAATGATGATAATCATGATTTATAAATTTTTGTTGTTGGTTCATGGATGATTAAACAACATGTATGAAAATAGATATAAAAAAATGATCTTGCTGGTCTTGGTTATAGAATGAATGTTTTTGCTTGATTTTACTTCATGAGTTTATTATTAGATTAAAAGATTTGAAATTTTACTTCTAGAAATCAGATGGATGTAATATCATTTCAAGATCTGTGTCAACATGGAAATTTGTCTGGTATTTACTTTTTCTGGATGTGAGTTCTCTTTTGGATTCTGTTTGTTTGTAGAATATATTTTTGGTAAAATATGTAGGTCATGTGAAATATTTCTAATTTTTTAGTTGTTCAGTGTTTTTTTTGTTTTTTTCACTTGTGTTTGGCAAAGGTCTTACACATGATTTGAGAATTCTATTTATGTCCAGAATTAAATTCTTTTTGCATTTGAGGCATACTAACACTCAACAATTTTAATTAAGTGGTTCATATTTTTTGGTATCACTTGTTATAGTTATTTATTTTTTCCTTTATTTTTGTATAAGAAGTTGTGACACTTGACCATTGAAGCGTTATGCACCAAGAAGTCCTCTTGCTTGGTCGATTTTTTATTTATTTTTGACTTGGTCAATCTTATATATCGTAAAAATTAAGGTCATAATTCAAATACTACATGTCACACTTTAATAATCAATTTATTTTAAACTCTTGAGTGTACTTGATTTTCTTTTTTCTTTCTTTTGTGCTATAAGAGGTTTTCTGATTTCATGAGAGATTCTTGGATTTGATTTTTTTTAAAAAATTTCCAAATTGATACTATAGATTTTTTCTATGAACAATTTTTTTTTCCAATTTCAATTATATTAAGAATTATAATTATGTGTAAACAAAATTGTTCAGTATTCTTTACACTTTCACCTTTCATATTGAATGATAACAATTCAAGTCTCTACAAGTCTTAAAAAAAATTGTGCAAGTTTAAAAAACAAGAGAATATTTTTTTAGACATATAAATTCATCCGTAATTGTTTTTATAGCAAGAAATTAACTAGTATGTGGAGATTTATAGTATACGCCCAATATATTAAAAGAGTAAAAAAATAAAATAAAGTGGGGCTTTTTTTAGACATATAAATTCATCAGTTGGTAGCGCAGTAACGAGTAAGCAGAGCAGCATCTCAACTCCAAAACCCTAAAACCGCAATCTCTCTCTAAAATTGAGTTCTAACTTTCTCTCTCTAAAATTGAGGTTTGCGGCAATGGCGATTCAGGCTCTTGACGAAGAAACAGCAAAGAAAGTGATTCGTCAGGTCTAGTATTGAAGTTTTTACTTCCGATTTTGTTATTTTAATCCGAAAAAATCAAATCTTTTTTTAAAAATAAATGGATATTAACTGTGGGTTTTGCATACAGGTTGAATTCTACTTCAGTGATAGTAACCTTCCCAGAGATAAATTTCTCAGCAAAACCGTCAGTGAGAGCGAAGACGGCTGTATCCTTTACTTTCTCTATTCCTTTTTGTACCGCTGTATACCTGTATGTGTGTGTATGTATATATATTTGTATGTACATGTATCTATCTCTCCCCGTGTTACAATTATTATGTGCTTATGTTCCTTTTGATTGATTAACATAGGAAAGAATTATGTGAATATATATATATATATACACACGTTGGTGTGGGTATCTGCATCTCTCTCTTGTTTTTTCAGTTTTATGTACTCGTGCTCCATTTGATTGCTGAAAGAACATAAGCAATAACATGTGTATTGATGTATTGATATATATATATATATATATATATATATATATATATATATATATATATTGCCTCTCTAATTTAGGAGCTTTGAATGATGTTTATGCTTATTTGGTTGCTGAAAAAAGGTTGGAAAGAGAAAAAATTAGAAATTTCGGAAATTAAAATGGTATAAGACACTAGGGTTAGAACTTCGAATCCTTTTTATCTGTTTTATGGCAACTGGGTGGAGAATTGTTTATGCTCAAGATTGTTTGCTGAGAAATAAGGATCCAAAGAATTTTTTCTGTTTTTGCTTTTTATTGTTTATTTTTTGTTCTCTTTTCCCACTTTTATGTTTCCAAAACATTATGAAACTCCAATTTTTGGATCCTATATCATTCTTTTTTATCGGACCATTGCAGCATTTGTTTGTACCATGTTCTTAGTTGATCTTGACTGAAACATTAGTGGTTAGTTTGGCTTTGATATGTTCATTCTCTCGAATGAAAGGCCATCTTAATTTGGGGGACGTGAACCCTGAAACCATTTCAGAGGACACGGTTAAGGCTGTGGCTGAAACTTTGAGGACTTCTTCTTTTCTTAAGGTTTCTGAAGATGGTGAGTCCTTATTCTTTTTTATTATTATTTTTTTGTTTTATTTTATTTTATATAACACTTGGGAATATTTATTTTTGCTTATGCCCTGTTTGGGTTCTGAGAAATATAGGTGGAAATTTGGAAGTGTAATTATCAATTGTTGTTTATGCATTCTAGGTAAGAAAATTGGTAGGGCTACTGAGCTTCCAAAGCGAGAAGAGGTTATAGAGCAGTTAGACGTGAGGACAATTGCTGCATCACCTCTAGAGTATGAAGTGAAGCTTGAAGATGTTGAATCCTTCTTTGGTCAGTTTGCCAAGGTGTTAGTTTCTTCCTTTTTTCCCCCTTTAATATAGTTAGATGCTTGTTTTCATTTTATCTCTAATATATATCTTTCACTTCCTTTTCATTTATGGATTTCAAATTACTCTTGCTCTCAGTTTTACTTATTTCATTAGCTCTTTTTTTGTTGGGTTTTTGGGAGAAATAGTGACAATTGGGGAGAGAGATGGCTTTTTGCAAATTTTGAGAGATCAGGGGCCTATTTGGTATTGTGTAGCTTTTCCAGGTTGCGTTGCCCTGCTCAATCACTTTTTACTACACTATTATCAGAAAAAAAGTTAAAGAATCAGATAAAAGGATGCATATTTTTCTCATAGTTAGTTAGAGTTACGGAGAAAAGTAGAACTTATTCGAGTGCAAGGACTCCTTGAGTTATTATCAGAACACTTCTCTTAGTAGCTATCAATGTTTGATTCCAGAGGCTCAACTCTTTTTGAACATGAGCCTGTGGTCCAATATACTCTTCACCAGTTCTGCCATGTGAATGTATGCTTCTCTATTGCTAATTTCAGGTTAATAGTGTGAGGCTTCCTCGCCATGTAGCTGACAAAAGGGTTTTTTGTGGTACTGCTTTGATTGAGTTCTCAACTGAGGAAGATGCTATGAAGGTCTTGGAGCAAAGTTTAGTTTATGCTGGCGTCGAGCTAAAACTAAAACCAAAGTAAGTTATGCCTTTGACTTTGACTTTCAATCAGTTGTAATGCATTATAATAACAAAAAATGGAACGTGTCTTGCTGGAACTGATTTAAAATCATGAACTTTGGGATTCCCCCGCCCCTTACTTTGAACTTATTAAGATGGTCACCAAAGATACATTGTTTCTAGAGTTATGCTCGTCAAAATTAGAAAGAAATAGGGATCTGGCCTCGTTTTTAGGTTCAAGTGTATGGTATGGATATGTATGTAGAGGCAGGCTTTAGTAGCGACAAAGACAATGGTACAGGGTTTATAGAGATATGTCATCAAAATTAGAAACATAAAAGACGTGGCCTTGTTTTTAGATTCAAACTTCTTCCATGAATATGTATATAGAGGCTTACTTTGTAGCTGAATAATGGGCCATCTAGTGTGTTCTGTAAGGTTACAACTCACCTTGAGGGACATGTTCTTGCCTTGTTATCATTTTGTTGAATACTTGCCTTCTAATCCCTCTTTACTGGTGTCATTGATGTTTTTAAAAGAACGCGGTGTCACCTGTCCTGTTTACTTATTCTTGCTTTGATAGATTGTTGTTTCTACTTGCAAGTTAATTTAGCTTACTGTGAGTGGTATGCTTTTTCTATCCTGAAAAGAGGATGGTAGGGAAGTTGGTCTTTGTCATTTTGCTTGAATGCATTTCTAATTTATGCTTTCTTTCCAATTCAGAAAGGATTATGATGAAGAAAGAGCAAAGCAAGTGGAAGAAGTTGGTAAGTCTCGTCCCCAATACAGTTCGAAGAACAAAACCAGTTCCAGTCCAGAAGAAAGGTAAGGGTTGATATAACTACATGAATTCCGGCTTTCTACATTTTTCCTGCTTCAAATTCAAATTAAATCTGATAATTATCACCGATGACAATTGCAGGTACCCCAAAGGCCTAATTGTTGCATTCAAATTGAAGAGCATTTCAACTGGAGGTTCTGCCGAACATAATGGTAGTAATGAGCCAGCTAGTGATATTTCTGATGTTAGCAACACAAAACCGGGCCCCACTGAAGTTGTTACTGAAGGGGCTGAAGAGAAAGTGTCTGCAGTAAGTAAAGATGACGAAAACCCTGGGAGGTGTATTGAGGAGAGCAAAGAGAAGCTTAATGAGGAAACAAGGTTGGATAGTGAAGGAAAGGAAACTGAAGACGTAGAGAAATCTCTTGACACTCCTATTCAAATGGATGATAATAATGGCAATGGGTGCGAGAAGTTGATGTCTGCTTCGTATAAGGATGACAAGACTATTGAGGAGAGCGAAGAGAAGCTTAATGAGGAAACGAGGTTGGATAGTGAAGGAAAGGAAACTGAAGACGTAGAGAAATCTCTTGACACTCCTATTCAAATGGATGATAATAATGGCAATGGGCGCGAGAAGTTGACGTCTGCTTCGTATAAGGATGACAAGTCTGTTGTTTTACGGGAGGATCTGAAGGACATTTTTCAAAAGTTCGGCACTGTTAAGGTTTTATGATGAATCCTCTTCTTTTGACTTGATTGCATTGTTGCTTGTAAACTAAAGGACTATAACAGACTTCAGTATTTCTTTATCATCGTCATCCCACATAAATGATCCCACTCGTTTCTACTACTTGCCATATCACCTACTATATTTAATTTAAAAACAGGTCATTTTTCAATAACCTTCTCCCGTATTATCTTTGGTTACCCTCTTCTTCTCTCGTCTTTTATTACAACCAGTCTCCCTTGTTTGAGTAGCAGCATCTCTACTACTCTGATATGTCTCCAAACCATGGAAAGTCTTTCTCACCCTTGGATTGCACCTAATCTTACTCTCTTTTAGTGATACTATCTCTTCTAGTCAATGCATCCCTCTATCTTGACATTCTCATCTCTGCTACATGAAAATGGTGTTCTTGTTTCTAATTTAGGGCCCAATCTTATTCCCCTTTAGGAGTTACAAGAAATGAGCTTTTGGGGGTTCCTTGAGTTTTAATTAATGTTTCTACATTTTATTTTTTCTCCTTGCAGTATGTTGATTTCAGAATGGGAGATGATTCAGGTTACATTCGGTTTGAAGAAGCAGGAGCAGCTCAGAAAGCACGTGCTGCTGCTGTTCTTGCTGAGAAAGGCGGTCTAGCCGTGAAAAATTACATTGCTACTTTAGATCCTGTGACCGGTAGGCAGCAATGTGTTGCTTTTTGTTGATTTTATTTGAAGTGTTTCTTGCAGGTTTCTTTTTTATTGGTAGACTAGATTTACGGCCTCACTTCTAAAATATCATTCATTCATTACTCTCAGTTCCCAGCTGCAGGAGCTACCGTTAGAAATAGTTATGTCGTATTGTATACTGCTCAGTCTACTGATGCAAATGTACATATAGATACACTTCATTGGAGTGGGGAAAAAGGCACTAAACAAAAAGATATCAAAGAATATTTACAAGTTGGAGTTCGGATTAAATTAAGGCATGCATCAATTAAGGGTTGTGGCTAAAGAGTATACTGGTCTCTTTCTGTGCCTCTTTCATGTATTTTCCGTCCCCCCCTTCTTGCCTGGATGGGGGCTGCTCATGTTTTTGCTTAAGTTGACTGTTCTGTTTTCGTATCCCATCCTAGTCTGCAATAACAGGCTCCTAGAGATATGTCTGGCTGTATTAGTCTTCATTTCCATGAATGCATCCATATTTTACCAAAATAAGAAATGCATCTGAATTATCGAAGCATGCAGTCCGATTGGGTTATATACATGGATGTCAGTTGGTTTATTCACTTTTCTTACTGGGGTTTCTATAATTGGGGATGCTGATTCCAATTTTCTTTGGTGATATATTTTTGACATATAAAGCACAACCTATGTAGAGAAGGTACAAGTAGGTGTCATGTTTTAGTCTGCAATACTCCATAACGAGAGGGAGGTTTTCGTTCCTGAGGAGAGGCCAATTGCACCTTTGGGTTTGCACAACCACTCAGGAAACCCTGGACTCCCTCATGTATGATTTTAAAATGAACATTAATTAAGGGTCTCACGTCCTGTTACTCTTTCAGGTGAGGCTGAAAAGGAGTATTGGAGTAAACTTACAATCGACCAAGATAGGCACAAAGAATACAAGAGCAACCGCGGTGGAAGGTATGAATCTACTCTCCTTTGTTCAGAATGCCTTCAGGAGTTGTTTGGTTCAGTTTTTCCTTTCTACTAAAAAAAAAAAGCATGAATGTTCACTTGGTTGGTAATATGTTGAGAATTATCTGAAAACTTGAGTTCTAAATAATAATGAAAAAGATCTCTCTTTATTTGTTCCATAAATTACTGGAGAACATTTTATACAAAATTGTATACAAAAAAAGAACAACTCATTTTTCAGGAGATCAATTTGATTTGGCTTATTATGACTATACGGATCACTCATTTCATTATGCATCACCTTCATGATAAAAAGTTGCACATTTCTTTCACCTTGTAAACTGTATTGAAAACTGTTGATACCAAATTTCTTATCAGGGGGGGAAGAAGCTTTAGGGGCGGGAAACAATTCAACAAGAGGCACTCTCGGTCCAGAGATAATGATTCTGGAGGTCGCCCAAACAAATTTCGGAAAGTTGGAGCTGCATGAGACACTCCTATTGCTTTCTCACCCTTACCCACCACAATTTTGTGACGTTATCGATCACCTGGTTTATGTTATAGCCAATTTAATTTGTAGTTAACAGCGTACAATAATATGTTGCTAATTCGTATTATCTATAATATAACTGCGTATCTTTTGAATAACTTATGCTCTCGTTTATAACCTCTATTCCTCATTGTTGTAAAATGCTTCGACTCTATTTTCATACTTGAAAATAGAGTATGAAAATACGAAGACCTACCCAACTCTATTTTCATACTTGAATTTTGATATCCCCTTTATGCAGAAGTTCATTCGAGTCGTTTCATGATATCCGTTTTTGCTTTTCCCACCATCTCTCAAAGTCGTCGTGTAAAGAAATATTAGTGATGAAAGGAAGTCCTATCTGAAGTTTAATAATGTTCCAAATTTCCAAGTAGTTGGGTAGACTGGTGATTTTTGCAGTTTGATCTTAATAATTTCTGTATGCATAATGTTCGATGTTGATGAGGAAAGATAGTTTAGGGTGTGTTTGGTTTGTATTTATGAGAAAGTTTTCTGATTTTCAGTACAAAATTTGTTTGGTTTATTTTCTGAAAATAATTTTTAGAAAACTCAGCTATAAAAATGATTGTTTTCAGAGCTCTTTGTTTGGTTTGTATTTTTGAGAATAGTTTATTGGTTTTTGAAAACTGAAAATTGTAAAAAAATTCTGTTTGGTTCAGTCTTTTTAACACAGTTTTCTAAAAATTCAGTTATAAAAATGACCGTTTTTAGATAACTCGTTTTTATTGTTATCAGAAAACTGTTTTTTGTTATCAGAATTTTCGAAAATTATTTTCAAAAATACAAATTAAGCAAACTCTTAATATTATTATAGGAAAGGCCCCCTCTCATCGGTCCATGATAAGTGAATTAGAGGGAGTTTTTTCACAAAAAATAAATAAAATATAATATTATTCTAGGAAAGCCCCCCTCTTATAGGCAGATTAATAAGCACAAGGTCCATGATAAGTGGATCAGAGGGAGTTTTTTCACAAAAAATAAATAAAATAAAAACGGATTACTTGTATCTAATTCGACAAGACAAAAAATCTACTCCTGCCTAATATTCGATGCAGCTTTCGTTCTGTATTAGATGAAAAATATGTTAATACCTAAAAATTAAATATGTGTGTGAGTAATTTGGGTGGATGCAGATTGAGTTTAACACAAAAGCGAAGTTTTTATTTTTAATTTATATTCACTTCAACTCTATTGAGATACCACCAAATCATTCTCATTTAAAATAGCGGGACAATAACCTCTAAATCAATTTCATTGACAAAAACTTTCGGATTAGAGAAAATTGTCGTCCTTACACGAATTCAAAACCTAACGATACAGTAGACTCGGCATACGAAGTGTGTATTTATAATTTTATATCTGAAATTTCATTTTATTTTTCCATGTAATTGAATGAAAGTCCCAAATGGGCTTACATGTTCTGGATCAGAGGAGTATTTTGGTAATTTTGCCTATTTAAAACATCAGAGG
Source organism: Cornus suecica (assembly GCA_963922005.1). Lineage (NCBI taxonomy): Eukaryota > Viridiplantae > Streptophyta > Magnoliopsida > Cornales > Cornaceae > Cornus > Cornus suecica. The sequence goes on from OY998238.1 coordinate 101,089,590, forward strand.
GGGGTATTTTAGTAATTTTTCCTATTTAAATCTCCACCACACAAACCTCTTGAAAACGGAGGATAGAGATTAACACACGCGTCTATTCTTCCCGTTGGTATAATAAAACATGCTCGACGTTTAACACAGGACCTGGACTACGTTGTCCGCCATTTTACGTTTGAAAATAGACCCCCTCAGATCGTCCCTACTCTCACTTTCTCTCTCTAAAACTCTGATTTTCTCTCTCCATATCGCCGTGCACTTGCAGGACCCCACTCTCTGTCTCCACGCGGTGAATCGCCGGATTCTTCCACCCCATTTTTCTGCCGATCACATTGTTTTCACTACACTTCGGTGAGTCCTTTTTTTATTTTTTTGGGTTGATGTTGTTTTCTTCTATACTACTTTTTTTTTTTTTTTTTGTGTGTGTGTGTGTGTGTGAATTGTGTTAATTTGTTTGAAAATACGAAAACCCTACGAGAGTGCTAATTTTTGAAGGTTTATATAATGGGTTCATGAAAACCCTAAATTCAATTTCATGGATTGGATTAATTTGTTTGAAGGTATGAAAACCCTTAGTTTATCTGTATGAGAATGCTAAATTTTTCTATAATGGGTTCATTGAATAACCCTAAATTCAGTTTTAACCTTAGGGTCAAAATTCAAATTCATTTGTTTTTATTTTTCATTTGGTTGTGTAATTCTCTTGTTCGTCTTAGATTTAAGTGTTTGTGTACCGGAATCTGATGAACTTCTAATATAGTGATTTCTTTTTTATTTTTGATCTACTTGAGGAATAAGTAAGTATCTTCTGAGTAAAAGTGAGGGTTGGGGGAATTGTGACAACTCGAGGGTATGATCGACCATTTGGGGAATTTTTTCCATACCCATATGATTGAAAATGCGACATTTTTGTTTCTTTTTGGTTGTTGTGGTGGTGGTGGTGGTGGCGGCGGTGGTTGATTTGTAAATCCGAGTTGGAAGGAATATGCTGCTCACTAGTACTTTTATTTTGTTGAGATTGTTGATGCTAAATTCTGTTTCCTTTAGCTGGCTTTAGTAGGCTGGGCTCTTTTATTTCTAAAATAAAAATCTTAGGAGGAAAAGATTTTTTAAAAATAAACATTCTTACTCCCATTAAAGGAATTTGAGTGCTGATTTCGTATTTTAGTAATGTTTTTGCTTTCTTACTGAGTTTTGATATGATTCCTGTTATTTTCTCCTTTTTCTAGCCTGTGAGTTTTTCTGGCGAAAGGGTAGGTACTGCCACATCTCAGAGAAATTGATAATTGTGCCGGAATCAGGATATGTAGCTTTGCTTTTCTGTCAAGCGAGTATGAGCAGTGACAACATTAATACTGCTTCTTCAGATGGGGTTAGAGATGGATATCAGAATTTACAGCTTTCACATCGGTATTACATGAAAGCATACTTGGATTTTTGCTCTTCTTTTCATGTTTCCATCTTTGTTTATTGTTTTTTCTTTTCAACTTTTGCTCATGTCATATCTTGTAGGACATTCTATTAGCTCTATACCTCAATGAAAGGTTAACACCTATTTGTAGTAAAAGCATGCATGGTGACAGCATCTCAAGACACTTTAGTTCCACAATCTGTATTTCTATTAGCGCCTGAAATCGTTACCAATTTACATGGTTAAGATGGCAGTAATGCTGGTCCTTGTTGTTGAGGATGTATACCATAAACTACATCAATCTCTATGAGCTTGAGCTTTAGGAGGTTTCCATTATTAATTTCTATTAGTAACTGAAAATCTGTCAGAGTTCTTACATTCTTCTTTTGGTGAACTTAAGTATCATTTTCCTTCATAGAAGTTTGTAAAATAAAATGAATAAAGTACCACTCTTACTTTCTGCCCATAAAATTCCTTGCAAAATGTCAAAACCTGCTTTTAATCCCCCATGGATACACCATCACACACATGGACACAACTCGCTAAGTAAGGATGTTGTAATGGTTAGCATCTTATTTCATTGAGAGGATGAAAATTATTTCAACAACTTGACATTGTGTCGAACTATTCAACTGGTTTATAGGAGGACTAATGGCCCTAGAAGGCGTTCTTCGAAGGGACAGTGGACAGCTGAAGAGGTATATTTGATTATTTACTTTTTAACTTGAATCTACATATCATGCGTTCCTTTCTTGTGCCAATTTTTGAGCAGTATGTTTAATATTCCTGAAGATTAAGTATAAATTTGTTGCATGATCTCTTGCCTATGTCCTTCAAGATTGGTCCAAGAGTAGGTGACTGTAATGCAAATTGGCATTTTAAGTACCTATTTTGTTCAAAATGTGTGGAAACGTTTGAGAATTTTACAGTCTCACTGCTAACCTGTTTGTTTTATATGCCTCTTGGTACGGTTCCAACTGCATAAAGTCATCTTCTTTTATATCAAGTTGTACAGACTTGTATTTGTTACTTGCACCTTTTACTATATGTGCATGTATACCTGCGTTGATGGGTCCTGATGTACATATATTGATAGTCATTACTCCAACCAGTGGCGGAGCCAGCATATGCTTAGGGGGGCCTGCACATGCCCCTCCTCAATTTTTTTTTCTAATATATATACATATATATTTGATATTCTAAAATTGCCCCTCCTCAAAGGCTCAAACTAATGTTTTTCTTACATTAGGCCCAAACCCCCCCAAAAAAACTAGTTATGTTAGTTTAGACCCAAAATTAAAACAAACAAATTGGAATTGGAGGTTTATACAAACCCAGCTCATCAAAACAAGCAAACCTAGCCCCTTAAGCTAATACTAGGGCTTTATACCCATCAGCTCCCAATTCTCATTGAGTCCCAAACCATGCATATATATGTATAATAGTATAATCAAATCAACTCAAGTCAGAGTTATATGTATAAATTATAATCAAATCAAATTGACAAGTAGATAGACCCATTGGCATTTTCTACTATGAATATTGTGAAAACAGATGGAGGATCAATGTTTTAATGATAACTTGGTTGTATACATTGAAAGAGATAAGTTTCGGGGCATTGATAACGAGACTATCATCCAACGCTTTCAAAAGATGAAAAACCGTTGAGGGCAACTGTAATCGTCATCAATGGTATATAGTTTTCTTTATTTAACTATAATATTTGTTCAAGTTTGAAGTTGAAGAATTTTTTTGATTGATTTTATTGTTGCATTATGCCCCTCTTGAAACAGAGTGTTGGCTCCGCCACTGACTCCAACATATATACCCCTAAAAATGTTCCTTATCTGATTTGATTCTATCACTTATTTTGCATGGATTTACCTGTCCTTTTTTTTAATATATTAATATTATTGTTTTGTTCCTTATTCTCCTTCGAACGAAGTGCCCTGTTGTTCGATATGGGAATGATGTCTTGAACCATAGTTGCTTGCATCTTAGTTTTTGTTTCCTTGAGTTTCGAGGAATATTTATCTTCATAAAAATATAGATTTCGCTTCTTCATTGCACTTATTGCTAACGGGATGCCTTTTGATTTGAAGTTCAGGATGAGATTTTGCACAAGGCTGTCCAACGTTTTCAAGGGAAAAATTGGAGAAAGATAGGTATGCTTGTATATCTATGCCTTTATTTTCATTAGCATCTCATGAAACTAGATGTTGGTTTGAGTATCGTATGCTTCTTCCTTGTTTCCTCCGTATTGAAGTGTATAAACATTATTTCATCCGATGGATTTTTAGCTTCTTGAAATGTGTATAATAGGATACATTTGGTGGAAGAAAATCAATTTATATTCAATTGTAACTTTTACACGGGCGAAGCTAGAAACTTTTATTTGTGGGGACCACTAGTATTCTGGAACTAAAATTTCTGAAGAGGTTTTTTACATATATATATATATGTAGTCTTTAGTTTGAATTGTGATTTATATATTCATAATATTAGTCTTGTGAATGGTCAAAATTGAATCATTTTAATATAAATAGCGAAGAGGCGGATAAAGGCAGTGGATTGTGATTACCGTATAGTAATATATATGTTTTTAATGTGATTGGTGATAGATATTTTTATAATCCAATCATTTTTAATAAGGAAAAATACAAAACACAGTATAGCTATTGTGCAGAAAACAACCATAAATTTATCTTTGTGTATATAAATCCACTCAAATGTTGCAAATGTTGCAAATGCTCCATGCACGTCAAATTTAGGCGAACCCTGACCAGCACATGATTTTAAAACCTTTAATCCCCTTTATAAGCTCGGGGAGTGCCGAAAATACTTCAACATTTCATTTAATCCACTCTCCTATTCCACCATTCCCATCCTTCCCCACTTTCTCTCTCTAAAACCCCTGAACCTTCTACACTAATACCATCTGCTTCACTTCAATCATTTATTGGCTTTTCAATTATTCTCTTCATTCCCAAGGTATAACAATGCTTCAAAGAATGTGAATTGGAATGTGTTTATGGATGGACAACAACACCTCAATGATGGAGGCCTTCATGACTTCCAATTTGATGTCGTTTTGGTCTCCTCCTCCTCCATCATCCTTTGTTTCGGCATCCATTAACACCCCTAATCTTCCCAAACCCCCGAACTAATCACCGCCCTCCATCACCCTCTTCTGGCAATCCTCTGTTCTCGACTACATTGCTTCGCCAATTCTAGGTTGGGATGATGGGTACTACAAACATAATTAAAACTATAGGGGTCCTTAAAAACCATATGGGTTTATATGCACTGTATGCATATCATAGGGGGTTAAATGCTAGTGTGGGCGGGTATCGCCAAGTGGATCAAGAAGGTGGATTGTGATTACACTATTTACATTTGAGAAAACTGTCTATTGAGGGAAAGTATAATCCAAAATTTGAAAAAATGGAACCTAAATAAATCGAGATAAAAATTTGAGATGGTAATAGAAAAACATAGAGACGGCTGATTACTAAGGTACATGTACCAAGAAATAAAAAGGTATTTTTTAAGAAAAAGAATTGAAACTTTGATACAATGTTGTAATTAGGAGACAATCAAACAAGAATAAAAGATAAAGAAAGATGAGGAGGAAAAAAGGAAGAGAGAGAGAGAGACAACCGGTTAACAGGTAGATGTACCAAAAAATAAAAAGGTAATTTTTAAGAAAAAGAATTGAAACTTTGATTCCAACCTTGACGAAATCATGAAAGATTAAAGAAAAAAAATGTCCCATATATACATTTGCTTTACCTTCCCAAAAAAGTATATATGTGTATGTGTGTATATATATATATATATATATATCTTAAGAGTCAACAAAAGGTGATTATCAGGAACAAAGCATATAACTACTGTATAGATTACAGAAGAAATAAAAATAAATTTGTCATTAAATAACGTTGTTGGCATTTTTATCATATTGGTCCATAACACTTGGTTTTTCCTTCTTCCAATACTCTCAAGACTCACCGAAGGAGATTAAGATATCATTCTACATATTTTTGTCTTGTAAACATCCTCTGAAAAGATTGTCTTGCAAGGAAGGTTCGTGTAATTTATCTAAGATATGCAAACATTAGTGTGATTTTGCCTTTTTCTCTCTTGGATTCATATAACAAATATTATACGTTTTTTATGTAATTGTAAAATGTAGTAATTATATACAGTACAAACTACTATTATAAACTACTTTTTTTTGTCCATAAGATTTGATCCTCAAAAGTAAGCCTAAAAATATTCATGCTGAAGTTTTTATGTGTTTCAAGGGTTCTAAATTATATTTATTTCAGAACTCATTATCTTGGGGGCCAATAAATCAATGTGTTGAAAAGTGTGCAGGTCCCCCATGCCTAGATGCTTTTCCTGAGGGACAAGTCCACTTTACTTATGCCTTGCATGCATGCACGATGGTTTTTTGTTGAGTTGGCCCTTGGAAAATGATGTGGACAAATGTTTGGGAGAACCTTTCTAACGGGAGTATCTTGGCATACTTGCTGAATACTTCCTTTAATCAACAAATACCTACCTCCTATGCAGTGTGCTAGGAGGAAAAGTCAGAGACAATCTTAACATTTTTGTGATATAGATTTGCTTTTTCAATTGTGATTTTTTGCTTTATGTAGCGGAATATTTCAAGGATCGAACCGACGTACAGTGCTTACACAGGTGGCAGAAAGTTTTGAATCCAGAACTTGTCAAAGGTCCATGGTCTAAAGAGGTTAGACATTATATTTGTTTCCAAATTTTCTTCTTCATTTTGTTTTTAGCTTCCCCCTTCTTTAGCTAAGATTTTGTAACAAATTAGAGCACAAAGGTTTTGACCATTGGAATTCCTTTTCATAATTCATAATATGGTCGACACAATTGTATCTGTAACTATATGTACAGGAGGATGAAACAATGACTGAACTAGTGCACAAATATGGAGCAAAAAAATGGTCTACTATTGCACAACATCTACCTGGACGAATTGGAAAGCAATGTCGGGAAAGGTAAGATCTAGAAAAAAATTATTTCTTTCTTTATCTTCGCTCGTTCCATGCTTATCTTGCCTCTCGAATCTGGAAGTACCTGGTGATTATAAAGAAGAAAAGATTAGAAGTTAGCAAATTATAGTAAGACATATCTTCATGAACTATCATGTCATTACAGTGAAGGTGCTATGGTTTCATCATACCATTGCCAAACATAACTACTTGATTATGCAGACCTTAAGATACCCAGTCTTTGTAGTTATATATGTGTTTTTCTATTTGTTGCTTTTGTCACATGTTTTCCTTCTCTCTTTCTCTGGGTTGCTAGGTGATAGCATAATGGCTAACTAATCTTCACCATTTATATTGGCATGCCACATTCTGTACTGGAGATGGATCATTGAAAGGTCAACTGGGTGGGAGTTGGATTTTGGGTTTTAAATTCGTCATTAGTCTTTACATGGTTTTATTTCAAAATTTTAGGTTATAAACAAGGAGCTAAAGTCGATTATAGCAACACATTTTATGCATATGAAATTATGCAATTACAGTAATTTGTAGCATATAAAGCATATAGTAATGGCAAACATAACTAATTGTTACTCCGTAAAGTACCCTAATTTAATTTGAGGTTTAGTAATTTCTTCCCCTTTACCCGACTTTGACCACGAAAAGAAAAACATTCGGATAATCATTGTTATTGTTGGTTTTATTTCTTTTTTCTTCCTTTTTCTATTTTGATTTTGGTTACATGTATATTTTTCATTGTTTAATTTTTTGGGGGTTTCCTTGTGATGGGGAATTTTCTATACCTATGTAGCACGGATACGGACACGGGGTGCAGATACGACACGATAAGGACACGGGGATATGGCAAATCTCAAAAAAACAGGACATGGGTACAACTGGATACGGCAAAAATTAAATAATAAATAATAATTTTATATAAAAAAATACAAATAATTTTATCGAATTTTTTATAATATGAGAAATCTCAATGTATTAAATACAATGTTAATAAACTAAGAAAAATTAAACACAAGATATGACATCATCACACATTAAATATCGAACTTCACCATTGAATCATTAATTAATTTAGATATATAAATCATATGTTCATAGCTTCCTTTATAAAAAAGGGTTAAAAGACGGTATTTCATCACAAAAATATTAGCTATATAGTTGAGAAACAAATGACATTACAATCGGTAGTTTTACAACCTAAAGTCATGTTTCATTACAAGAAAGGAAGGTAGATTTTTAGCTATTTATTTATTTATTTTTAAAAATATATATATATTGCCGTGTCTTGGCCGTATCCGAAATTAAAAAATTAATTTTAAAAAATCGGATACTCCTACGGAGTATCGGACACGTGTCTGGGCGTGTCCGAGGAGTATCGGGGCCGGACACATGTCCGATACGGACACGGGGCCTCCGGGGAAGTGTCCATTTTTCTAGGTCCATACTGGTTTCTTTGTAACTTATGGAGTCCCAATGTGATCTCTTGCCAGGTTGTCTTTCCCACTGTTACCTTAGGAAGTATGAAAGTGATGATTAAGGGTTTGATTGATTAAGCATTAGAGGATGCTGGTAGTTTTGTTATGATAAAGTTGCTATATTGCATCCATTGGGACGGATTGTTTTCTGTCCTGCAAGGCTGCAATTATCTACAGAGCCATACAGCGTTTTGAATTAAAAAAATTCAGAAGCTCATCAGAGCAAATATTGGCCACCTCTTTCTTTTGTACTTCCCTTTTGCTACTGGATTGATTTTGACTTTACTCTGTTTATATATGTTTCTTTCATCTGATGTGTGGAAGAGTATCCCTTGACCAAGTGGATGCAGTTTGATTGCATTTACATGTCTAATTGTTTTTAGTTTCTTACATAGTTATCAGACGCATTTGCTGCATTGCTCATGACTTTAATGACACTATTTTTCTAGGTGGCATAATCATCTTAATCCCACCATAAACAAGGAGGCTTGGACACAGGAAGAGGAAATGGCTTTAATACATGCCCATCAAATTTACGGGAACAAGTGGGCAGAGTTATCAAAATTCTTGCCTGGAAGGTGTGCTCATTACTTTTTGAAGGAAACATTTTTTATTTTTTATTGGATTTAGAGGTTTAGATTCTTCTGCTGTCAGATACTTACTTCTTTGCTTGCTTTTTTTTTTTTTTTTTTTTTTATCATCCAAGATATATGCTGCTTGAACTTGCTCGTTTTTCTGGCGGTAATGCCTTCATGTAGAGTTCTGCTAATTCAAAATGTTTGACCTTCTGTTTTTATGTCAAAACTTATATTATTAGCATTTTTTCATGAAATATTGGTTTTTATATGATCATCAGGTCAGACAATGCCATAAAAAATCATTGGAACAGTTCCGTGAAAAAGAAACTGGAGGCTTACTTGGCATCCGGTTTACTAGTACAGTTCCAAGGCCTCAGTTCCATTCCTTTATCTTCTTCAAGGGTGATGCAGATAACGAGTGGGGAGAATGGAATAGAAGTGGAGAAGATTATAGAATGTAGTCAAGGTTCAAATGTTGTTGGCTGTCTGCAATCTACAAGTGACTTGGTCCATGCTGATGCAGATGCTAGAGAAGAATGCCGACTGACTGAAGAATCTTCTCACGGAAAGAATCCATGCTCCAGTCCAGCATCATGTTCTGAGCATTATCCCGTATCTCTTGAAGAAGTTGCTTTTTCCACTCCAGAAGTACATTACGAATTCGGTGACTCCTCAATCATTGAACACAATTTCTCACACAATTGGGGAACTCCAGCAGGTAAAGATTGCCAGCATAACTTCGAGGACTCACCTGATATATCTTCACAGGATTTGGGACAGGAATCATCAGGGTTGTTGATGCATTCTGTAGGTGGCAATGGAACTCATGATTCGGTACATTTTTTGTTACAAACTCCTGAGAGATTAAGTGTGTATACTTCCATGGGAAACATGATAGCAGCTTCTGATGAAACAGAGTGCATGTTGATATCAGAAGATAGCAGTTGCAGGGGATTTTCAGATAGGGGAAATGATAGGGGTAACCTTATGAAATGCTCAAATATCAACTCAGATGGATGTACTGATTCATTTCTCAACCAATCATCAAACTGTCAACTCCCTGAAGTTTCGGGCACTTTAGTTTCACAGTCATATAATTCTCTGAGATCTGAGATTCTGGTTTCGTCAGAAAGTCAGCCTTTTGGTGATGCTCCTCTACTTCCAGATGATGCTGCACCTATCTTTGCAAATGATTTGAATTCGTTTGATGTTCTTTCAGTTGATAACCAGGAAGAGCAGCCAACTACAGGTTCACATGATGGTTTTATCTATTTCAATGATACCGCCGGTACTTCTTGTAGTGATGGCATGGATAGCAGCATGGACCTGCAAGGGAAACAGGATCAGGCAAAGGACTCCACAAAGCTAGTTCCTGTGAATGATTTTGGTTCAGTACCATCCAATGATAAAACATGCCCTTCAGTGGATGAAAGTGCAGTTGTACCAACTGCACAGCAGGATGTTGGATCTCTATTTTATGAACCTCCCCATTTTCCTAGCCTGGATATTCCTTTCTTTAGCTGTGATCTAGTACAATGTGATAGGGAAATGCAGCTAGAGTACAGTCCTCTTGGTATCCGCCAACTCATGATGCCTTCCCTAAACTGTTTCACTCCATGTAGATTATGGGGCTCACCGTCTAGAGGTGGTAATAGTCCAGATGCAATGCTGAAAAGTGCTGCCAAAACTTTTACACGCACACCATCCATATTGAAGAAAAGACACCGCGATCTTTTGTCACCTTTGCCAGAGAAGAGGAGTGAAAAAAAATTTGAGAGTGACATGAATCAGGAGTCATTTTCCAGCTTGGCCAACGATTTTTCACAATTAGATGTTACATTTGATGATAGTACTGAGAACCAGAAGGCGTCTTTTCATTCTTTGTTATCAAAGCAGAAAAGAAATTCCACAATCACGTCCAAAGATAAAGAAAACCTGGTTTATGATTTTGAAGTGCGCAAATATGACTCTGGACTTTTCGACAAAAGAAACTCAGAGAATGAGTTCATTAGCACTAATTCAGAGGAAACAAAGGAAGAGACTTCTGTTGCTGATGCTCAAACTAAGGGTTCAGTTGCTTCTACGATTCAAACTGTGAGTATCTTATTTTGGATTACTTTTACCTAAATGTATGAGTTGTCTTTTCACAATTACGTCGTGAAACTTATAAGGACAAAGATAGTTACTTTGTTTGAAAAGGAACCTTACCTTAGAACATGATTGCACTTGTCAGTATTAACTTTTTTTCACTTTTACTTTTGTATATGTTACATAATTTTCACCTCCTTGTTGGCATTTTTCTTTTCTCTGGTCAATTATTCAAATCCTGTGATGTTGCTTAGATTATTGGAGAGTAATATAGCTGTGAAGAATTAGAAGAAGGGTAAAGTTAAAAAAAGAAGAAGACACTGAAGTATTGAAAATTTGCAACTAATCTCCCTGAATTACAAATAACCCTCTTAATTTGTTGCTATCAGCCCCAAATCCATTACACAAAATAATCCTACCCTTCTTATTAAATTTGTCCATTTTTTAAATGTTAACAACCAACTCCTCTAATGTTTTTAGAGAGAGTGTAACTTAAATATTTATATCCTTCAACACACCCCCTCACGTGTGGCCTTCTTTTTGGTCAAACACGTGAAACAACAATTTTTCAACAAAGGGTGGCGGCGAGGTTCGAACACGAGACATTTGGCTCTGATACTATTGTTGAAGAATATTATATTTTATATTATTATAATAAATTAGGGTTTTGGTCAATAGATAGACCCACCTATGTTTAGACTAGGATTAGAGTTTTTAGTCGTAACACCCTAGTTGTCTGTTTTATCTTAGCTTGTTCTTCACTCCAATTTTCTCTTATTTATACATGTCATGTCTTTTATTATAATACACTGAATCAATATAATTCTTTTATTCTCTTATTCTTTTATCCCTCTTGATTTTATTTATATTCTAATATGGTATCAAAGCCTACCGACCCTTAGTAGTTTTTTCCACTTATCGTCGTCTCTGCCGGGGATGACACTCCATCTCCTGTCCCCGACGGCGATCTTCAATTAAAATATTATATATATATATATATATATATATATATATATATATATATTATTCTTGGTGGTGTTTGTCTTTCACCCCACCAAAATTCATTCTATTTTTTGAATCTTCAGATCAACTTGTTTTGGATCTTCGGATCAACTCGTTTCGGATCTTCGGATCAACTTGTCTTGGATCTTCGGATCATCTTGTTTCAGATCTTCGGATCAACTTGTTTTGTATCTTCGGATCAACTTGTTTTAGATCTTCGGATCAACTCGTTTCGGATCTTCGAATCAACTCGTTTCGGATCTTCGGATCAACTCGTTTCGGATCTTTGGATCAACTTGTCTTGGATCTTCGGATCAACTCGTTTCGATTTTTCGGATCAACTTGTGTTGGATCTTTGGATCAACTTTGAATCTTTGGATTTACTCGTCTCGTATTCCAGACATCGTTTTCGGTTTCAAGTTGGACAAGCTAAGATCTCCATATCCAACTTGAGGGGGGTTGTTGAAGAATATTATATTTTATATTATTGTAATGAATTAGGGTTTTGGCCAATAGATAGGCCCACTTATGTTTAGACTAGGATTAGGGTTTTTAGCCGTAACACCCTAGTTGCATATTTTATCTTGGCTTGTTCTCCACTCCATTTTTCTCTTATTTATATATGTCATGTCTTCTATTGTAATACACTTAATCAATATAATCCTTTTATTCTCTTATTGTTTTATCTCTCTTGATTTTATTTATATTCTAACAACCATGTTAAATTATATCAATGATCTTTTCTCTTATTTAAAATTTAAATCAACATTTATCTTAAATTTGTTGACTCAAATGGAAAAATAATTTGAGTTGTATTTGTCAATAATTAACTTGTTATCAAAATAATAATTATCTTTAGTTTAAACTGTTTACCATAACAAAAGAATATTTAAGATATATTTATGAAGTTTTGAACTATAACTTAATTAATAATCACCTTCTTTCTTATGTTAGTATCAAGCAATAACTTAATTCATTTAAAAATTCATTTAAACAAGTTAAATTGTTATTAATTTTAAATATTATTAATAAATTTATGCAAATATTAATGGAAAATATGTCATCAAAGTGGAATCATATTTTTCATAATCTATATTAATAAGAAAAATGTACCAAGTGTAATTCAATAAGAAATGACATTGTAGTCATTTATGAAAGAATATCAAGGCATTGGAGCATTTTGCAACAAAATGTGAGAGTTCAGGGGGTTTATTGCACAAACTATAGTCCCAATGGTCTTTAAAAAAAAACAGAAAATTTGGAAATAGTTCAAGGTTTTTCTTGCACTTTACCCTTAAAAGAGTCACTACTTAGTGTTGGATTGGTACCTCAAATGTAGAGATTTTGGAGGGATGGGTTGAATCCAAAAGAAGCCTTCAGTTATTCGCATGAAGCAGTTGCTCCCATACTTGAATCTTAATCATGCTTGCCAGCTCGATCTTTTTATGATTGCATTAAGCAATGGCCCCTACTATGACAATATGACTCATTTGATTCTAGTTTGTATGACTCCTGGCCAGATAGTTCAAACTGTTACTATCATTTCGGAAGTTGAATATTACAATATCATCTAAATTTAATAACTTTGTGTGTTCTTTTCAGGTGCAGCATCCTTCTGGAATCCTTCAGGAACTCGACATAAATGATCTAGTTTTCTTTTCCCCTAATCGGTTCGAAATTAAGTCAGAAAGAGCCACGAGCTCAAATTCTAAAACTCCAGGAAATCAGCATTCTAAAAGATTAGAGGCCACATTGAATCAAGGCACTCATTCAGAATTTTCATCGACAAATTCCCACTTATCTGTTGTTACCTCTACAGTTTGTCAGAAGAATGACTCAAATCATTTGGTTGCTTTCACATCCATAAAATCTGCTACTAAGTTGACCCCCTTAAAGATCACAGTTGAAAATTCTGGGAATAATGCTGGTGTCGATAATTTTAGCATGTAAGATAATGCATCCTTTCCTGTTATTTAAATGTCAATTTTTGTATTTTTTTTTTTCCTGTTTGATCACGGAAATTTTTTATGGAATTTTCTGGAAGATTAGGAGCTATGTTGTTTCTTAGATTTATATAGCTTTCATTATATTCGACACATAGAAGTTTTATGTCAGATCAGTATCATACATTGTTTTAATTCCTCATTTGTAAGAAGAAAATTCTTCAGATGGTTTAGAATGAGAAAACTTATGATAAGATACCTAGAGATCTAGTGTGTTATTTGCTATGATATTATGTCGCATTAGTAAGTGCTTAACTGCAAGTTTAGAAGGAACTCTAGAGATTAATGAAACATCTTATATAGCGTGTAATTTTAGGATGGTCAAAATATACAAATAGGGATACAATGAAGATGGAGGCTCAAGAGATGCTAAAAGGTTAACATCTATGCTATTTAGGCTCGATAGTTACTTTAAAGGAGAAACTGGGGATAGAATCAATGAGGAAAAATCAGAGCATCGAGGCAAGTGTGATGGAGGAATTTATCTAGTTTATTGTGTGATCCACGTATACCTCTAAGATCGAAAGTTTTCTATAAAACAGCTATTTGACTAGTCATTAGTTTGAGACACAATCAATTTAGTATCAGAAGCATCCCATGGCTGATGGTTTTGGTTTCAGATTTGGTGGAACCCCGTTCAGAAGAAGTTTCGAGTCCCCTTCAGCTTGGAAGTCTCCTTCAACTTGGAAGTCCCCTTCAGCTTGGAAGTCCCCTTGGTTCGTTAACTCTTTTGTTCCAGGTCCAAGAGTTGATACTGATATAACAATAGAGGTATCTCAAGTTCTTGCAGTGCTTGTGATATTGGCGTATTATGGATTTGTTATAGGTTCTTTTATTTTATTTGCTTTTACTATGTATAATCCTTGGGGTTTTTTTTTTCCAGGATATAGGGTACTTTATGAGCCCAGAAGACAGAAGCTATGATGCGATTGGATTGATGAAACAGTGGAGTGAGCATACTGCAGCTGCATTTGCTGATGCACAGGAGGTTTTGGGAAATGAAATTCTTGAAACAGAAGTAAATGAAAAAGACTACAAAAATCAGAAACTGGAGCAGGAGAATGATCATATTGCAGATAGTCAGGCAGACAACCATGACACTGTTGCTTCAAATGCCTTGGTATGATTTTTTAGCATAATTTTCAATATATGGTTTAGGTTACTCTGGTTTCGGGCTTCAGTCGGCTCCATAGAATGGTAATACTATTTTCTGAAAGTAGCTACTCCAATTGTTTATGTACTTGCAATGGAACTCCGAGGCATGCTTGGCTTACCATCCTCAATTTAGTGCAATTGCATAACCAGTGATCAAATGAATCCAGGCCACCAAGTGCTAGAAGTGAATTAATTTAAGACACTGGAGATAAAAATAAAATTCTCTTGGAATTGTTTGGTGTTGTCTATGTTGTGAAGTCTTTGCCACTGTCCACTGATTATAATGTTAAGCCCCCCTCTTACCCTATTGTTCGTTCCGAACTAGCAAGTTTTTGCTTGGAAGTCCTTTGTAAGTTATTTTCTGGACCTACAAAGATTACACGCCAAATAAAGAAAGGAAGAACCATTAAATCCCATTCCTTCCAAACAATTAGGTACATATTTCCTTAAGAAGAACGGAGAAATTTGCAATACAGATATATTAATTTTGGAAAACGTTTGTTACAGTTAACTATTTAGAACTTCAAACACTAAAAGCAATTGGAGTGAAGACAAATATTGTTACTGTTTCCATTTTTTTTTTTTGTCATTGTCATCTCTAGCTAGAATTATTTTTGTTTTGACACTTTCTTTCGAGCTCATCCAAGTCACCACTAAACGTAACATGTAGTTTGGAATTAATAGAGTAGTTAGGGATGATTGGGTAATGCAAGGTTTGTCCTTGCTGCATATAGCATAGGATCATACATGTTTGTTCAATTCTTGTTTCTTGCACTTGATATCGCCTAATTATTCTGCCGATAATGGCATGTAATCTTGTTCACCAAGTTGGGAGTTTTCAAAAATGTTGGATAAACTGTTAGATTAAATTAATGTTCGTTCATTTTGATGACATTCGATATATTTGGTTGCAGAAAGAGTGGCGTGTTCTTGATTTTAGTGAATGTGGGACACCTGGTAAGGGAACAGAAAGCGGGAAACTCTGTACTGCCACAAGCTCCTCGAGTCCATCTGCCATCTTTTGAAGGGCTCCTGGTATTAATTTCTTGTACTTATAGTATTCTATGAGATGTTAGAATTAATAGATGTGTTCTTATCTGTATTTTTTGCTGTTTTCCCTTTTTTCTTTCTTTGTTGTGTGTATGTAATGTGATATAATTGTTAATTGAGTAAAAGAGTGATCATGTGCGTTCTGTGTTCCATCAATTCTTAGCACATTATTATGAGAACAATTGAAACTTTATTGTTGGATGCAAAATAGATTATGGTACAGCTATTTGTTGATGTTTTCTCTGTTCTCAGTTATCATCTCCTGAATGGGTAGTTGAATCTTGATAGGCTGGTATCACAATGACTCAAAAATGTCAACACCATGCAGTAAAAATAAAAAAAAATTTGAGCTTTTAAGACGTCGAAAAAAAAAGTCAATTTAGATACATCTACTACATAATAAAACAGATAAAAATCCACATAATATTGTTCTGCAACTTACAGATTAGTGTCTACAGTACGATGACTAGCATCAATGTATCTGTAAATGCTCAAAACCAAAGTTTACTTCATAAAGGATAGACTGATCAAATTAGTAGCACAGATAACTGGAAATTTATTTTGTTGATACAAGATATATTCATAATGAATTTCAATCTAAGTCTGCCTTTCATTTTCCACCTTCATAGTTGTGCACACTATACATGCAGTGCACCATTATGCCGTAAATAAATCTTTTTTTCCGTCTAGTCTGCGAAAAACTTTTTCTTGTAGAAGCATTTTTTTTTTCCGATACCTTAGGTATATTATGAAGGAATCACTATAAGGGGAGCGAAACCCAAAAACAAAAGGCCAAAAGCCTCAAGGACCCAAAGATCTCAAAAAATTTTGTTGAAGCTTTGAGAATATGAAAATTAAAAAAAAAAAAATGCACTAGCAATATATTGTATTACCAAAACAAGATTTAGATTTTGGAAATAGAACGGTTGGAGCTAAATTCAGGTCTCAGAGATTCTCCAAAATTGATTAAATCTGCTCTTGTGGTTATGGGAATACAGGACAAACTAAAATTACATTCAACAAATAGCCAACCAATTCCGAACTAGAGGAGGAACAAGTGATCTTCCAACTATCCTAAAACCCAAAAGACAAGGGGAGGAAAGCGAAATGCGACCACATTCTCATTCCAGCTTTATCCTGTCCATGTCAGTCATCACTCCTTCAAGCTGTAATTCAACATTATTTGTGAGTTTTTAATAAAGTTCGTCCACACATTTGGAAAGCATGAGTATATACAGCAAGTCACGAATAAGAGAAAAATGTATACCTTCACAATTTGACGCAAAAAGTAATCCCCATATCTCTTAGTTGGTTTAGATTCCAGGATATGAATCATGTCCTGCAATTAGAGA
Organism: Cornus suecica; assembly: GCA_963922005.1. Classification (NCBI taxonomy): domain Eukaryota; kingdom Viridiplantae; phylum Streptophyta; class Magnoliopsida; order Cornales; family Cornaceae; genus Cornus; species Cornus suecica. The sequence continues at coordinate 101,106,731 of OY998238.1, forward strand.
AAGAGGATGAGTCGAATTACCAAAGCAAAAAAGCTCAAGACAAACTCTAAAAATGTAACTATTTATTTGCCCACTAAATTTTTTTAGCACTTCATTTATGATAGTGCGCATCCATGTCAGATAATCTCATATAAATCCTGCATGATAAATGTATTTATAGCAGTATACTTGGTATTTGTTGCACTCATTCAAAGACAAGATCCATCCACAAACAGAAAGATCGAGGAAGACAAGAACACCTACAACGGACATTTAACTTATTTATGCAGGAATGTGAGACCAAGCCTACATTTTGCTCTAAAAGTTACCGTTCATTTAAATCAGGCTGTCTAAATGTGCTCAGTTAGTTATTAAATCGGACATCCAAGCATGCCCTTGAAGAGTTGAAGTTCCATAAAATACAAAACAAACAGTAAGCTAAGGCTTCTAAGAGTAGGAAACTACACTCGGAGAGGAGGTATAAGCTCACATCATCAATGTAGAAATCAGTATCTGCATTGGAGATGACTTTTCCGTCAAAATCAGCAGCATGTGTCTTGTGCTTGTATGTCATCAAAATAGTCCTGCAAAGGCATTAAGTAAAGCAGAGAGTACATAACGATCATACCAAATTATAAATGGAAGGATACAAACAAAATTAAATTCCTTGTGATAATCTAACCTCAGAGTGGGTTCGTCCACTTCCATGTAATTTGCTAGCTTCCCAAGGGAGATGGTCGAGTACACCTTCAAGAAGGTCCTGACACCTGATAATAATTGTTGCTGCTTCACTTCATAAAGGAACAGCTTTAATTGAAGTCTATAGGCATCCTGCAAAATAGATGGTATTTGGCAAATCAACTATATATATTTATACACACCCACAAATATCACAGATAGAGAGAGAGATTACTATCTTGTAGTTAACGTAAAGTAATTGGATTGTTAAAAAGCATCAAGTTCCATAAGTTGACATGAGTGCATAAAACGATAAAGCTATTAGACAGTCTAAAAAAAAGCCAAAATAACTGTCATTTAAAATAGTGACTATAAAACATCACCGTATGAAGAATATGACCGATGAACATTTCAACAGACAAATGCACCAATCAGGCATCTAACTGTAAACTGACTTCTTGTCATTGATTTTATATCATCTTCTTCTGCTCCCTCAACTCCTCAAGCAGCAACTTAGGTTACCGTTAGTCGCTAATTTTTCTTTTTCTAGGAAGGCACAGTCTACTTGTTTTATTAATCTGCTAATAGCCCCCAACCAGGCAACCCCAATTTAACACCATTATGTTTCCCTTGATGTCCATTCATATAAAACCTTTTCCTACATGTGCAAATGAACATTCTTTGTAGTACTTTCAGAAAACAACACTAGTTCACTCACTCCACAATCAGGCATTCAAGTTTGAAACTTGGGAACTCTCAAATCACATTCTAGTTTGAGCCAAAAAATTGTTCTATGTGCTATTAGGGTAGACAGGGTAGAGCAGACAGGAGAAGGACAAAAGCTTTGGTATTACAACTGGAAATTACGCAGGGTAACTTTCTCTGGAAATTGAAGTAGGGCAATACCAGGTGACTGTTGGTCACTGCTTTGTTTAGCCTCTGTATATTCATCTCTTTCTTGTTTTCATTTGTTCCTCTCTTTAAGTAAGACACTGTTGTTTCTGCATATGAGGCCATCCTCTTCAACTTTTTCTTTTCTTTTATACTTCTACCATTGGCTTATACTTTTGTCATCTTAGTGGGTATCATCCTCGCCTTTATCCCAAAAGAATGGGGTGAGCCACATAAATTCTCTTTATAAATTGTTTTAAATTATATCTCCTCTTATATTGAACTTTAAAATTCAATTTTATTATATAATTCAAGTTATTTTTGGACGGCCTTTTCTCGTATGTGCATCTATGGATCTATGTTGGAAGTATCCATACACCTAAGCCGTCTAGTTAGTAAATTAACACAACAAAAGTTCTTTTGAAAAGGAAAGTTAAAGCGAAAGAAAAGACTAATGAGTCCATACCTGGTTATAATTTACAAGAGGTTCCTCGTAACTTGGAGCTGAGGGAGTGATAAATTTGGGACATGCATATGAGAAGAGCTCGTCATATAGAGCAAATGCCTCATCATCATATCTCTGCATTCTCAACATTTTCTCACCATATTTCTCCCGCAGCTGAGAGTTCACGGTCTCTTCAACAAGCTTCACTTGGGGACAAAGAGAGAGAGTAATTGCCAGCAAGGCATACATCTGCTCATTCTTCTTCAAAATCTGCTCGTACTGAGGAGATTTCTGATGATATTGCTTCGTCTTATAAATGTATAACAAAATCTTATTGAATTCTCGAATTGCTTCAACATATCTGCAAAAGTATTAGCATATATGTTGAGCTAACTAAACAAGAAAACTAACACTAAGGAAATACACACACTTGCATATATAATTGATTTGAGACCACTAAAATTGATCCCCCCCCCCCCCCCCAAAAAAAAAAAAAGTTAAAGTTAATCTCAAAACGGACTAGCTAGTGAAAAATAAAATAAAATTTATGTATTGACTGTTTCAATGTAAACATACAAGGACCTCCCCTGAAACTTCATTGTCAAATCTGTCTTCAAATCATAATAGACATTTGAAGTCATTATTTGAATGCCAACCCTTCTCCTAAAACCATCCGAAGAAGATAAAACAGTAGTGATATCCAGCGGAATCCGCCAACAGAAAATGGTTACAAGGAAAACTCTAATTTGGTCAAGGGCAGACTTTGAAGGAGTCAAGTGCCAAGACCCATAATCTATTCCTGAGACACATGAATTGGGAATTGGGATCAGAAGCTTAAGGGGCATGCTAGCCTATGGGCTACTCTAGCATACAAATTACATTTAACTGAAAACAAGCTATGTTATTCAGTGACTTTCATAGGCAAAATTTATGTGTAATACAAATAGATTAATAAGTATTCAAATACCACTGTGATACAAGGGCAAATGCAATCGACCTTCCTACTTGCCTCATACCAAGCTGATCTATAACACCAGAGAAGCTAGTGAAAACCCCAAGAAAATTGAGCTGAAAAAAATTAGGTACAATATCTATGAGAACCCTATGAACTATGACATCAACTAAAAAGGATGCAGGCCATAATTTCAAAATGTTCATTTGTTAAAAGTGAAATTAAATGTCCAAAAACCTTGACCATTCAAAATAACAAATGCAATGATGAACCAAGAAAAAATTAATAGACAAATTAACCAACGAACATACCTCCGCAACATAAGATTCGCAAACCCATAGTGATATATGGTGGTAATGTGGCTTCCTATGACACTGGTATAAACTCCTTGTTGACTTATGTCAATAGGAAGCAAGCACTTTAGTCCAGTGTGATAATCCCCCAGAAGACAATGGACTCGCAGCAAACCCACCATGCTAAAATATCCCAAGACCTTCAAGACATTACTTCCACCATTGTAGTCGTATCCGTCAGTGGCGGTGAACTGTTCAAGGCCTTCTTTCTCTTGCTCCAGAATTTGAATGATGTTGGATTTTTCCACTAGTGCTTGCAAAAAGTTGAGCACGCCATACACATTCCAAGCCTGAAAAAGCATTAGAAAAAAAGGAAACTCATAAGGACGCACCTCTCGCTAGCAATAAACAATATTAAGAAACAATATGAAAAATAAAGGCACACTTGTTATGTTTGCCTATGGATGAATATAAGATAACGCTAGAGAGGCTTTCCGAATGTTTGGTTTGAAAGGGTAAACCAGAACCACAATGATTCTAATGGTCTTAGAAACTGGAAGCGACCAACAATAGGGCCGCGTAAATTGAAAAAAATGAACCCTATGAGACTTATTTTAGTCAACTCAGTTTCACAACCCAAAGTTACATCTTATTCAACTCAAAAAAAATAAAAAATAAAAATAAATAACTGTAACCTTGATTCTGTATAAGTAAGCTCCAGTAGATAACACTGTCATTCAATTGATTCAGTGGCAACACAGTCCACAACTGTTAGAAACTGAATCAAATGGTATCTCCAACCATTAGAACTGTTCCCTTTATATAAACTGGAAAAAATGCATCTCCACTATAAACTGCACTGGATGGTGCACTATGATTTAGTTAGGGCAAACATCCAGATGAAGGGAAAGGTTGATTGCCCAGAATATAAGTAACACTATTCCATGGTAGTCATCTAGTGCTCCTCAACTAGAAAAACTTTTTCTCAACTATTTGGCATGAACTACATTAATCCTTTTTTTTTTGATAAGTATATTATAAAAGGCACTCAAAAGGGGAGTGCATCCCAAGATTTACAAGACACCGCTCTAAGAACTAAGCGAGCCCAAAAAAAACAATCTTTTCTTCTATAGATGAACAAAATCTACCCTCCACCCAGTAAAACAAAAAAGAAATGAAATAATCCTTAAAGAAACCAACTGGGGACTCCACCCTCTCGAAACACCTTTTGTTCCGTTCGAGCCAAATAACCCACCAAAGACACAAAGGCACCACTTTCCAAAAAAATGACGAGCCCTATTAATCCGTTCACCATAATGAGGACGGCTTGGGTAGATTAGATAGTCATACCGAGTCATGATTCATGTCTTACTATCCATGTTGCTTTTCGTTTCTCTCCCCACCTGGCAATGCCCCTACAATGTGGAGTCCTCATCTCTCTTTCCTTCATGGATTTCACTCTATAAGGTAAAACCATCTTAATATAATTTTCTCCCACTTAATCTCCAATTCAAGCTACTTTCAGCCTTTATCGATATGTCCATCTCTAATTTTAGATTCGTATATCTTACAACAAAAATAAAAAATAGCCCAGAAATCAATGAACGAGTCCAAATGAGAGGCATGGTCATTGAAATTAAACCTCAAACTATTTCGAATCTTCCTAAATTGACAACATATATTGGCCTTTTAGTAAGTGTAGTTACTAGTTATCCAACAAACGAAACCTAAAACTTACCTCATTCTTGTAATACTTCCGTACTCATTCCCAAATTGCAAAAATAAGTAAAATATAACAGCAAGTCTTCCATAAATCGTAACATCTCTTTTGCTGCTCAAATTTTATGATATATCCCCAACAAACTCACAAAAAAAAATGAATAGAAAATAAGCCTAAAACAAAAACAAATCTCCAATATTGTCACCAGACCCACAGTAAATGATGCCCACTTCAACCATATCAAAGCATAACACAACGCGAATAAACAAACACACAAACATCACAACAGGGGCAATAGTTTGAAAAAGAATATATATATATATATATATATGCAAAAGTTGATTCCATATAACACAATTCAAAATGGCAAGAAGTGCAGCAATCCCAGATCAACACCTGATCAAATTGGCGGAGAAGCGCAATTTCCTGTTCCGTCTTGTTCTTCATCTTAGCCCGATACTGGCAAAAGGACTGAAACTGATACACGAACTCATCCACCATGTCCCACAACCACTGGTTTGGCAGCTGCATATTCACAACCCCGTGCAACACCACCTGTAATATCAATACACAAATATAAGCAATCAATACACACAGAAAATCAAAACCCACACACAAAAAGGACTAAAATATATGAACTCATGTCTCTCTTCTCGTTCTATGATAACCCACAAAGAAAAGCATTCGCCACTAACATACATACATATACATATATATATATATATATACATATATGTGTATGAATGTAAAAATTGATGACACCACCTGTAATATCAATACACAAATATAAGCAATCAATACTCCCAAAATTCAATACCCACACACGAAAAGGACTAAAATGTATGAATTCATGTTTCTGTTCTCGTTCTATGATAAACCTACAAAGAAAAGCATTCACCACTAACATACATAGATATAAATATACATATACGTGCGTGTGAATGTAAAAATTGATGATTGCCTGGAAGAGACTGCAGTAATTGTCCCAAGAATCGATGCGTTGCCTGAGAGTGGGGGACAATCTGGCATAGAGGTGGCGAAACCACATCTCGCGGTAGAGCAAGCAGAAGACGTGGTCGTTGTCGACGGAGGGAGAGACGGCGTCGACGGAGGGCCAAGGAGTGTCCTTGAACAAGCGGTCGCTTAGGGTTTGGAAGGAGGTCTCGTACATCTGGTGGATCTCGTACACATTCTTCTCTCGGATGTGGCGGTACAGGTGGATCACGAACGATTTCACCGAGTCAGGGACGAAGTTGGGGTCGTAACCCAGTGAGTCCGGTTGCTGAGTGTAGGTCGCCGAGTCTTCCAAGTCGAATGAGGACGCCATTGTCGATCGATTTCGTGTGTTTCTCTCTCTAGTTGCACAGAGAGAGAGAGAGATTTGGGAGCTAGGGTTTATCGATAACAGTTGGGAGGCAGAGGGAGAGTGTGTATAGTGTGTTCCTGTGTGTATCAGTGTGTGCGTTTTGCCCTAAGACGAGTGAAGAAGTACACGGGTCTGCTACCAGTGAATTGACCCAACGGGTACTGATTGGTGACCCGGTTAACTTGGTAGAATTTTTTTTAAAAAATTCTCTTTTTATTTACTATTATTTCAAATATTGTGAGTTTTTAACCCTATGATATGTATATAGTGCGTATAACCCCTATAGTTCTACTTCACCCCAAATCTTTAATATAGAAGTTTATACGCAGATTGTAGACACAGAAATTTTGTGGGTCCAAACTCATAACAAACAAGGCCAACATAAATTATTGGGCTCGCAAATCAAATTAATTAGTCAAATCCTTATTGGGTTAATTTAATTTATTTTGCTAAATCTAAGCACACTGGTTAAATAAAAGAAATAATTATCCTATTATAATATTATAATTTGATAATTATCATAAAGAGACACATGTCATCATCATATTCGTCCAAGTTATTTATAAATGCCTGCATATGGAGAATGA
>OY998238.1:102913841-103216078 GCA_963922005.1 Cornus suecica
GATTTAATCACCAAACCTCTTGTCGTTCGCCAAACCCCCTGACTTTTCAGATTTTAATCAAATACCCCCCTCAAGCCAATTTTCATGTCAAAATAACTTAAATGTCCCTCACATAAATTACAGCTTCACCCCTATTTTTTGGATATATTAGACTTTTCCTCTCTTGTTTGAATAATTGCACTTTCCCCCTCTATAAAAAAATATATATAAAAATTCAAAAAAAATATTTAAAATTTGAACAAATATATAAAATTTGAAAAAAATGTATATAATTCGAAAATATATATATATATATATATATATATAATTCGAAACAAATATATAAAATTTGAAAATTATATATATATAAATCGTAAACTATATATTAAATTTCAAAATAATATATAAAATTTGAAATATATATATATATAATTCAAAACAAATATATAAAATCTAAAATATATATATAAATTCAAAAAAATTATATATAATTCGAAACAAATATATAAAATTCAAAAAAAATATATAATTCATAAATAATATATTAAATTTAAAAAATATATATAAAATTCGAAAAAGTATATATTAAATTTTGAAAAAATATATATAAATTTCAAAACACATATATAAATTTACCCCCATAAAAAATAGAAAGGAAAGAAAAACAATGATAATGTTAGTATCCAAGAAGAGACAAACAATCATTCCACAATCTTACCCTATCCCACTTTTTTTTTGTCCATTTAAAACAATACAATCAAAAATAAAGATTTAAGTATAGAACATGACATGGGTCCCCATTCAATCTCATGTGCCTAGTCCAAACCATACACCATGTTATGTGTCACTCACGTGGTGACATAAAAAAATAAAATTTATTTTTTGAAATATATATATATATATTTTCAAATTTTATATATTTGTTTTGAATTTTATATATTTTTTTCAAATTTATATATATTTTTGAAATTTAATATATTAATTTTGAATTATATATATTTAGAATTTTATACATTTTTTTAGAATTTTATATATATATTTTTGAATTTATATATTTTTTCCGAAATTTATATATTTTAAATTTTATATATTTTGTTTTGAATTTTATATATATATTTCAAAAGTTATATATTTTTTTGAATTTTATATTTTATATATTTTTTCAAATTTTAATATATTGTTTATGAATTTTACATATATATTTCAAAATTTATATATTTGTTTCGAATTATATATATTTATTTTCGAATTTAAATATATATATATTTTTTTATGGATGGGGGAAAGTATAATTATATAAATTAGAGAGGGGAAAATATAATATGTTTAAACAAGAGAGATAAAATTGTAATTTATATAAGAGACATTTAAGTCATTTTGACATAAAAATTAGCTGAGAATGTATTTGATTAAAATCTGTAAGGGAATTTGCGAATGGTTTGGTGATTAAATCCTATGGGTCCGTTTGGATACCCTGTTTTTTGTTTTTGTTTTTTTACTGTTCACAAGATTAAAAAAAAAAATACGTTTGGCAAACGCGTTTACTGTTCACTGTTTTTTCCCCAAGAAAACTGTTTTCTGTTAATAGTGTGTAAAAGTGATGAAAACACCAAATACAACTTTTAGTGGTTTTTTTGAGTTTTTTCACTGTTTAGGTGGTAAAAACAATGAAAACACCAAATTCATAAAATACAATTTTCACCAAATAAAAGTGGTGAAAACACCTTCATCCAAACGTTTTTTTGTTTTTAGTTTTTTCCTGAAAAAACAAAGACAAATACAAAAACAATTTTTATATTTGAAGACAGAAAACAAATACAAAAAACAAGCTTTCCAAACGCACCCTATCCATAATCCATATCTATTTTGAGATGGAGGGAAATAGTTCGATAGAGGTTAGTTTTCTATTTCCCTCCAATTTTCTCTCCACTGTGGAGTTTGAAAACCTAGTTTTCCCGGCAACAACTAGAGAATGGTTTCGTAAAATCAGAGCAACTGTTCCTCTCTCTCTCTCTCTCTCTCTCACTCTCTCTCTATGGACAAAGCAGAAGCTGAAGTGTTTCCACCTTTCTCTATCGCTCCTAAATGCGTGAGTCTCATTCTTCTACTTGTTCTAATTTACGATAGCTATAGTTTGATGCAATGCATTGGTTGTTGGGTTTTCTTGAATTGTAGCACAAGTGATCGTTCGTGAGACTACGAGTCTTTTATTAAAATTTAGGGTTCTGAATTTTTTGGTTTTGTTAATTAGGCTTTCCTTATTTGTTCGATTTTGGGGTTTCGATTGCTCCAAATATGATAGAGTATTAGGTTTTCATCTAAGAACGAGATGGGGTTTTTGAACAATGGAGGGAATGGGGGTTGGAATTTGTTGTTTTGTTAATTAGGGTTTCAAATTTGTTCGAGTTTGGGCATTCCGTTGCCTCATATATGATTTATGGTTTTCATCTGAGACGAATGGGGTTTTGGAACAATGAAGGTTGTTTTCAATTTATGGCTTTTGTAGTTTGTTCAATTGGGTTTTGGAAGAATATGAATTTTAATATCTATAAGTGGGAATTTCTGTGTTTTTACTGCAGAGAAATGGAGTCAAATGTTAGGTATGATATCCTTTTGAATTGTATGAGCAATGTACAGGAAATAGGAGGGATGAATAGGATGCTTGCTCACTATTGAATAGCTATTTCATGAGTCGAGAGGTAAAAATACACCTTGGCTAGAAATTCAAACATACAGTTTGCCCGTGTTGTCTTGAATCCGCAATCTTGTACTTTGAAAAGTGAAGAAATACCAATAGACTACAACCCTTGGTGGGAAGCAAATCTATTGGAGGCATAAGAACAGTGCATATATCCTTGTGTACCTTTAATCTGGATGTTTTCAGTTGCATATCACTTGAGCTGGGCTTTTAAAATGATATGAGACCGAGCCTCATGCTTCTTAGCGAGATGTTATTGAGGGGATGGTATTGGTGGTCATTGTAGGTGTCAAGTATGCTAGGATTGAACTACTTCATGTGTTTAGATTTGGGGAGGTGTTAATAATGGGGTTGGGTTGGAAATCGTTCGAGTCCTGCAAACATGGATGGTCCTAGAACTGGTTTTCTGGGGTGGTTCTGGTTCTTATTCTGGAGGGGGTTTTAGATCGTGTTGGGAATTCTGCTATTGTTGACAAAATAATTTTTACATTTACTTGTAATAGAGATGAAGGGGTCCTGGCAGTGAGCCTGTAGGTTACTTCTTGTCATTAGGTTGCATCATATGCTTTCTATGTCGTTGATGATTTCCAACTTCCAAGATAATGAGGAGCATGATAAGTGTTTCACTTCTGTTTTTGAAGAGGAGTGGATGTTGATAAGAATTTTACAGAAAGTAGTTTTAAGTAAGTGGGACTTACTAGATTTTGTTTTTAGCTTTTAATTCTTTTATATTCACCAAGAGAATAAGATATGTTAGATATCACGAAAGTTTAACTATATGAAGTGATTTTGTTTGGGAATCTTGATAGAGTTTGCATACATGTGGAACTATATAGTCAGTATTCAGAATAAGCAATTAAGGGTGCTAGTGCAGTGTGGTGGTGTGGGGTACCCATGGCATATATAAGCATCCCCTTTGTCAGATAGACTTTCTTTCAAGGTGAAGAGTCTAATGAGCAGACTAAGTTGATACACTTGACACATCTCTGAAAACACCCAAGTTTCCCACAATTTAAAATGGAGAAGAAGTTGTGGTTCTGGGAAGCTACGTATTCATCGATTTATTTGTGGGTTTATATGTACCAAAGAAGATATCCTACCGCCTGAGCTAATGCCCATTGGTGAAGGCATTATATATCTATTTCCTGAAAATGTACTTAGTACCTAATCAAGATAAAGTCAGTTTAAAAGTTTTAGCGCTAGGACTTGCTATATAAATAAAAAATATTAACCCCAGCTTCATCACTCTTAGTATATAAAGGAAATTGCGATTCAAAAGTATTCATACATTAGGCTTGGGTTTCAGAGAGACAACTCATTATACAATTTATACAAACTTTCAACAATTTTCTCAAGTAGTGAACACAGAACAATGCTACTTTATAGTTAGATTCAGTTGCTTCACAGTTATGGGCTCCCATTGTTCAGTGATCAAATTGTGAATACATGTGGTTCACAGATATGGGGGGTTTCTTGTCGAGACATAAAGGAATAGATGTTTCTAATTGTTCCAACCAGATTCTCTTTAATGGATTGTTTGTAATTTAGATGTTTCGGTATGCGTATTAATTTGTTCAGGTCTGCTGTCTGGGTCCGTAATAACTTGAATCAGAATTTTATGTGAAGATATAAAATGATCTATCCAGTGGTTCCAGACATTGGGAAGGCCTGTTCCATTCCTGATAGTACTAGTTTAATAATCAACTAGAAAGCTATCCAAGAGACTATATATCAGAGCTTTTCATGACAAGCGTAATCAAGTGAGAGCGCTCCCATATCTATAATAAGCACACAAGGACCGAAACGAATTGATAGGAGTTTTGGTCTATAACCTATATCTACACTTGCAACACATTCAATCTGAACTCAATTGATGGAAGCAGAATAGACATGTTAGTGATTCAATGACTCCAGGTCTCTTTTGCACAGCATATGACTGCAGTTTTGTTTAGATGTGCATTGGGTGCTGCTCTCTTCATAGAGAAGCCCCTTGCATAAGCCAAGGTAGGGTTTAAAAACCTTGACAAATTAAGACGGTCTAAATATATATAATACATACGTGAGACATTTACAAAGACTGTTTCGAAGTTATTACGAAGTTAGAAACACTATAAATGCACATAAGATAGCTGGTACAGAATACCACTCTTTCTTGTGTTGTTGTTCAGTAGCACCGTTTTTTGTGTTATAATGACAGACTGACTTTTAATTCCACATTTTTTTCCTGTTCTAGTGACTGTTTGGGTTGGACATGGGTATGCCATTTGGATTACTTTTGCTGTCATCTTCTATGTTTGTGATTACCTCTATTTCAGTTCTATTCTGCAATGTGGTGTGGTGAAGTGATCACAAAAATAAAAGTTTGTTCTTGTGGCAGGACTCAACATGATCTGTAGTTTTGTGATCAGTACTGAAGATATGCGTCCAACTCTATCAGATTTCACCTTTTTACTTGCCAAGTTGGGTACGTATACATGATAATATATATTTACATATAGTTTGAAATTATTTATTAGTCCGGGGTTGAGTGTTGGATCAATACTTGTGATTTGTGAATCTTGATAAACTCAAAGTAATTTTTTCCCCCCAACTTGCACTTGGGACTCGCAAATCCCAGCATCCATATTGTTAGAACTAGCATGTTGATTATCTTACACACTTACCTTTCTTATTCAGCTGTTTGAAGTTCAAAGTCTAAAACTAGTTTTTTTTTTTAGATTAAGAGGTAACCAGGGTTGTTAGTATATTTGGAAATCAATAATGATTGCAGAAATTAAATATCCTTCGAAATCTCTTATCCATTTAGAACTGTGGAGTATGATTAATTTGGCAGATAATGTATATAATTGATTGGTTGATTAGAAGAAATGCATATAGCTTGATATATACATACATACATACATATACTGCAAATAAGATAAGAGGAACGTCGTGGGGTCGGAGAAGAAATATTTTATTTAGGTTAGTTTGGGAGTTTAGAACCATCTGATATTAGGAAATATGGTGTTATTCCATTGTTTATTGCAATAAACATTTTGTATTATCATTTTTGTTCCTCCACATGGAGGGATGATCTGGTACCCCTTATCCATGTTAATTATTAGTTGGTCCTCTTGTGTAAGCTTAAAAATTGCTCAAAGTTGAAGAGAAGTGCCCACCAAACCAAACAACTGATCATTCACGAGCCCACAGTACATAACTCCCATGGCCATCATTTTCAGTTGAGGGACCACTTTGAAACTAACTTCTATATGCTACCATTTTTTTTTTGTGATGATTATGTGTGTGTGTATATATATATATATGTATACGTGTGTGTGTGGTGTTAGTTGGATAATGGCGTAACGTATACGTATATGGTTTGGGCTTGCAAAAGCTTCCAATTGCTTCAATAATGAAGAGTGGATTAAATTAATGTCTATAAAAAAAGCTTAGGAGCTAAGTTTTCTCGGATTTGGATTCTGTGTGTGCATATTCCCTCATATTCTTTTTATTTATTTATTTTATAATCGTGATGTCCGGACCAGCTTACGCGTATCTCGACTAATTTACGGGACCCGTGCAAGACGATCCTCACACGAATCGAGTAAGGCCCGATCTCATATTTCATATTCTTGATACTAGTAGTTCCCTTAAATTTGAAACCAAACATAAGTTGTAAGGAAAATTCTAAACCATACTCTTATCATTTTTAGGTGAATTGAAACATAAAACTAGTTCAAAATTAAGCATTCCTTACTAGTAGGACTGCAAACGAGCCGAACTTTGGAATGTTCAAGTTCGGTTAATTTACTAAACGAGTTTAGAAAATGTGTTCAAGTTTGACTCATTTACTCGAGCCGAACGCCAGATTTAACGAGTTAAATCTGAACTTGCTCACAAACGACTCATTTCAGTTGTAACATATATTATTCTTGCCAATAATTGTCTGGATTGAGTTGTTGCATTTTATTTTTAACATATTTTCACTAGTATAATTTTTTATGAATGATTTTTATGTAATGGCCGCATAATTCCTATAATTGTTTCACAACAATTTTCATAATTTGTTCAATTTCAACAATTTCTTTTGTCAAATAAAAAATAATTTTACTATTTAACTTAGACGAGCCTGTTCACGAACTTGACGAGCCGAATTTAGTAATGTTCAAGTTCGGCTCGTTTACTAAACGAGCCTAAAAATTGTGTTAAAACTCAGTTCGTTTACTAAACAAACGAGCACGAGCCGAACCCAAACCTGCTTACGAACGATTCGGTTCATTTGCAGTCCTACTTACTAGTCAAATAAAAGCACAAGTAAATCTGAATTTAGTTTTGTTTTTCAGTTCTATAACTATGAATCATCTTTATTAGCAAAGAATTTTCAAAATTTTACTTAACGAATATCTATTTTATTTTAAATTCAAATTAATTAAAGTCACTTTTTATAAAAGAATTGGCTTCCGAAGTGACTAGTGATAAATTATTAGATGATCTACCACTTCAACATCAAAAAAAGTTATATTCGAATTCTTAGTAAGATCTTGTTGTGCTAAGGGATTGGAATGGATGAAAATACATATATAGAAGATTTCATGTAAAATAAAGAGAGGAATATATATATGTCCTTCACAGAGTAAGAGGGGTGCGGTCCCTCGGTGACCGGAATATTCTGCATGTCACCAAATTTAGAAACTTTACGAGTTTACCGTTGTTTTGTCTTTGCTTGACGGACACAAAGGCATCCAAGGAAGGACATGGGCCCATACCATGCACATCATGGCACTAACATTATGACACCTGTTAAATGCTGCCACGTTACCTCATTATTATACCAAGCGCATTATCTAAAGGCTCCCAAAAGAGAAAAGGCCTCTCATGAGTCACCATCATATTTTCATGTTTTTCACAATTTCACTGAAAATTCTACCACTAAGGCATGTTTGGTAGGAATGTTATTTACCTCATGTGAAACTCTAATAGATACAGAGTTTATAAATTATGGTCTCATGGGGCGCACTTAGATACTAACAAGTGAATGAAATAAATAAAGGAGGATATATGCCATGATAATTAACATAACCTTTCCTTTGAGGTGTATTGTTGTGACTAGTATTTTTATCAAACAAAAAAAATAAAATAAAATAAAATTCTCCCCCCTATACTAACATTTCCCTCTCCTTTATTCCTTGACTCTAGTTAGTCACCCTCAGAAGATTGTAATTGCAATTTATACAAACTCATCATGTTACTGATTTTGTGATTAATATACCAAATTTTATTTAGAAGAGTGATCTCATGGTTTCATGTAATTTTTTATAGGATGGTTACTCACTATTGACTAGTAATTAGAATTTTGGATACTCAAAAAATGAAAAAGTAAACACCTTATTCTAATATAAAAGTAATATTTATTGAATGAAATTAAAAAATATATCTGAAGCAACTTAATCAAGGCTGACCTTATAATGTGGATCAAAGTGGAATCTCATTGAAATAAAATATATATTTTTATTTATTAATTTTAAAATCACATTAGAATCATGCACCCTTGGGTAGTGTGACTTGTGTATCCAAGAGAGTTTAATGGGCAGAGAGAGCCAATGGTTTTTCCCTGCATCACATAAGCTCGATAGTACAACTTTTACAGCTGGAAGTCCAACCCCACAACTCGAGAACTCCCAGTAACGGTCCAAACGTCCAGCTGTATTCCAACCACAACCGGCGCATCTTATGCTACCGTGAACCTCCACAGAGGCGCACATTAACTACTACTTCTCTCTTCTCAATCTCTGCTACCATTACTCTGTTCTTTCCAATATAATTTTGAAACAATATAGTAACAGATTTATAGAAATATAATACTAGCCGTACATATTAGTATCAAATTCAATACACCGTGCGAAAAAATAGCTCCACCGCAAATTCAAAATACAAGGATAGATATAGATATAGAGATAATCACATAGAAACCTAAAACGCGGACTCCAAATCGCCGATTTTCCGGTGCAATCGATACTCCGGAACGCGTTTTCCGATCTCCTGCAAGTTTCTGAGGCTCCGAATCGCCAGAACATCGCCCTTTTTGATATCCAAAACTCGTCCCATATCGTCAATTGTTTCTGTAAAATCTACACAAAGCAAAGAGGAAACATAAGCTTGAATTCAATCTGCATTATACATAAAGGCCTCGGTAATTGATTAAAGCTAAATCAAATAGATTAACACAAATGCATAAGTGCTTGTGTGTGTGTGTGTGTATATATATATATATATATGTAAATTGGTTACCTAATTGAAGGGGATCATGAGATGAGAGGTAGAGGACGAGGAAGCAGAGGAGGATGAGGAGTGGAATGGAGTGTACGAATGTCTCTGGTTTGGGAATTGATTTATGAGGCTTTTGTGGCTTGTCTTCGCCGGCGTCGATGAGGGAAGAGACCTGGTCTTCTACGGCGGGGGTTTCTTCTTTGAGTGCGCCATGGTTATGATGCTTGGAAGCTGGTGAGCCCAGAGACTGCCGATGCATGTTTGATGTGTGTGTTGGGGGGAGAGAAGGACAAGTGTGTGCTAGTGTGAGTATTAATAGCCTCACTGTGTCGCTTTCTTCATTTTTTTCGGATATGTTTCTAGTGTTGGATGGGAAAGATTGACTCGGCTATAGTTGTGAAAATAGTGATACCAAGTAGTAATATTTTACCAATAATTTAAAATTATTTTGTATTAGGTGAGGGCTATTATTGAAATTTTTTTAAAAATAACTTTTGGAACTTATATTATAAAAATTGACAATTTTTATAAAGTAATTGGAAGAAAAAATTAATACAAAAAAGATAATTTGACTAAAATAATTATAAATTTTACAAGTTGGTATAAATATAGGACTAAAATGCTTTTAAAAAATTTAATAGTTTTACGTGGTGAAATAAAAATTTAACGTGGTAAAATAAAAATTTAACTGAATAAAATAAAATTTTAATTAGGAAAAATAAAAAATTTACACTTTAAATTCAAAAGTTTCACATCTTGCATCAAAAAGTTTTACTGGGTGAAATATAAATTTCACACTAATGTCGTGTTTGTTACGCATGAATGGAATGAAGGTGAAGATGAAATGAGAATGAGAATGGAATGGTCATTTTCATTTTCATTCTTTTACTTGGTTAGAGTATCACTAATTAGAGAATAGAATGATTGTTTTTCAGTTTTACTAGAGAATGGAATGTTCATTCCATATGTTTAGTAATATAATGAATTTTCATTCTTTGTAATGATTTTTCATTTCAAGAGAATGATCATTCCCACTTTATAATACTTATCAAACAAGAAAATGATTGGAATGAATATTATATTCCATTTCATTTCGTTCATGCATATCAAACACACAACATAAGACCATGCAGACCAAAGTTATCGTTTTGTAATATAGGCTTCAATATTTTCGATTAGTACATAGTAATACAATGATATAATTCACAATTACGTGTTATTTGGTACTTTTAGTTAATTAGTATGTATTTATTGTGACTAAGGGCCTGTTTGGGAAACGGTTTGTTCTGGTTTGATTTGTCTGGTTGCTAATCTGAAACTTTATTTGGTAAAAGGTCTGGTCTTATATATATATATTTGAATTTTATATATTATTTTCAAATTTTATATATTGTAAATGAACTTTTATATATTTTTTCAAAATTTATATATTTTTTTGAATTTTATATATTGTTTTCGAATTTTATATATTTTTTTAAATTTTATATTATTTTTGAATTATATATATATATTGCTTCGAAATTTATATATTTGTACTTGAACTTTATATATATATATTTGAATTTTATTTATTAATTTTGAATTTTATATATTATTTTTGAATTATATATATATTTCGAATTTTATATATTTTTTCGAATTTTATATATGTTTTCGAATTTTATATAGTTTTTTGGAAATTTATATATATATTTCAAAATTTATATATATATATATATATATATATATATTTTTTTTTTTTTTTCAAAATTTATATTTTCAAACGTCCAATTTGTGCAACATTTGACTTCTGTCCATATATTAATTAACCAAAAATGACCTAGTTGTCCAAATGCATGAATTAAGTAAAAAATATGTTATTAGGAAGTTAAAAATCGGCAACCCACTACATAAAAAAATCATATTTTGATGGTCTTGTATTGGGTCGATTTTTGACATGTTGATTTTAGTGATATGGTCTCAATATTCGAAGCCTGTCCTCACTAAACAAGATCTAATCTCTTAAAACAAAGATAAATTCAGACAGATAAGTACAAAACCTCTTTCCCCTAAGAGTATTATCAATTACGTGACAAGGACAAATTTGGGACTTTGTTAAAGTGACTCGGGTTACAGTGACCTTTTCTTTGAGAATAAAGGACGGGTATTGATCTCCTTTTGATAACTTAATATCTTATCCTTTATTTTCAAATTTTGTACATTTTTAAAATCATATGTAATTCATATCAAAATGTAGAATCCCTAATTATGTAATGAAGTGCAAGGCACCTAGTACAAGTTTTTTATTTCCTAAAAACAATTTGTCTTTATTCAATTTTCACACGTCTGCTCTATGAGATGGCTTGTCTTTATTCAATTTTCACACGTCTGCTCTATGAGATGGCTTGTCTTTATTCAATTTTCACATGTATTCTAGAAGATGGATTAAGGAGAAGAAGTTGAGGTTGCAAATGGCAGGGAAAGAAATTCCGGTCACTTCATTTACATTTTTTTTTAAAAAAAAAAAAAACTAGTTTCATAGTGTCAGAAAATTTTAAGTGTTTTCTACAATTTTTTTTGTCTTTTAAAACTAAGTTAAAAATGATCTCAATCCACTCTCAATGCATTCCTAAATTATTATTTTTTAAAAAATTCTTAAGCAATTGAAGCTCAATTAATTCTTAAATTTCTTAAATACAAAGTGTGAATAACTTTTAACCATTCCACATTGAAAATAAGCACTTTGAATGTTGAAAAGTAAGAACAAAAAAAATAGAAGGGACGCAGAGTAAGATAAGACTAAATAAATTAGAATAAAAAAAATTCGTTAGTTGAAAAACATCAATCAGCATATATGAATGAAGAGAAGAAAATGTTTTGGTGTTGATATATATATATAATTACATATGTAGTCAGTAAAGATAAAGTTGACAACTTCCTCAATTTAATCATAACAAACCCTTAATATTGGGCTTGTTATCAGCCCAGACCATCCAGATCCCTTGGTATAGCTGTGTTTCAGGCCTAATCAGTGGACCGGGCCCAATAGTATCCATATAAGTTGCAACAGTAACCAAACGGTGACGTATGGGGTAGCGTCACGAAGCAAAGTGTGGGTCTTTTCTTCTTCAGATCGAAATTTCTGGCTTTGAAATAAATCGGTGGCGGTGACTTGTTAAAAACGAAAACCAAACTGAATCGAATCGAATCGAATCACAGAGAAAACCTAGAGAGAGAGCTTTGTAGATATACATACATATATATATACAGAGTTTGATATATATATATATATACACAGAGATATATAGACGGAGAGAAATGGTGCTATGGGAGATCACATTGGGAACGGCGTATTTCTTGGGTCTGAAACGAACATACAGGCTCGCTCTCAAGATTCAGCGTCGCCTTATTACCCCTAACCATCCAAAGATCCGCCAATTCGCTCATAGGTATCTCTCTCTCAAATCATTTTTTCATACTTGTATCATGTTAGGTATTTTTCTGTACACTATTGTGATATATAATATAGATATATGTATATACCAGTATATTGTATCGGTTGATTTATAATTGATGCAGACTTTATCACTTAGTTAGACGAATATCATGGTGGTGCTTTTGGTTAATTAAAAGTTTGACTGGTAAAATTTGAGGCATGGATATAAATGATTCGTTAGTGAAGTGATTATAAAGTGATTCAATCTAACATTGGAGTGGTTGGACAAGGTTCTGTTGAGATTTGGGTCACTGCCATTTGCGATATGGCGTCTTTATTTTAGTGTTGATTGGAATTAATGGGGTGTTAGGCTTAATTTTGACCAGGGATTTATGAATGCTCAAGGTGACCATAGAGTGCTGTTTGGCCTAGTGACAATAAATTGTTTAATGCAAAACACTTAGGGAGTGTATTGGAATGAATATTAAAGTGGTTCAGCGTTTTGGGTCTTCGCTATACGGAAAATGAACTCGCCAATCTGTAACAGTTTCGACTCTTAGACTGATATGGCAATTATTGAGAAGACACTTTAAGTGGAGGGAGAGTGAAACAAAAGTTCGTTGTTGGATTCTATCTATTGGAGTCGCTCATGAAACCAACAGTAGCATTAATTGGGGAAGAAATAGTAACCGTAGAGCTTGTGGAAGTTGAATAGAGCATCTTTAAGAGCTTATATGGACACCCAATCTCAAGGCAATTGTATGATGAGTTTTCGGGACTAATTTCTTCAAAATATTTTGGTTCATTGACTATATTTCACCCACGTCTGGGTATGCGGCAAATGTTTATCTAATGAGAGGGTTGTGACTTGACATTCGGAGTAACAATGTTAGTTCAAGCATGTTTTCCAGACTCCATGTTGAGTCGACTACGTTCCATCCGTTCAATGCTGACTCTTTCTCAGTTTAAAAATTATTTTTAGAACTTGGAGGAATATGAAGTGGGATCAAGTAGCTGTCTAATGATACCAAATCATTCTATAAGGTGCGATTATACCATTTTTGGGTAAACAAGAACTTGTAATAGATTATTTCCAACTTCTAGTCCATTGCTTGTTTAATCTGGCTACAAGCTCCTCTCTCTCTTTTACGTGATTACCTACAAGAGCTTCAGCGGATGGAGTTGTTTATTTCCTACTAGAGCTTTATCTATTCAGTTATGAGGATCGTGTCGCCAAGTTTGCATCTTACCTGCGAAACCTATTCCTGGTCCACGTTGGGATATGCTAAACTTACTTTTTTTTCGTTTTTCACTTAATAAAAGAGTATCTATTAATGCTTAGGGGATTAACTTCGTAGTCATTGACATTTTGATCAAAGCCAGGGATAGGAAATAGGTGTTAGGTTGACAAAAATAATTTTAAAACTGGCTAATGAGACCTCTAAGCTTTTGTGTCTTCTGTTACTTAAAACATTGCCAATAGAAGATAAAAGAGAACCAGTCTTGTATATTTAAATGTATAATAGATACAACATAAGAATATATTAGTAAATATGCTCTGGAGCCTGACTAACTAAAAGGAAGGGAAAGACAAAGCTACCCCAGAAAAGTACATAAATACAACTATCTAACTATGTCCTCTTCTGACATCATCTCAACAGTGTATTGAAATCAGGGTAAATTTGAAAGGCCCATTTAGAAGTAGTTACTTTGTCTCACCTCTCAAGTTTGTATGTTGCATTATCACATGAATTGGTGGCACAGGATGAAAATATTTGGCATGTCAAAATCTTAGATATGGTGACATAGGTAGGCGAGGCTATATTTTACGTTCATATAAACACAAGTGTAAGCCTGTACATGAATTGATTCTCCCTATCTCTACCTATATTTGTTCCAAAGCTTTTTTACATTCTCATTCGTGCTTTAAAACTTGTAATTATTTGACATAAACACAAGGTGTTAGTCAGTGATGGTGATAGCCATTCCGGTGAACTGTATTCCATTTGCCTAATTGCATGATCTGATATATTCATTTCAAACATGGAGGTGATATTTTTGGTTATGCATTTTTCTTAATTCGGCGGACTTCAGCAGCCCATGTTGAAGAATGTGTTTTTGCCTTGACAACCACTTCATATATGAACTATAGCTTATAAGTTTCTACAAACTGCTTATCCTTTTTTGTTATAGTTGTTGCTGCATATTCTCTCCTTACACACACACACAGAGGGAAATATATATATATATATATATAAAAAACAGAGTTTGCTAGACTTCTTTGGTCTTCTGTCATTGATGTTGCTGGTTAATCAATAAAAGATGCTATTGCATAAGTCCCTTTTTTGTCATTTTTAACTTGTATTTAGGACTGGCAATTCGTGTCAACAGGTCGACCCACGGGTCAACAGGGCAATCTGATACTAGTTGACACGAAAATCAAACATTTTAAATATGATACAATCCAACATGAAAAAAAAAAATAAAAAAAATAAAAAAAAAAGAAATTGAAATTGAATTTGACACGATTCAGTAATAGTTTATTAATGTATTTCAATCCATGACCAATTAGAGAATAGAAAAAATCAGCAAATAAATATAACAATAAATATAATCGTGTCAAATGGGTCAATTCGTGTCAGAAATTGCCAGCTCTACTTGTATTGGACAAGGATGTACTCATTACCGAGTCTTCCGTTTGTTCACAGAGGGTATGTCCTCTTCTCATTTGTACTTGAATTTCTGTTTCGCTAAATGAAAAAAATAACCCAAACCAAGTTTTGGAACAAGATGGTAATGCCTATAGGCTGCGAATGCTGATGCCGAAGAGGTAGATGGCATGTGCTTATTTTTCCTTTAGTTCATTAAAGTACCTTACTCTTTTCTGAATAACAGTGTGACTTCAAACGCGCAAGTAATTTCTTTCAAGTTTATCTGATTATACATTGTTGATTATCTATATATATTCCATAGAATTAGCACACAAAGCATTATTTGTATCATGGTTAACGCCTAAAATCTGTAGGAAGTTATTTGTTATAGCGAATGTGGTTCCTTTTTTTTCGCTTTCTTGATATACTACTCATTTCTGTTTGCAAGGACCGTTGTTGTATTATTAAATTTCTCAATTTTCCTAGTTAATGCATCAACATTCAAGATGCTCTTACTTTATGCGCCATTATGTTTGTTTGATTTCGTGTTAATATTATCATTGACATAATTGGGCTTTTTTCGTTTATTTTTACTTTTTTTACTTTAAATAACGTGAACTTCTCATGATTGCATTGCCACTCCAGACGAACACGTGCTATATTTGATATGGCAATCAGGGTTCACCGGACCATACAAGAAAGAGACATTGAAGTCGGTCGCAACCTTGGCAACTGGATCCTCCGGTGGCTTGACAAGATGAAACCATCGGCCCAGATCCGTGGTATCGCTCCCGGTAAACCCCCGTCAGGTGGTCATGCAAACACAAACATGACAAAGCCGCAGTTCACCAACTCCTCTCACCAGAAACCTGCAGGGGGCTTTCAGAGGATCAGTGGAAAAAGCAGTGATCGAGAACCTGATAGGCATCTATTTACCTCATCAAGGCGTATATGGCCCAATTCGTTCACCAATGTTGGAATGATGATGCGGCCAGCAAAGCCTGCCGGAACTAACACCCAGTATAGGCAATTGTCAATCTGCGGCCCTGAGGCATCGAGATTGAATTATGGAGGGACAGGTTTTCAGGGAGTGATCCGGAAGGACATAGTGCAGTGGATGCAACACAACTAGTGGACGTAATTTTTTCGTTTTTGTACTCTTTTCGTTGCACTTTACCGTCTTATGTTATAGAGACGAGAAGTGTTGTGATCGAATTTCGGAATATGCAGATCTAAAGGACTGATTTCAGAAGACATACTGCTTTGCATGCTGCAAAAAGTGGTGTAAAATGCCTTTTTTCTGTTTCGTTTAATGCTTTTTTGGCCTTTTGATGATGTAGAATTTAAACCTTTTGCGCGCCTCATGACTCTTTTCTTTTTGTATATTGGTTTGTTCTAGTTATAATAGAACTATCAATTCCGAGAGCTCAGAGAGACTCATTTCTTTGTTCTTTAGAAACTTTAATGGTATATAATATGTTCTCTCTCATACATACACAATGATCAATGTATGTATACACTTCTATAGCAATATGGATACATCTTTCAAGGGGTATGCAAGTTGATCTCTCCCTCTATTTTCTTTTCTTCCAAACACTCTGTCTACTCCCCCAAAGAATCATTCCATCGTGCCTTCCTCTCTCAACTTATTTCTCTCACTACTTCAACAAGATCCAAGAATTAGTTGGACTTTGTTATTCCTCCATTTCTATGTATCATTCTAAAAAAATTGTTAATCTGACTATATTCGGATTTGATTGGATTGGGTTGGGCAATAAGCTATTGAATTCAGTTGGGATTATACTCTTATTGAAACCCACTTTCTCTTCTATTTTCTCGAGAAAATTCCTGGAATTTGTTAACAGCTTTTTGAATTTTGACATCTAGCCAATGAGAAAAGGGGTCTCTCTAAACTACTACATTTTATCATTATTTGTTTGTACAATGGTTGTTGACAAGGATATGATTGTCCCCTAACCTATTTAAATTTGTAGATAAATAATGGAACTTGTTTAATTTGAGTTGCTTTCCGACATTGGATTATTTTTTTATGTCAAAAAAGTAATTACATCATATCAAAGTGTAGTTTGTGTACATACACATATATGAAGTGCATAGTGGCAAAATAATTGAACTTGTTTAATTTGAGTTGCTTTCCAACATTATTTTAGTTTTTCGTATGCCACAAAAGTAAGAATTAGTAAATAAATAATTGAACTTGATTAATTTGAATTACTTTCCGACAATTAGTTATTTATGAATTTGGATTCTTTCTCAATATTTTTTCTCTCCAGAGTAATTGAGTGGTTCAAAGGATACTATATCATCACATAACATGTAAGAATGACAAAATTTGTAATTGTAAGTATTTTAAATATGATTAAGATGTCCAAAGCATGATTTGATGGTGAAGGGGCGGAGCCAATTAACGCCCAGAGGGGCACCCTCCAGATTGGCTCCTTACCCCTTATACATGTATTATATATTGTTATTCTATAAAAAGATTTTGTGTATTTTTTGCCTATAATAGCTTAAAAATACCCCTCCTAAAATTTCTCCTTCCTTAAAATTTTCTAATTTTTATTTTATTTCCTTATTGCTCTTCTTTTTTCCTTTAGCTTATTTTATTTCCAAAAGTATATTGTTAAGTCTCTCTCGTAAAAAAAATTTACTTTTATTTTATTTTCTTAATTTGATCCTTTTTTATTATTTATTTTCTTCTTCTTTTTCATATTCTTATGCTCCTCCTGATAATTTTTTTTGGCTCCGCCATGATAGTTAGGATACATCCAACTTCCAAGTCCTTATTTATATGCCAAAAAACAAAGAGTAAGAACTGGTAACTAAATTACAAGTGAACTTGTCAAGTTGAATTGCTTTTAAAAACACATAAGAACAGGTAACTAAATGTGCGTTCACTAACCGAAACATTTCTTGTTTTTTTGTTCCCACCTACCAAAAAGCAAAAATAAAAACAATAATAATATTTAATAAATTATTTATGTTTCCAAATAATGAGAAATATTTTCCACGTTTCACATAAAAATGAGAAACATAAAAAATATGTTTCCCATATTTCTCTACTGTACAAGAGAACCGTTTTTTTTCACTGTTATCTTTATTGCTTTTACTTTTGCCTTTATGCTTTTAACTATTTGGTTTCCATTACAATTAATATATTATTTTAAATATACAATACATTATATAATATGTTATATAAAATAATAATAATATTTTTAATTAATATAAAATAAATTTTAATATATAAAATTTACAAAAATATAAAATTTATTATATATAATAACATATTATTAAATATATAATATTAAATAATAATATAAAATATTTATTAAATAATAAAATATTTGTGATTAATAAAGTAAATTTAATACTATATAAAATTTTATATATTAGTTTGAATTTATGAGACAAAAATATATGATTTATTATATATATATTTATTTATTAAATATAAATTGATATTAATAATATATTAAATTAAATAATAAATTTTTTTAATTAATATAAATTAAATTTTAATATGTGAAATTTTATATACTAGTTTGAATTTATGAGACAAAAATATATAATTTATTATATATATTTTTAATTATTAAATATAATATTTTTATGTTAGTATGCAATAAAATAACATACTCTAATTTGCAAGACTTTGGAGGGAATAGATGACAACTTCGAGGTCCTAAAGAGTTATTTAACTATAGACATTCCTCACTTAGAAATGTCATTGAACGTTGTTTTGGGGTATTTAAGAAACGTTTTCTCATTCTGAAGTTAATGCCCAATTATGATGTTGAAGTACAAGCTCAAATCGTGGTTGCTTGTTGCACAATCCATAACTTTGTTCGGGATAAGACACGTTTAGATCGTTTGTTTGATGAGTATGAAAATGAGAATATCAGACTTGAAAATGAAGGGTCAACTAATACCTCAAATATCAGCAGATGTGAGGGTCACTCAAAGATCAAATGCGACTAATGAATAGAGTTCGTGATTCAATCTCAAATGCATTGTGGAACAACTATCGAAGGGAATAATTCATATTATCATATGTTTGGATATTATTTCGTTTTGTAGACTTTAAAAATTAATGTTATAATTGATTAATCGTTAGAAGTTGTAATTTTAACTTTTGATATTTGAATTTAATAGTTTTTTTAATTTAATTTATTTTATCTACGCAAGTAAATGCCAAAATAAAAATTATAAAAAGAAATTACAAAAAAAAGAATATGAGAAACTTACTAAACATTATTATTTGTTTATGTTCCAACAATTGGAATTAACAAATGAAATTTATGTTTTTTTTATTTCTTGTAAGTAGAATGTATTTTTGTTTCTATTCCTTAAAAAAACAGAAACAAAAAAGGCACCCTAAATTATAATTGGCATTGTTAATTTGAATTGATTTAAGGTATAGTTTGTGTATGCACATATATGAAGTGAAGAGGGGCAAAAAAGAGAAAAAAAAAAGAGGATCAGGGGATTGAACCCGACGTGAATCGAACACGCAACCTTCTGATCTGGAGTCAGACGCGCTACCATTGCGCCACGGATCCCTCTTATACGTTCTTCTTCATTTATTGTATTTAACAGTACTCTAGGTGTACATCCATTTGCTCCTCTATTTTATTGCTGTTATTTACAAATTAAAGCGTTTTGTTATCATCTAAAAAATTCGTCAACTTTTTAACTCGAATGCTTAGTGAGTAATTTCAATATTAAAGAATTTAAAGACTTTGTTTTCTTAATAATACCTCTATCCCACAAAAATTGTTCAATTTGGATTTTTCAACATTTTATGGATTGAGGTTGTAGTGTGTGTAATTTTTATTTTTGCCCTTAATAATATAGTATTATGGTGGGGTCCGGTATTTGTTTGAAGTTAGATGATGAAGTTTAGTTGGGGAAAGTGAAAAATTATATTGTATTGGGATTCGAAACTGGACAAGTTGTGACAAGTAAAGTTGCAATAGTAGACAATTAATATGGAAAGGAGATAGTAAATGTTTTAATGGAAAAAATCTAGGCTCTCAAAAACTTAAACCTCTCATCCTTTACCACATTTTTCTGTTTCAAAAATATCCATAAGCAGTTTTTTTGCTCTTCAAAGTTTCATTATTTCTATAGGTATAATTAGGGCTGCAAATGAACCGATCAAGCTGTTCAAAAATAGTTCGGGCTCGACTCGGTTCTGATTCGTTCGTTAAACAAACGAGCTGATATTAGTTGAGCAATAATGGGCTCGACTCGTATATATTCATGAAGATGAACTCGTATATGTTTGTTTACGTCCGTGAACATATGCTCATATAAAGCTCGTATTAGTTCGTAATTACATATATAAATTGTGTTATTTGCCTAATAATATGTTAATTATTACTTTTATGTTTCATTTGATTGTCTATAATTGAAAATATATAATAAAAATGTAATGGTAGTAAACAAGCTTGAACCAATTTTGTATATTAGTTAAAAAAAAATTCTCAAACAAGCCGATTCGAGATGAGCTTGAGCATTATGAGTTCTAGACGAGCCCGAACCGATCTCTAGCTGAGCATATGAATAAACGAGTTGAACTTGAACAACCCCAAACTCGGCTCGGCTCTGCTCATTTGCACCCCTATGTATAATACTTATTTTTTTCACTGAAAAGAATCCTACAAGTTTGCCCTTATTGTACAATTATTTTCATCACAAGAACTTAAGTTTTAGTTGCTAAAAGTAATTTTGACGAAAAATTATTCATAACTATCTGAACATCTCGGTTGATCAAAAGTATGGTGCATTTGAAAACTAGTGTTTTTGTTTTCGTTTTTTATCTCTTGAGAACAAAAAAATTTCTTGTTCTTATCCTAAGGGTAATCCGGAAACAAAAACACGTTTGGTTGGAAATTTTTTCTAAAAAATTTTCGGGAACAAAAAATAAAAATAATTTTTTTTGGAGGTTAGAGTTTGGAGGTTGAAGATGGAAGTTAGGGTTTGGAGGTTGAAGATGGAGGTTAGGGAATCTGCAACAATTAAATTTTTTTTTGCTAAGAACAAACAGTGCCGAAAACAAAAAAACACCATTTTGGTGTTCTCAAATTTTGAACTAAGGGTGAGAAAACGTTTTTTTTACTGTTCACGAAAATAAAAATCATCAAAGGCTCCCAAACGCGTTTTTGTTTCCGTGAACAGTGGAAAAAACAAGAACAAAAATGGAAACACTCATATCCAAACGCACCCCGCACCCGTAATGAATTAAAAAAAATTGTCGGAAAGTGTGCGCAATATATATATATATATCGATTGAAATGCTCAAATAACTGAGAGTAAACCAAATAAGCTCATTATAATTGATTGTGATGGCTAGTCTTTTTTAGCTTGGTGCAATTTAGTAAATATATATGAAGTTTCTTATCAAGTGTGGATGTTTTTCATGACAATCTTTTATGAATTAGAGAACTCTCAATTACAATATTAAAAAATGTTGGATCTTTTTCATTTTGCTGTTTAATTGGCCTAGCTAGCTCCTAGTAGACCTGTCAATGGATCGGATTCGGATCGGATCAGTTAAATTCAAATCCAATTTGTTAAGAAATCGGATTATCGGATTCAGATCCTAATCGGGTTATCGGATTTTATTTTCAATCCATATCCGGTTAATATCGGATTCGGATCGGATTCGAATCATAATCGGATTATTGACAGGTCTATTGATAAGGATGACAAAAACTCCCGATCCGTGATCCGAATCCGATAATTCGACGGATTTTCACTTAGTTAATTCATATTCGAATTTCTTCATTATAGAATATTTGATTCGAATATCTAATTAAAAAAATACAAAAATACAAAAATCAATAAATACTGAAACACTAAATTATTCACACTTTTAATAATTGTATTTATAATCAATCATTATTAATAAATAATAAAATAATTAACAACTAACATTTATATACATGTACAGTATTAAATATATACACATAAAAATATCAAATATATATTATTTTATATCGGATCGGGTTATTATCGGATCGGATGACATAAATTCAAATCCAATTTGTTAAGAAATCGGATTATCGGATTTTATTTTCAATCCATATCTAGACCTGTAAATGGGTCGGATTCGGATCGGATCTGTTCTGATCTGATCCGAACCCGATAAGCTTATATCCGATCCGATCCGACCCGATAACCCGATGGATTTTTACTTTATTGATCCAAATCCGAATTTGTTAATTTTTGGATATCCGATCCAATAACCCGATCCGATTAAGTAAAAAAAAAAATACAAAAAATTATTAATTTTATGTTATTTTTTAAGAATATTAAACACTAAATTATATATTTTACAATCAATGCTTATAATACATGACTATAAAAACATAAAAATGAAAAAACGAAATTTTTTTTTGAAATATAATTAAGTATATTATTTAATATTTACATATTAATAACATAATATATATGTGTATATATAAAATTAATCGGATCGGGTTATTATCGGATCGGATTAGGCAAATCCAAATCCAATTTGTTAAGAAATCGGATTATCGGATTCGGATCGTATTCGGGTTATCGGATTTTTTTTTCAATCCAAATCCGGCTAATCGGATCGGATTCGGGTCAAAATCCAATCCATTGACAAGTCTATCCATATCCAGCTAATCGGATCGGATTTGGATCAGATTCAAATCAAAATCCGATCCATTGACATGTCTAGCTCCTAGCAACCAACACATTTTTAACTTAAAATTAACTGTATATATGAACAATTTTAAAACTTATCAACTGATCATCAAGTACTTGCTATATATATTCAAGGTCTGTCAAGTGTCAGGGAAAAGGACAGTTATATATTCTACTAATTAATATATATGTATATGTATATGTATATGAAACACACAGTGAACTTACTTGACTTGCATTTGCACGCAACATATACACCCACTATTACCAACTACTTCCAAAAGTGATTCTTTGATGAGAAGAAACTAGAAGGTAAAAGTAATTAATCAGTGTAAAAACGACATTAATTATCAAAGAATTTCATATACATGAAACGGAAACTTTCCAAGAAGTGGTTTTTAAGTTACATGCATGAATTTCCACTGAACTCTTTATACAGAGATATATAGCTTTATCATAATCTATACCTTCATCAAACATAATAACCAATCCTCTCACATAAACAAATTAACCTAAATATTGAACTGAAAAAATAAACATATTTCCCGTGATTTAAAATCCGATACAAATTCCCATGATATTCTACAATGAGATAGTTTGGGGCAATGATCCAATGAAGCTTATCTGCACATACAAAAAAAATAAGAGAATAGTAGATAAGTAACATGCAGAAAAATAAGTATGTAAATGCGTGTATGAGTAATGATCTTTTGTTCACCGGTAAGTAAGAAATTCATTCATATTTTATATATTAATACAAGTATTAATTGAATGTGATTGACATAAATAAAATAATTATCATTAGAAAATATAACAATCACATCCAACGATTATTGTGATACATGTGGATAGATTTCTTTTGTTGAAGGTGAGCAAAAGATCATTTCCAATGCGTGCATATATATGTATGTATATATGTATGCATACCTATTCAATAATGTCTTTCCAGGAGAAATCAGCTTCAACATTCAACAACTTTTCCCAAGCTTCAAAGACAGAAGTGGAGGTGGAGGTGGAGGTGGAGGAGGAGTTGGGTGAGTTGTGAGTAGAAAGATGATGATGAGTTAGGTTCATATTGCTTTTCATTGGGTAATTAGAAGTCTCTAGAGGCATTGAATTTTGATGATCATCTGTTGGAGTAGTATCAAAATATGTGTAGTAGTTCCCAATATTATTGTAATCAAGCACATCTAAATTGTTATAAGAACCACCTTCAAAACATGGCATTGAGTTGCCTATTGGTGGTAGGGTTGTGTCTGGAATAATATCCATAAGTTGAGAAGAAGAAAATTGGTTATGATCAGTAAGACCATGAGCTCCCAAAACACTTGTGTCTTCTATGGCACTTTGAAGAGGACTTGTATTTATGAATTGCAATATGTTTTGCAAGAGTTGGAGTTTGGCTAGTTGAGTAGCATGATCAGTCTGTGACCTAAGAGCACTAGTAGTGTCCCAATTAGGGTTCATCAAATTGGCGCCAACGAATAATATCTGAGAAAGATTAGCAATCAAATTGAGTTCAGCTACCGGCTTGTGTGTTTTTGGATCAATTCCCCTCTGAAGGAGCTTCCTCCTCAGATGAGTGTTCCAAAAATTCTTGATTTCATTGTCCGTCCGTCCCGGTAGATGTGTAGCAATTTTTGACCACCTGAATGAAAAATAAATAAAATTGGTTAATTAATTATATAACCAAATTTTTTTCCCTAAGAAACAAAAAAAAAATTTAAACAACAAAGGAGCGAACATAACTCAGAAGAAGATATTGTATTTAATTATTTCTAGCATTGTTACACATATATATATATATATATATGCATGTGAATGTATTTTTACTTGTTTCCGAGGACTGAGTGAAGCTCAACGATAATATGTTCTTCTTCTTCGGAGAAATTTCCTCTCTTGATATCCGGCCTCAAATAATTAGTCCATCGTAGTCTGCAACTCTTTCCGCAACGGTTCAAGCCAGCGAGCTTGGGGAGTGATCTCCAACTTGTATGGCCATGTCTGTGGATGTAATCAACCAGCTTTTCATCTTCTTCTGGTGTCCATGGCCCCTTCTTCAAGCCCTTTTCATCGCAACATGGAGACCTAACCATTTTGATATATATCACAAAGAAAATCAAAGTAGATGTGATTGTTAATGATGGAGATAATCTAACAGAGACATGCAGGTCTTATATATATATATATATATATACACTGCATATATGGGAGCTCATATAATTCAAAGATAAGGTCAAATTCAATGTTTTTTTTAAATATTATAAAGTAAGCTTCCAACAACAAGGCAAATGTGAAGGGAAGTCTCCTAGCAACCATCTTCATTGGCTTTTTTCAACCAAAGGTAGAACTCATGGGCAACTGTAATATCCATTAAACAATGGATTAGGTAATGCTGTTGTCTATAAATTAGAGGATAGAATAGGTAATTAAAAAAATAGAACCCTAGATGTGGCTGAGTTTCCTTAAAGCACATGTGCCAAAATACGGTAGAAACCTTGCGTTTGGAAAGTAGTGTTTTCGTTTTCGTTTTTTATTTCTCGAGAACAAAACTTTTCTTGTTCTTGTTATAAAGATAATCCGGAAACAAAAACATGTTTGGTTGGAAATTTTGTCTTAAAAATTTTCGGGAACAAAAAAAAAAACACGTTTTTGAGATTTATTTGGAATAAAAAGTAGGAAACAAATTCTCAAAGGGTGAGATTAAGTTTGATTTGATTATCATCTCTTGTACAAACCAGCTACAATGTACACTTCCAAGTCTTCCATACAACAATGAACATGACCATTCTACTGCTGTTTAAAAGATTAGCATACAGGAATATATATATATATAAATATATAAGTAGTAACATGTATAAAGACCACATCACCCCAATTCGATTGGGGGTGTCAAGTTGCAGAGGTAAGGGTTGTGTTGGTGGTGGTGTCGATTTGCAATGGTGGTGGTGGTGGGATGACGACTGGTAGTGGTGGTGGGGGTTAGGGTTTGGAGGTTGAAGATGAATGTTAGGGTTTGGAGGTTGAAGATGGCGGTTAGGAAATCTGCAACAATTAAATTTTTTTTTGGCTGAGAACAAACAGTGCTGAAAACAAAAAAAATACCATTTTGATGTTCTCAAATTTTGAACTAAGGGTGAGAAAACGTTTTTTTACTCTTCACGAAAAAAAAACCCATTAAAGGCTCCTAAATGCATTTTTGTTCCCGTGAACAGTGAAAAAAACAAGAACAAAAACGAAAACACCAATTTCCAAACGCACCCTTTTAGTTTTCATTTCACCTTTTCCTCTCTCTTAATTTCTCTCTAATTAAACATCTATACACATATCAAATATATAATTTCTTGCTCATCGGTGAGCAAGAAATTCATACTCACCTGTCATAATGACAGTTAAATAATATTGACAAAAATAAAAGAATTACCATTCATACTCACCTGTCATATGTTATTGACATAAATAAAAATTTATCATTTAAAATTTAAAATTATATTCAACAATTATTGTGAATAAATATATGTGTTTTATAACTCAATAATTAGTTTATCACCTGCTTCTAATTCTTAATTTAATTATTTATCCTCATGCCATCACCAATCTTGTCATCATATTTGTCATGTTGTTTGAAATTTTGATATAATATACATGTGTTTATATGCATCTAATTAACATATTGAGAACTGTTTTCGTATTACTTGTGAATTTCCAGTGGTCTCTAACTGCTCTTTGAATGTGAAAGTTGCATAGAATTCATCTCCTCTTCTTATTAGGGATGGCAAAAAAACCCGTCCCGTTTCGCTCTGTTAAATTAATTGGGGCGAGTATGGGGCAAAATTTTTTTACCCGATTATAAACGGGGCGGGTATGGGTCACCCCCACCCCGCCCGGAATAACGTGACCCGCCTCGCCCTGCTTAATTGGTTATTTACTAAACTAATCTTATAAATTTGACATATTACAAACATAACCCATATATATATATGGGTTATCGCCTATTTATATACATTTTGTTAAGACACCAAACCCTAGTCTTCTTCTAACACGCCGCTCTCGCCTCTCTTTCCCCAAAATCAACGTTTCTCTTCGTGTTTCGTATCAATTGATTTCTTCACATTGACAATATCAAGGTTTCAATCGTTTGAATTCAAAACCATACTTGTTTGAGTCAACTCAGCTTCGTTGATTGAATAAAAGGTTGAATTTTTGAGTTATTGACAAGCGTTCCTATATGGCTGAGCTGAATTCTTGTAGAGAAACCATGGTTGGTGAACCAATTCGTGATGGGTCTAAGGAATTGGGGATTTGGGTTCCTTGATTGAGGAAAAGATGGTGACTGACCCGGTTCGAGATAGGTCTGAGAAATTGGGTTGCTTGGTTAAGGAAGATATGGTAAAGGGTATTGTAGAAGAGGGGTTATGTGGGTCATCAGTTGTTGTTGGTGTTGATGGAGTGAACAATGGTGAAATGGTTAGTGTTATCGGTTGTAGCACGGAGAGTGTTGGAACTGTGAGTGTTGATGCTAATGATGTTAAGAGTGGAGTGGTGAAGTTGCGGGTGTCGATGGATATGATACGAGGATGGTCAGATAATGAGAGTCAATGGGGATGGAATGGAGACGGTTGAGAATGGAAGTGATGATGAGGAGAGAAAGGGCGAGGAGGAAGAAAGGGTCACGGGGCAGGGCGCAGGGCAGGGATAACCAGGTCACGGGGCGGGGTGGAAAATAAAATAAAAAATCGGAGACGAGGCGGATACGGGACGGGAAAATTAAACCGGATTCGGGGATGAGGAATATAATACTCGCCCCGACCCGCCTCATTGCCATTCCTACTCCTTATAATTAATATTTTAAATGATACGTAAATGGCCTTCATTTTTCTTCAAGTCCACCTCTTGGAATTCTATTCAAATTCAACATGACATATCAAAATAGTAAACATGCATTAAAATAATTGAAATTATTCAAAAAGTGTAGTAATTTATGTGCCCAATGTATATAGCTAATTAGATTGAAGAAGCTAGTTCATAAAATTGATAGTCAATTTAGAACGCATTTATCTACACTGTAATAGCTGTCACAGAGGGGAAGGATAGAATACTTCAAAGTTTTGTTTTCGGGTAAATAAAAAACTTTGCACCATTTCTCCATTTCTTGATTTGTGCGTGTCATCCTTTCGCAGGTCATGCTAATCTTCTCGGTATCATTCCAATTTTATCCGATGTTCCCGAAGGGATTAGAATACTTCAAAGTTATCAACTATATATAGTACCTAATTAATTTCTGAAAAATTAAATAAAAAAGAATTCGACTCTCGTAAGAAAAAGACTAATTTACGAGGGGTCAAACATGTCGTAAAAAGTTTTTTACGGGTAACATAGTACTCTCATTTATAAAAGCCTTGCAAATAAACTTAGTTTTTTTTTGGGTAACAACGTACGTAGTTCGTAAAAAAATAAATTTTCCTCAAATAAAAATTTTTGCAACTTATATTTTCCTAGTTAATAACTTATTTATAGGAGGCATGACTTATCGTTAATACATTTATATAATCGAGACACTAATGCAAGTCATAATTTTTTTTTACGAGATGCATGTTCCTCATTAATAATTTTATTTACAGGAGGCATGACTATTCGTTAATACGTTTAAATATATACTAGATTAGGGAACGCGGCAAGACGAACTCAGGCAACCACAAACCACCGTGGGATACTTAACCACTAGGGCCGAAAGGCACGCGTTATTATAAGTACTTAATCACCAATAAAATTATCAACCAATTATTTACGAGATAATTTAACTCTTGTTATAGCCAAAAACTACCTCGTTAATAATAAAAAGATTAACGAAATTTTTAGCTCCTCGTAAATACTTGTTTTTACAACTATCTTATTAATAATAAAATAATTTATGAATTTATTACGATGAGTTTTATATCAATCTCGTAAAAAGTACCTTTTACAAGCTAAAATGCCGACTACTTGTAAATACAAAGTCATAAGAACCCATTTTTCTTGTATCGTGAACTATGTGATACCTAATATCAACTTCTTTTCTCCATTAAATAATAAGAAAATCAAGACTATTCACTATATATTGACGAAGGATATACAATGTGGTACTAATATCTAAGAGGACCTGATATCTATTCGTTTGAAGAAAATTTAGTTAAATCATACAAGTCATATAGCAGGAGCCTTCGGAGTTTTTTCACAAAAATTCAGTGGGGCCATAGGCATGATTTATCTAAAATGCAGGATAAATTAAGGTTTCAATGGGGGCCGCGGTCCCACTAAGCCGTATGTAGGTGTGTGCCTGATTACAACCGGTTTTGTTAGTATCATTTTTCAAAATGATATACATCATGAATTTATCTTGAAACATGTGGCAGCCATTCCGATAGCCACGTTTTAAAGTTTGTTTTTTTTCAAAGGTCCTTTTTGTAGCAGTTTTTAAAGTTTGTTTTTTTAATTTAATTTTAAATTAAAATTAAATGGACGTGATAGGCATTATCTCTACAAATGGTGACAATTACTCCAACTTGGCATATATAACTTATTTTAAATGTTTATGCATGTGTTATGTGTATATATAGTGTATGATGTATAACTAATTCAAAGATGAACTTAAAATGTAAAAATAGTACCAGGTTCCATTATGAGTTTAACTTATAATATATATTGTGCAATTATTTTTTGTTGGAATCCTAATTATATTGGACATTTGCAAATTTGCAATGCATAGGATTTAAGATAATCCTTTCTTGATTATATTATTGTGGCTTTAAGATTTTTTTTTTTTTTTTTTGTTCCCATATTAGGTATTGATATCCTTTGAGTGATTGTAATTAGGAGAGAGGAAGATGATTAAGAAAAAGTGTAAGAGAAAAAATGTTTAATAAAAAAATGAAGAAAGGAATAAAATAAGACTAAAATCATGTCCTTTTATGATTTCATGATACTTGTTTCATGACATGTCACATGTAGCACAGCTCATTTTGGGCCTTTAAGACCGGAGTGAAAAATTGTCTGATGGAACACACAAAATCTAACGCCATGTTTGGTAGATGGTTTTTTCTGGATTGGTCCGGTCTGAATTGTCTATATCCTGAACTTAAATCTGTTTGGTAGGCGATCTGGTCTTATAGTCACGGTCTCATAAACATTGAACCAAACTATATTTGGTAAAACGATCTGGTCTAATCATTTCGCTTTAAAAAAATAAAATTATTTATTATTTTTATGTATTATTTACTTTTTTATTTATTATTTTTTCATTTATAAATATATTTTATTAATTTATTATTTAGATAATTATTTATTCATTTATATATTAATTTATAAATATATTCTATTCATTTATTATTTATTATTTATTATTTAATTCATTTCATTTATTATTATTTCATTATTTATTTATATTATTATATTATTATATTATTTATTCATTTTAAATTATTTATAAATATATTTTATTAATTTATTATTTATTCATATATTTATTTATTTATTAATTATTATTATTATTATTATGTATTATTTAATTCATTTTGTTTATTATTCATTATTTTTATTTTATTTTTAAATATGTTTTATTTAATTTCTTATTTATATTATTAATTTATTATTATTATGTATTCAATTTTAATTATTTATAAATATATTTTATTAATTTATTTATTATTATATTCATTTTTATTATTATTATGTATTATTCAATTCATTTTGTTTATTATTCATTATTTATAAATACTTTTTATTTAATTTTTTATTTATTAATTTTTAATTATTTTTAAATATATTTTATTAATTAATTTATTATTATTATTTTTATGTATTATTTAATTTATTTTGTATATTATTATTATTTTTATTCAATTTTGGTGGTCTTAATCGTTGGTCTCAAAAATCTTATTTTAGTTACCAAGACCAGACTAGACCCTGTGTAAACACCAAAAAAACTAGTTCCAAAAACACCACATTTGGTCTAGTTCCAAATTTTGAGACTAGTCCAAACAAACATGGTATGATCCCTGAAAACCAAAGCCAGACCAGACCAGATGGAACCATAATCAGCTACCAAATAAAGCCTATGTGTTATATAA
Organism: Cornus suecica; assembly: GCA_963922005.1. NCBI lineage: Eukaryota > Viridiplantae > Streptophyta > Magnoliopsida > Cornales > Cornaceae > Cornus > Cornus suecica. The sequence continues at coordinate 102,944,637 of OY998238.1, forward strand.
TCCGTACTTATAAGATGTAGCATACATTAAGTCCAGCTACGCAATGTTTGTCATTAATCATACCAACCATTTATCTAAAACCAAACCTCATTGACTAAACCCCAAATATGATAATGACAAGCTCTAGTTGATGATAATCAATTCAATGTCAATGCTCAATTATATATCTTGCAATAAACGAGCAAATTAAATGATGGCACGCAAATTTATCGTGGATTTACCCTTTTTTTTTTTTATGGTGGTAGTGTTAATTTGGACGAATTCCTACTTATATATGATGATCTATTTTATAGACAAGGTCATCAATATGGAATATATAGAGAAGTTATATATATATATATATATAATTATATATACACACACACATTATCAGACATCCATAGTATTAAAAGAGAGATTAAGCTCTAAATCTGCAATTCAATGAAATAAAAGTTGTTTATTGCATTCATGCATGGAAATATAAGATGAGACTAGGGGAATAGAAACTCTATCACCACATGTTGATTTAGTGTTGTGCATTCCTGTTAAAGATATATTATATATAATGCCTATGGCAAATTTACCAATCCCGCCAATAGAAGGTAGATCTTGGTGTGGTTGGAAATAAGGAGACAAACTTTGTGCATGTGGAGGTTGAAGAATAAAACAAGTGAACAAAGAGAAGAGCACAGAAGAATATATATTACATTGTTAAGCCAACTAAAGCTTAAGTTCTTCTTATTTAATTTAGTGGCGGTAAACTATATTTTTATAACTTTTAGTTACGGACGGTAAATTATCACTTATATATGGTCCCGTTATTAACACTATTTTAGGCTATAATGACAATGAATTTTATTGTCATTATAACTTAGAAAAATTTTAATATTGAAAATTATGTGAAACTAAACATCGGTCACTAAGCTATCACGGATGGTTGTGACTGCTCCTAAAATCTTATTTTTTATAGTCGTCTCTACCATAACAGAGGTTAAGCTACATACATTTGACCCTATCTCAGCAATGGAGAAACCTCAACTCTTTTTCTTTCTTTTTTCCACGCAGCCATTACCTACAAAAATGGTAATTACATTATTATACATGAATGAAATGAACAGTTGAATGAAGAAATAAGGATTTTAGTGGCCGTCGTAACCACAATTAAAAGAGGTAAAATATCTCATTATAACACTTAGTTGCAGACCATTAATTGCCACCTACAATGCTGATATTTAAAGTATTTTAGGCTATAGTGACAGCGATTTATGCCAACATTATAGTATATAAAAAACTTTTAATATCAACTTGAGTGAAACTGTCACTAAAAATTATAACTGCAGTTCTTCCCACTATTCAGTGAAAGTAATGACCGCTCCTAAAACCCTTACAGTGTTCTCTACCATGAGAGGTTAAGCTACATAGATTTGACCCTACCTCAGAACTAGAGAAACCTCAACTCATTTTTTTTCTTTCTCACGCAGCCATTACCTACAAAAATAGTACTAATTACTAATTACTAATTACTAATTACATTACTAAACATGAATGAAATGGACAGTTGAATTAGAAAAGCTAGCAATGTGGGATAATATTCTAAACACCCCATTAATTAATTCAGCTTTGACCTCTGTAAATTAAGGGTAAGCTCAAAGTTTCTTATTGCCATAACCAACAACAGTGACATCAATCCTCCAACAAGTCAATTTGGGAGGTAAGAAGACGGTCAGCTTTGCCGGAATTTTTTTCCACAATTCTTACCTCATTGGCTTCATTCACAAGTCTAAGAGGTTGAAGATTTACATACCATTATGGTAAAAAAAATTAAAATTAAAATGCAACAGAAACAAGTCAAATGACTATAGTCCAAATTTCTTGTTGGGGGCAATTACTTCTCAAACTTCGTTTCCTCGGATGAAGACTCCAATATTTCCCCTCTTATACTTTAAAGAAAGTTCCTAAAGTTGTTTAGTTGATGATACATAGTGTGACATGCACAATAAATATATATATATATATACTCTTATAATATATTTAATCACATATAATATCATTATATTTCAAAGGATTAATTCAAACAGAATCCTACTTATTGATCTTCTCATGTGTATTAGCAGACATATTTCAACATATATATATACAAAAAAGGGTGAAGCCTGCCACATGAGAACAAGATGCCTGGACATTTCTGTTTGTAATATAGCAAAGGAAAATTACAAATTTAATGTCAAGGTTAATTAATTAAGCATGGTCATCTCCTCTCACCACCCACACCCAAATTTCAACGTGTATTAATGTGAATTATCTGAATTTTCTATTTTCAACCATTTTGATTTTACCAAGCAGGTAAGTCATAAGTGCCTTTACAGAGGAGGACAATGTAAAATTTTCGTCTCTTTATCAACATGTGCAAAAGGTAGATGGAAGAGTGAAAGAGGTGCAGAAGAAAGAACTACTAGAATCAAATTTGAAAAGAATGGCTAGGTTTAGGTTGTCATTTTTTGGGTTAATGTAGACTGAATAATGGGATGATATATAAATTGATAGCACAAACTGGGAAATGAATATTACTATCATTCGAAAATCTTGGATTTGTACAAAGAGATGAACTCAATGACTTGTGCCTGTCATCTTCTCTGTATCGTTCCAATTTTATCAGATGTTACCGAAGGGATTAGAATACTTCAAAGTTATCAACTATATATAGTACCTAATTAATTTCTGAAAAATTAAATAAAAAAGAATTCTATGGGTAACATCGTACTCTCATAAGTCAAACATGTCGTAAAAAGTTTTTTACGGATAACATAGTACTCTCGTTTATGAAAGCTTCGCAAATAAACTTAGTTTTTTTCAAGCAACAACGTACGTAGTTCGTAAAAAAATAAATTTCCCTCAGATATATTTTTTTGCAACTTATATTTTCCTCGTCAATAACTTATTTATAGGAGGCATGACTTATCGTTAATACATTTATATAATCATGAGACACTAATGCAAGTCATAAAATTATTTTTACTACATGTTCCTCATTAATAATTTTATTTACAGGAGGCAGGACTATTCGTTAATACATTTAAATATATACTGGATTAGGGAGCGCGGCAAAACGAACTCAGGCAACCACAAACCACCATGGGACACTTAACCACTAAGGCCAAAAGGCACGCATTTTTATAAGTACTTAATCACCAATAAAAATTAAATAAAATTATCAACCAATTATTTACGAGATATTTTAACTCTTGTTATAACCAAAAACTACCTCGTTAATATTTTAACTCTTGTTCCTCGTAAATACATGATTTTATAACTATCTTATTAATAATAAAATAATTTATGAACTTATTACGAGGAGTTTAATATTAACGTCGTAAAAAGTACATTTTACGAGCTAAAAGGTTGACTACTTGTAAATACAAAATCGTAAGAACCCATTTTTCTTGTATTGTGAATTATGTGATACCTAATATTAACTTCTTTTCTCCATTAAATAATAAGAAAATTAAGAGTATTCACTATATATTGACGAAGGATATACAATGTGGTACTAATATCTCGGAGGACCGATATCTATTGGTTTGAAGAAAATTTAGTTAAATCATACAAGTCATATAGCTAGTGACAGACCTAGAGATTAATTTGAATGGGGCAGAATTGTAATATCCAAAATTCAATAGGAGCCTTCGAGTTTTTTCACAAAAAATTCAGTGGGGCCATAGGCATAATTTATCTAAAATGCAGGATAAATTAAGGTTTCAATGGGGACCGCGGTCCCGCTAAGCCGTATGTAGGTGTGTGCCTGATTACAACCGGTTTTGTTAGTATCATTTTTCAAAATGATATACATCATGAATTTATCTTGAAACATGTGGCAGCCATTCCGATAGCCACGTTTTAAAGTTTGTTTTTTTTAAAGGTCCTTTTTGTAGCAGTTTTCTGATAAGTACATGTATTCCAACAAATGAATTTTGGCTAAATTGAAAGTTTTCAAAAACTATCGAAACACTTCAGTTAAATTAAAATTAAAAGGACGTGGTAGGCATTATCTCTACAAATGGTAACAATTACTCAAACTTGGCATATATAACTTATTTCAAATGTTTATGCATGTGTTATGTGTATACATCATATTTATGCATGTGTTATGTGTATATATCGTATATGATGTATAACTAATTCAAAGATGAACTTAAAATGTAAAAATAGTACCAGGTTCGATTACGAGTTTAACTTATAATATATATTGTGCAATTAATTTTTGTTGGAATCCTAATTATATTGGACATTTGCAATGCATGGGATCTAAGATAATCCTTTCTTGATTATATTATTGTGGCTTTAAGTTTTTTTTTTTTCTTCCTTTATTAGGTATTGATATCCTATGAGTGATTGTAATTAGGAGAGAGGAAGATGATTAAGAAAAAGTGTTTATTAAAAAAATGAAGAAAGGAATAAAATAAGACTAAAATCATGTCCTTTTATGATATTTTGTTTCATGACATGTCACATGTAGCACTGCTTATTTTGGGCCTTTAAGACCGGAGTGAAAAATTAACTGATGGACACTTAAAATCTAAGGTAATGTTTGGTAGACGGTCTTGTCGGGTCTGGTGTGATTTGGTTCGGTCTGATTTGGTCTGACTTCTCTAGATCTTGAATTTAAAAGTCCGTTTGATAAGAAATCTGGTCTTATTGTCACGGTATCACAAATATTGAACACCATATTTGGTAAAACGATTTGGTCTCATATTTTTGTTTTAAAAAAATAAAATTATTTATTATTTATTATAATATTCATTTATTATTTTTATGTATTATTTACTTTATTATTTATTATTTTTCATTTATAAATATATTTTATTAATTCATTATTTATATTATTATTTTTTCATTTATATATTAATTTATAAATATATTCTATTTATTTATTTATTATTATTAAATTATTTAATTCATTTCATTTATTATTATTTCATTATTTATTTATATTATTATATTATTTATTCATTTTTAATTATTTATTATTTATTAACACATTTATTATTATATTCATTAATTAATTTATTAATTATTATTATTATTAATATGTATTATTTAATTCACTTTGTTTATTATTCATTAATTTTATTTTTAAATATGTTTTATTTAATTTCTTATTTTTATTATTAATTTATTATTATTATTTATTTATTTTTAATTATTTATAAATATATTTTATTAATTTATTAATTATTTATTATTATATTCAATTTTATTATTATTATGTATTATTTAATTCATTTTCTTTATTATTCATTATTTTTATTTTATTTTTAAATATGTTTTATTTAATTTATTATTATTATTATTATTATTTAATTCATTTTGTTTATTATTCATTATTTTAAAATATTTTTATTTAATTTTTTATTTATTAATTTATTTATTATTATATATTATTTAATTCATTTATTATTATTATTTTTATGTTTTATTTAATTTATTTTGTATATTATTATTATTTTTAGGGTAAATTGCTTAAAACCCCCTAAAATTTACTCTCTTTCCCACATATACCCCCTCAACTATGAAATGAGCTTAGAACCCCCTAAAGTTTCATAAAATGTTGCACCATGGGCTTGCCCTCAATTTTGTTTACCCTTTTACCCTTCAAAATTTTTGTATTTCCACCTTACCTTTAATCATCTTATAGGGCAAAAAAATATATAAAAGACTATTATATCCTTACTATTATATTTCTTAATTCTTTAAATTACAAAAATATTATTTCTTTTAGTTAGAATATTAATTCTGCCATTTACTTTTAATGTATTAGATTAAACATACTCTCAAATGTTAATTTTTTTTAAGTTTTAATTATTTTATTTGTAAATCAATTAACTTGTTATTAAATTTTAGTTTGATTTAAATCATAAAACTCAATCCTAATTAATATATTCATAAATAAATCACAATTTATGAATATATTTTTTTGAAAAGAAAGTTTCATTTGACAAAAAAAAAAATTAATTAGGATAATGAGTTTTATGATTTAAATCAAATAAAAATTTAATAACAAGTTAACTGATTTACAAATAAAATAATTAGAATTCATTACCATAGTGCTCATTTTTATTTATTTATTTATTGTTTTTTTTCGGTAATTAAAACTTATTATATTTTGTTTTTCTGATGATTATATATATATTTGGTTATGTTGGTTGAACACTGTGTCAGATTCTGGCTAGCTTGTTGAGTCTGAACATGTGTTTTTCATTTTCTTTGATTTATTTTGTAGACATTGTTGGGAGGATTATATGTTTGATGATTTTTTATTTTATTTTATGGGTCTTAGTGATTTTTATTAAAGTTATGTTGTAGTTGGTGATTTTTTTTTCTTGGTTTCAATTTGTGATTAGTTGGTCTCGACACCATGTAGATATTTATGGATTTGGATTTTTAATTAATTGTGTGCGTGCTGAAACAAGATTTTAAATAACTAAAAATCAACCTCCATGATTTACATGAAACTAACTTGTTAAAAAAAAACAAAAAAATACTATTATTTTAATACTTTTTAATTTAATAATTGAACTAGCATGAACAAATCCTTATATTCAACTATTTAACCAATCTCATCTCATTGTATTTTGTGATATTTCAAAATCGTAATTGAAAAATTAATTATTGTCTATTATGAAAGAATGATTAATGTTTATAAAGAACTTGCTCATACATAATTCTTCTTCTTTCCTCGTACATTAATTGTCCAATTTTTTAACTATATCTGGTTTTGGATAATTTTATATTTTTTAAAATTGTCCTTTTTCATTAGTTTCAAAAACAATAAAAACTACAACTATATTATATTAATTAAAATTAAAAAAATAAATATTGAAAAGAAAGTGCTAAAAATAACTATTTATTGTTACATTAATCAAAGTAGACCCCTTGAAGAAATTCTAGAATATTCGATAAAACCCTTTAAAGTCGTTATCCTCTGTTCTTGAAATCCTGATCTCTTTTTCCAGCTCTTGTAACCTACTTCTTCGATTCCTAAAACTCATTATTCTAATTAATATATTCATAAATAAATCACAATTTATTATTAAGTATTTTGTGATATATTTTTGAATATATTTTTATGAAAAGATTGTTTCATTTGGCATGAAAAAGTTAATTAGGATAATGAGTTTTATGATTTAAATCAAACTAAAATTTAATACCAAGTTAATTGATTTACAAATAAAATAATTAGAACTTATAAAAAAAAAAAATTTAACATTTGAGAGTATATTTAGTATAATACATTAAAGGTAAATGACATAATTAATATTCTAACTAAAAGAAATAATATTTTTGTAATTTAAAGAATTAAGAAATATAATAGTAAGGGTAGGATAGTCTTTTATATGTTTTTTTTCCCTATAAGAGGATTAAAGGTAAGGTGAAAATATAAAAAGTTTGGAGGGTAAAAGGGTAAAAAAAATTAAGAGCAAGTCCATGGTGCAAGAAAAAGAAAGTTCAGGGGGGTATAATTAGTTGAGGGGGTATACGTGGGAAAAGAGTAAACTTCAGAGGGGTTTTAAGAAATTTACTCTTATTTTTATTTTTGTTGGTCTCAAAAAATTTATTTTGGTTACCAAGACTAGACCAGACCATGTGTAACAACCAAAAAAATTGGTTCCAAAAATACCACATTTGGTTCAATTTGATCTGGCTCTAAATTTTAAGACCAGTCCAAATAAACATGGTCTGGTCCCTGAAAACCAAGACCAGACCAGATGAAACCATAACCAACTACCAAACTGGGCTAAGTGTTATATAATCCGTACTTATAAGATATAGCATACATTAGAAGTTCAGCTACGCAATGTTTGTCATTAATCATACCAACTATTTATCTAAAACCAAACCTCATTGACTGAACCCCAAATATGATAATGACAAGCTATAGTTGATGATAATCAATTCAATGTCAATGCTCAATTATATATCTTGCAATAAACGAGCAAATTAAATGATGGCTCGCAAATTTATCGTGGATTTACCCAATTTTTTTTTTATGGTGGTGTGTTAATTTGGACGAATTCCTACTTATATATGATGATCTATTTTATAGACAAGGTCAACAATATGGAATATATAGAGAAGTTTTTTTTTTATATATATATATATACACACACATTATCAGACATTCATAGTATTAAAAGAGAGATTAAGCTCTAAATCTGCAATTCAATTCAATAAAATTTGTTTATTGCATTCATGCATCTTGCATGGAAATATAAGATGAGACTAGGGGAATAGAAACTCTATCACCACATGTTGATTTAGTGTTGTGCATTCCTGTTATAGATATATTATATATAATGCCTATGGCAAATTTACCAATGCAGCCAATAGAATGTAGATCTTGCTGTGGTTGGAAATAAGGAGGCAAACTTTGTGCATGGGGAGGTTTTTTTTTTTTTTTTTTTTCCTAACAAAGTCCAGGACAGAAAGTTATGAAACATGAGAAGAGAGGGCAAATGCCTCTTGGTTGATACAGTGGACAAGCCACGGAGGCCAGGAAGACCAGTGAAAATCGCTAAACTTTAAGAGGATAACCCATTTGCTAATAGTGTGAGCCACGTTGTTGCAGTATCTCGGAGTCCAGAGAAGACAGAAGGTCCTTTCGAGAGATAAGAGGGATTTGATGTCCTCAATCAGCACAGCAGACTGGGAGCATTGAGGTCGAAGATTGATGACATTGAGGCAAATCCCCTTCGATATCAACCTCATCATAGCCCCATTGATAGAGGAGAGAAAGACTTTCCCTAAGACGAAGGTTTCAGCGACCTCTGGATGCATGTGGAGGTTGAAGAATAAAAAAAATGAACAAAGAGAAGAGCACACAAGAATATATATTACATTGTTAAGCCAACTAAAGCTTAAGTTCTTCTTATTTAATTTAGTGGTCGTAAACTATGTTGTTATAACTTTTAGTTATAGACAGTAAATTATCACTTATATATGGTCCCGTTATTAACACTATTTTAGGCTATAATGACAATGAATTTTATCATCATTATAACCTAAAAAAAATTTAATATTGAAAATTATGTGAAACTAAACATCGGTCACTAAGCTATCACGGGCGGTTGTGACCGATCCTAAAACTTTTATTTCTTATAATCGTCTCTACCATAACAGAGATTAAGCTACATGCATTTGACCCTATCTAGCAATTGATGAAACCTTAACTCTCCTTTTTTTCCACGCAGCCATTACCTACAAAAATGGTAATTACATTATTAAACATGAATGAAATGAACAGTTGAATGAAGAAATAAGGATTTTAGTTGCCGTCGTAACCGTAATTAAAAGAGGTAAAATATCTCATTATAACACTAAGTTGCAAACCGTTAATTGTCACCTACAATGCCGATATTTAAAGTATTTTAGGCTATAGTGACAACGATTTATGTTGTCATTATAGTATATAAAAAACTTTTAATATCAACTTGAGTGAAACTAAGCATTAAGCTGTCACTAAAAATTATAACTGCAGTTCTTCCCACTATTTAGTGAAAGTTATGACCACTCCTAAAACCCTTGTAGTGTTCTCAACCATGAGAGGTTAAGCTACATAGATTTAAGCTACATACCATTAAGCTGTCATTTTTTTTCTTTCTCACACAGCCATTACCTACAAAAATAGTACTAATTACTAATTACATTACTAAACATGAATGAAATGGACAGTTGAATTAGAAAAGCTAGCAATGTGGGATAATATTCTAAACACCCCATTAATTAATTCAGCTTTGACCTCTGTAAATTAAGGATAAGCTCAAAGTTTCTTATAGCCATAACCAACAACAGTGACATCAATCCTCCAACAAGTCAATTTGGGAGGTAAGAAGACGGTGAGCTTTGCGGGAAATTTTTCCACAATTCTTACCTCATTGGCTTCATTCACAAGTCTAAGAGGTTGAAAATTCACATACAATGTATGGTAAAAAAAATTAAAATTAAAATGCAACAGAAACAAGTCAAATGACTATAGTCCAAATTTCTTGTTGGGGGCAATTACTTCTCAAACTTGGTTTCCTCGGATGAAGACTCCAATATTTCCCCTCTTATACTTTAAAGAAAGTTCCTAAAGTTGTTTAGTTGATGATACATATAGTGTGACATGCACAATAAATAAATAAATATATATATATATATATATATATATATATATATTGGTTTCATGAATATGAAATAGGAGAGTGTATATTACTCTTATAATATATTTAATCACATATAATATCATTATATTTCAAAGGATTAATTCAAACAGAATCCTACTTATTGATCTTCTCATGTGTATTAGCAGACAGATTTCAACATATATATATACAAAAAAGGGTGAAGCCTGCCACATGAGAACAAGATGCCTGGACATTTCTGTTTGTAATATAGCAAAGGAAAATTACAAATTTAATGTCAAGGTTAATTAATTAAGCATGGTCATCTCCTCTCACCACCCACACCCAAATTTCAATGTGTATTAATGTGAATTATCTGAATTTTCTATTTTCAACTATTTTGATTTTACCAAGTAGGTAAGTCATAAGTGCCTTTACAGGAGGAGGACAATGTAAAATTTCCATCTCTTTATCAACATGTGCAAAAGGTAGATGGAAGAGTGAAAGAGGTGCAGAAGAAAGAACTACTAGAATCAAATTTGAAAAGAATGGCTAGGTTTAGGTTGTCATTTTTTGGGTTAATGTAGACTGAATAATGGGATGATATATAAATTGATAGCACGAACTGGGAAATGAATATTACTATCATTTGAAAATCTTGAATTTGTACAAAGAGATGAACTCAATGATTTATTCCGACGTATGTTAATAAATGGTACTTCTCATTTCTGTTAAACGTTTTTTTAAATTGTGACTATTAAGAGAGAGAAAACATTCGTCGGAACAAGTCATGTCCCCAACAAAAATATATGAGAGATTTTTTGTAAACGAACAGAGTGCTCAATGAATTACTCGAGGCTCGGCTCGTTAAGAGTTCAATTCGTATTCATTTGTTTAATAAACAAACCAATGTCAAATAAGCTCATTTATTAAACAAGTCAATCTCAAACATCCATGAACTCGACTCGTTTGTTCGTGAACAAACTCTTTTAAATATTCGTTCGGAACTCATAATAAATTAATAATATATACATATATTATATAATTAATAATACATATATTATATAAATATAATTATATATATTAAGAGTTTGAACAACCCATATTTTAAAAGGCCCAATTCACTTATGTCTAACACCATCTAGCCCACCTACATGGCAGTTATTCTATTACAAATATATAAGTGAATCACATATTGGATCAAACTCACTTGTGCTTAAGTATGTAGCATTAAGCACAAGCACCAGTTAAGTCTTATGAAATTATGAGCACAAAATTGTCCCACATCGAAGGAATAGGAAGGTGGGTGAGACAAGAGTATCTATAAATATAATACACAACCAAGCAAAGTGTAGAAATGAAAGTGACTTAAGATATTATGTACTAAAGTGTCTTTAATTATATCTAGGCCACGAGTTCAACTTTGAGCTTAGCCGAGCTCGAGTTTGTTATTTTAGATTTGAGTCGAGCTCGAACAGTAGCATTTAATCTCAAACATGCCACCATTCTACTTGACTTGTTTACAACCCTAGTCATTTGGGAGAATGAACTCCATTATCATATTAATGTGGTCGAATTAGACTTAGAGATTTGGTTAAAAGAATTTTTTAATACTATTTGGTTATTCTCGAAGAGGATGAAGTTTGTCGTACCATTTGATGTGATCCAATAGCTTTTGAATCCATGGCTAAAAAAAAATTTAAAAAAATATATTGAGTGCGTTTGGAAAACTTGTTTTTTGTATTTGTTTTTTATCTTCAAATATAAAAACTTATTTTGTATTTGTCTTTATTTTTTTCAGGAAAAAACTAAAAACAAAAAAAAGTTTGGACGAAAATTTGTATTGAAAAATAAAATGGTATTGGTGGGCGGCGGCGGTGGCGACCGGAGGTGGCGGGGGGCTGCGGCGGCGGTACCCTAAACAGTGAAAAAACTCAAAAAACAACTAAAAGTTGTATTTGATGTTTTCACCACTTTTACACACTATTCACATAAAACAGTTTTCTTGGGAAAAAAAAAGTAAACAGTAAACACGTTTGTCAAACGTGTTTTTTTTTTTTGAACTGAATGAACAGTAAAAAAACAAAAATTATTTTCTCGTATCCAAACGGACCCATTGTCTTTTTTAGAGAAAATGGCCTCAATTCCTATTTTAAAAAACTTTATTCACCTGTCAAAATGCACTATTCTACCAAATAGAGGAAAGGATGAATTTTATCATCCCCGGATGACTCAAATATTGTCCTTTTTTTTTAACAAAAATAAAGATAAAAAAAAAAACCGTAGAAAGATAAATTAACTCCAATTCCTCTTTGAACATATTTTAAAGGGTTAACTTTATTTACACCCCCTGACATTTATTTTTATTTCAATCAGAATCTCCCAAGTTTGAGAATTTTTATTTATACCCCTTGTTTTTTCAAACTCGCATCATTTATCTCAATATTAAGGGTAGTCTCGGTATAAGAGGTGTAAATGATGTGAGTTTGGAAAAATAAAGGGTATAAATAAAAATTCTTAAACATGAAGAATCTGATTGAAATAAAAATAAACTTCAGGAGTGTAAATGAAATTAACCTATTTTAAATTACATGTCTTAATTACTAGCCCACGTTAACAGAAATAATGAAATTCATCCTCATGAAAAAATACTCGAGTATTGTCCACTCCTTTTTTTTTAATCCTCAAGTCTTGTGTAATTGTGTATATAATATATATAAGCTGAAAGAGAGATACAGCTAAAGCCAAGGCCACCCAAAGCACCAGGCCCACAGGCTAAACCCTAAACACAACAATGAACCATCAACAATAAGCCCAACCAAATGATTCATTACCCAGAACCAGAAGCAGTTTTAGATAAGACAAATACCCATGTGTGTATATATATAATCAATATATAATACTTCCTTTGATCATGTAATTATCAAATTTCAGCAACCAAATACCCTCTTCATCGATACTATAAATACATCCATGTGCAATCTGCCAATCTCGTCTTTGTAGACGCATAATGTTATATATAGACAGAAGCATATATACTTGTTCAAAAAAAAAAAAAAAAAAAATATATATATATATATATATATATATATATACTTGTTCAAGAATCAAGGCTTTTACCTATATTATAATACTCCATATGTTCCAAATTAGTTGTCTATATTTATAATTTTTTTGATATTTTATGTTTTCTATTTTTTTATTTAATAATGACATAATGTATAGTATAATTGTAATTTTTAGTGGGGCTAATTATTTTTTGAAGTTAATGAAAAGAGATAATTTAGAAAATATATGATAATATTGTATTGAGATTCGAAACTGAACAACTAATTTAAAACAAGTAAAATAGACAAAGTGGACAACTAATTTGAAACCGCATATTACTCTTTTTAGCCTTCGTAAGTATTACTAGTACCTTTCCTTGGGCGGTGTCCAATGTCCACACCTAGGGATGGCAAAAAAAACCCGGCCCGACAGGAACTCGCCTCGCCCCGCCCCGTCCCACCCCGTTAAACTAATCGGGGCGGGTATGGGACAAAAAAATTTACCCGATTATAAACGGGGCGGGCATGGGTCACCCCCACCCCGCCCCGAATAACTGATCCACCCCGTCCCGCTTAATTGATTATTTACTAAACTAACCTATAAATTTAACTATATGAGAAAATAATTAACAACTGGAGCAAATATATGCCCCCACTAGATATATATATATATATATATATATATATATATATATATATACATGGTCTGATCTTAGATTCAAGACATAATTGTAGAAAGATGGAAAAATTGAATGCCCAAAAGAAGAAATAAATTAAGATCTGATTTAGAACAAAAACAAAAAATTCGTCAAAAGATTTAAAAGGGTGATAATAACTGGTACTTTTGAGTGATGTAATCCCTTTTCCACCAATTATCTACAATAGGCATAACTTAAGAACCCACAAGCACTGGGCGTCCAGAACCACATTAGGAATACCCAATTCCTCTGCAATATCCAGAGTGAAGCTTATCACTCCGTCGGAGATCACGCATGTCACTGGCAGAACATCCCCTGACAAATTGAGTTTCTCGATCAGATCCCGAAATGGAGCGCTGCCGTTCTTGGGCAATGACGTGCAGAGCTGCCACCCTGTTGATGTCGGCTTCCACCGGCGGGAGGCCATCGGGAATGGCGGCGAATAGGAAGTTGGGGAGGCCGTCGAGGGCGGTGGGACCCCGCAAACGGAGGAGGCAGCGCTTGTTGTATTCGGTGTTAACGAAGGTGATGTGAAAGCCTCTGTAATAGAGGAGTTTGGCGGGGCGAAAAATAAAAAAAATAATCGGGAATGGGGAATATGATACCCGCCCATTGCCATTCCTACAACACCCTCTATACATGCAGAGATACCGTAATTAATGGTGCAGTATGGAGCAATATATATATATACACACACGAGAGAAGAGCCAGCAATTAGTACAAGGTTTTGCAATGGTCTTCATTCATTCAGGAAAGGGCCTAGTTTCGAAATGTGTATGCCTATATAACTGTAGATATGTATATATTTTGTATTCAACTGTTGGTCATGTTGGATTTGATCCAAAAAGAGTAGAATACTCCAAGAATTGAAGGAATCAATTTGCACAAAATAAAATTGAAAAGGTCTTCTATTGCAATTGATATTTGTTCAAAACGATGTCAATTCTTGAAGGCTCTCAAATCAAGTGGTTAAGTCAACATGAATCTCTTGTATTGATGGTGTATATAACACAGTATTGTATCCAAATTCATCAAATCTTGATGTATAATGTTATTATTGCATAAACATATGAGATCAAAGTGGTCAATACAGAATGAAGCCGCAAGCAAGAGATATAAGATAGGTCTAACAAAAAACATATCCTGGAGATTAGTCCATAGCATATTCAAGAAAATGAACTATCATTGCTCAAGAGGAAATTACATTTAACTTCATTGCTGTTGCAATGTACAAAACTACAAACAAAAATACAACTAGTGAGTAGTAACAGTACTCTCTCTTCCCCAAGGAAGGATTTAATTATTCGGGTTATTTTCATCATACATATTACATCAAACACATTTCCTTGCTGCACAATATATATATATATATATATATATATATATATATATATATATATATATATCTCCAATGCATAGGTGAATGGCGGAGTTGAGGTAATTTCGCCTTCTTTTATACACCCAAAGATCTTCACCTTCCTTTGTACACAGGACAGTCATGTGATTAGAGATTGGTTAGTTAAACATTACTACATATTTTTTTTCTTTTTCTTTTCCAGTTATGTAATTTCGTTTCAGTGATACTTGATGATCCTGTGTATTTGATGCTAGAAAGCTGCAACCATGGCCGGAGTCACTTGACAAGTTTCTCTCTCTATCTTTTCGTCTTCGTCTCCCTCCGCTTCCCACATGAAATGCGCATACGATCCCAACACCACACTGTCATTTCCATATTTCCAAACACACCATATTAATTCGCCTTTCAAGCTATTCAAATTCAATATCACTCTCTCACACACTAAATGAATGTAATTTTTGGTGGGGAAAAATATATGACTATTACTGATATACATAATATTGTATTCCAACCAATCACACTTCCGTTTAATGGGACAAAAACGATCCCGCTATGAACTATGATATATATGTATATATATATATGTGTGTATAATTACCTGTCATTGGGAGAGGCGCGAAGGGCCTGATCGAAGTAAGATTTAGCTCTATCTCCATCTCCTTCAGTCTCCCAAATAAGCTTTCCATAGAGAGACAAGAGCTCTCCATCACCAGGACTCGCCAGTATCGCTCTTCCATAGTACTCCTCTGCTTTTGCTGTATCTCTCTCTACCTGTAAATTTCAAGCATATTCTAATTCAATACACAATCGATACAATTCAAATCGCAATTTCAATGAATCGATACTGAATTGTTCGTACCTCGTGCAAGAACTTGCCATAATTTCCGAGAAGAAGAGCGTTCGTAGGGTCTGACTTCAACATCTCCTCATAATACGCGCCAATCTTGCCGCGATCCGCTTCTCCTCCGCCTCCGCCTCCGCCGCCGCCGGACATCCTTCCTTTACCTCTTCCGCCGCCGGAAATCCCTAACTCCTCTAACGGAATCCCGCTCCGCAGCCAATCCTCCGCGTAATTAATCCGATCAAACACCGATTCAACAACTGCTCCGACGCAACCGTTGCCGTCCGGTGTGTAATTCTCCTCAGGTATTCTCACCGGGAAGGACCCAGATCCAGCGCCGCTGAGTCTCGAGAGGCCGCCGGAGAACTCAGTCTCCGACCGTATCACGTCAGATTCCGACAACACTCTCCTTATACTATTCACCGAACCGTTGTCTTTCCCGCGAAAGATCTCCAAATGCAGGGAAATCTTGGGGGAAACGGCTTTGTTCTGCTCGCCGGAGAAAAGGCCGGCGGAGAGATCGCGAGCGAAGTGAGGGCCTCGGGGTGAACCGGGAACGAATGAGGGTAGGACCGGGACTGAACCGGTTCGAACAAGAATAGATTTCATGGTTGATTGAATTTTTTGTTTGGTCTAAACCTTTCACTGAGACTTTTAGTCTGAACTCTGAAGAGCTCTGTGTAGATATCTCTCTGTGCACATATATATATATATATATACACACGCTAATTACACATACATGTATGTGTAGAGGAGTAGGTGGACCGTTGGATTTGTGACGACGTTGACTTGATGGTATATAATCGGAGGACACGTGTAGGATTTCACGTGAGAGTAACTAAGTGAGAGGCACTCCCGTGGGTGTCGGCGTTGCAATTGGTGGCTTTTTGGGGATTCGCACTCTATGAAACACAGACACTTTGTTTAGGTTCAAAAATACGTGTCCAATGCACTAAATAGATTATTCAATTTTTATTAAAATTGGACATACGCGCGTTCACGTATAGGACATGCGGTGAGTCAGTTAATTTTATAAAAAATAAAAAGCTTATGAAACTGCTAATTTGGTGGATCCTTTGTAAAACTTGAATACTCATAATTCAATATTTGACTTTGAAGATACTTAAATATCTTTGTCCATCCTCATCTTGTGAGAGGAATTGGACTATCTATTCATATATCCACTATATAGAGAGGAACAAGATATCACCACAAAGAGCTGAAGATTTAGTAATTGTACATTCCAATCTTTGTCTTCGATCTAGAATTTTTTTACAATATAACGAGGGAGAGACAAAGATGTCAAATGTTGGGAGAGATGCATTTGATTCATTGGATGATAGTATGTAGTGAAATGAAGAATTTTGAACATATTATATATTTTATTTAATATATTTATTTATTTATGTTTATAAGTTTACTAGTTTTTATTGATTCAGTGATAATGAAGTATTTGTATAATATAATATGTATATATATATAAAATTATATTTTTTTATAAACGTGTCGGAGGCATATCGTGTCTTATTTTCTTAGAATTTGCCGTGTCGTTATATCCGTGTCGATGCTTTATAGGTGGACTCCAAGAAATTTCCACTTGTCATGGAAAAGCCGTGAAACAGTAGACGTCATTGGCGCCACGTGGAATCTCCATCCTTGCGGGGTCCACAAGTTGGTGACCTGTAATTTTCTTAAACTCGTGCTTTCTTTTTTCCTTTTTATTTCTATTTTCATTTTTTTTCGATAATTAAATACCAATTTTCATATCTTACCTCATACCAATTTTCATATCTTACCTCATAGAAACTTCAATATAATCATTCATTGTATACAATAATTTGGAGTCCATGGTCAGCACATGGTAATGGTAATGCCCATTGCCACGTGACCAAACCATCTTTAATATTTTCACGAGCACTGCGTATGGACATTTCTCCTTTCTCTCTAGATTTTTAGTTACGCGTTTCGACTATGAGTCTGCTTTCTTTTAGATTTTCAGCTTTTGTATTGAGACTATCAATTAATCACGACAGATCACGTAATTACAAGAATTTTACATCAATGGGGCGTATTTATATATATATAAAATAATAGTAAGGGCCCATAAAAAATATTCTAACTTTTAGAAAGGGCAAAATCAGTGGAAGCATAAATAAAAATATAATAAATTTTGGAATATATAGAGGCAAAAAAGAAAATTGGCCCCCACTAGTCTGCATGTACGTCCGGGCCTTATTACGTTTATCCTCAAATACTATTTAGGCAGGTAATTAAATTTTATTTTTCTTTTAAAAAATAAGATGAAAAAAAAAATTATTAAAAAAAACTTGTCTTTATTTTTCTTAGGATAAATTTAGCCACAAATCTAAATTATAGTGTATCAATCACCTAATGAAATTCTAAAATATATAAAGCATCTTCTTCTAGGTTATTGATAGAAGTTCATGAATATAAACGAATCGGTTGGTTTAGTCTCTCAAGAAAAATCTTATATTTAATTTTTATTAAATAATTTATTAGAGTCATGATTGCGGATATAATCCGAACCTTATTAGTATTAGTATGTGTAAACTGGGATTATAAAAAAAAAACAAAAAAATAAACAGAAGCTTTGAATACAATGACGACCATATTTCATTCAAAAATCTATCATGATGGATATTTTTTCCACCCATCTCATCTCTTTCAGCAGTGAACATTGTTTTGTCCTTATTAAGATGGAAAAGGATGGTCATACTGATAAGGGCTAGCTTTTAATAAAATCATCCACTAGTGGGTTTGTCTCATGCTTTTCTTTATTTGGAGGTTCCATCAAATCTTTGTTTATATTATCCTTAAAAACTGTGGACATATAGATATAGCCCATAGAAATACTATTTAATCAAAATGCTTTTCTAGGCTATTGATAGAAGCTAAATAAAATCCATGTAGTGGAAACCACCAAATTCTTAAAACTGTGGACATATAGATATAGCCCGTAGATCTACGATTCAAATCTACTCCTTGCAATCACTTCTCGGTCCGTTTGGTTTGTATTTTGACTTTCGTGTTCCGGAATTTAGAAAGCAGAAATAAATGCTTTTCTTGTCGGAATATTGGAAGTCAAAACTGAAATTATATTTGGTACTCATATTTTTACTTTTCTTTTGAATACTTATTTCTTTTGCTATAGTGTTATTTTTATGAATAGCACAAAAAAAATATTATTTTGTTATTTTCAAAAAATGACATTATTTGTTATATATTTTTCTATGATTAAAAACAAAATGTTGGTGTCAAACATATTTTTGTTATGAAAAATAAAAAACAAAAAACAAAACCGTGAACCAAACATGCCCTCAGCATGAGAATGGAGATGCTGAATATTAACAATGATCGACCCGCCACACCAACCTTCAATTTTAATGCCTAAAAAAAAAAACACAGTTTGATGCACAGGATCGTGGCTAAACGGGAGGGGATCCACTTCCTGCTCCTAACGACATTTTAATTTTTCACTAATTAGTTAAAGCCGGTCCATCGCCAAACCTATGTTTTACCTACGTATCATGCGTTTTGATCATATAATGAAGGCAAAATCTGTAGTTCATACCGACAGATTAATATGCTTAGCATTCCTAATCCAATGTTGATCCAACCTATGTTTTACCTATTCAAGACACAACCCTATGACCCTATTTAATTTTTTTGGCTTTCACTTATCTGCTAAACTGATCATTGTGGGTGAAAAATGGAAAAATGGAGAGAAGGCTCCACTAGCAAGTCAGAACAAAGAGGTCACAATCCATGGTCGAAAATCTCAAGCAAAGAGAAGGAAAGGAGAGGAAAAAAGATGGTGGAAAAGAGCAAAGAGTGTAGCCTCATCACAGCTAGAGAATGGGTAGTGAGCATTGATAGATCTAAAACCACAAAAAGCCCCAATAATGAAATACCCCCAAAATAGCTAAAGACCAAGATATGGAGGAGAGAGAAACAAGTGGAGAAGAAGGGTCAGACGTGAAGAAGGCAAAATCAGAGCTCCTTGGTCGAAGCGCAGATGAAGCAAGAACAGTGAGAAAAATGGTAGCCGTCCCTCTGGAGGAGTATCCTCCAAGCAAAGAGAAAAAAAAATGAAAAAGGGAATGTTGTGAAAAGAATGAGTCAGACGAAAGAGATGAGAGGATCCGATCCCTAGGCCATATTGTCCTCTATTTATAGGTAACAAGGCTCAAAATGTTGTCCTAAATGTAGTGATCCCCAAGTCTTACCAATGCTCCACTTTTCTCTAATAAGGTAATGAGGGCCATGATGTGGGCCTATAAGGAGAATTCTTTCCACATTATGAATAATGGGCAGAATCCACATTATGTGTCTTTATCATGACTAAACTACACTCCAAGCCTCCATGCCACATGCTCTTTCCAATCCCTTCATAATGTGAGGATGGTGTCGCGATGTCCACATGTCACGGCTACGCAGCATCTATGGCCACAGCCGGATCAGTCGTGCAACGGATCACTCCCCAATAGCCTTCGCAGTACATGCATATACCGCTAGAGCTGTGCATAAATGGTGGTAAACGCCTTTGAGAGACTGCTACGTCATCAGGACCCGTAGACAATGGAGGTACTACTCCCGTGTACGCTCTTCAGCTCCACAGGTGCGCTGCCACAATAGGACCACCTTTAGAAGGCTTTTGAGTTGTCGCGAGTAATCCGCCTCGAAGTCGGACACATTGGGTCAACCCGTATACCAACTGTTGGCTTTGAAATTTACTTTCGGCAAACAATTCCAAAATTGATGATAACAAACCATTGAAGAGTGTTTGATACTAATGAATTATCGAGTTTATATTTTCAGCAAAAGACAGGTGAACGACTCAGAAATCAAACTCGAAAAGGAAACTACTCGAAAAACAAGCTTGGAAAGAAAGCTTGATTTGAAGCGAAAAGCTGTGAAAGAAATTGAAGCGAAAAAGGAAAATCAATTAATTCAACGGCAAAAGCGAAAGTCGAAGACTCAAGACTCGGGGTAGATAGGTCGGGGAGCGATCATTGTAACAAGGTAATTTTATGTGTCGATTTTATCGTATAAGCTCAAGTATAAAATGAACCGAACTCAAATGAAATGAAAAACGCTTTACCAAACTTAAACGGAAAGAAAAATATTTTTATTAAATGTTTTTCTTGTTATAGTCGACTAGAATCACCCTGTGTATTTTCTAGTAGTCGACTATTTCAACCAGTAGCTATTGGTTTTTCATCCACATCAAAAGAGTCGACTGAAACAAGCTTGAGTCGACTAGACTACTCATTGTAGTCGACTAGAACTCATTCTAGTCGACTAGATGGTCCAAAGTAGTCGACTAGAACTCAATCTAGTTGACTAGATGGTCCATTGTAGTCGACTACAATAGAGAAGTAGTCGACTAGAAGTTGCTTAAAATCTGCAGATTTTCAGAAAACAATTCCCATGTTTTGTGGATCGTGTTTAATGGTGTTCAAACGGCTCTTGTCTTTCAAATACTATAATCACTCTTCAAAACCCTAATGCAATGCTATATATAGAATGAGATGTGTATATTGAAGATTAAGAGATTGAAATACAAAAGAGAAAGAAAGCTATCAAAAATTCTGTAGAAATTTTCTCTTCAAAAGCCATTGAAACCAAGCTTTGAAAATCTGATTTTCTCCAAGTTTCTTTGAAAATCAAAACCTCTAGAATCTCTTCTTATTCTCCAAATATCATTCATTGATTATATCCTTTGAGAATACATTTCTAGAGCTATTGTAAAATCACCAAAAACACTTGAGCTTATATTGATTTATCTTCCATAAAAACCTTTGGGTTTTGAGTGTTTTTGTTCTTGAGTGATTTTATTGATTACATACGAATTTGTAATCTCGGACAAGTGAAGTCCACCGATTGTTCAAGAGAGGGTTGTTCTCTTGATTGAGAGACAAGCTCGAGAAACTTGTGTTGTAAAGGTTTGCCATTCCACCTGTGAAGGAAGAGCCATAGTGAAAGGATCGGGAAAATTCTCAAGAAGGGGTTCTTGAGCCGAGGAGTAGGAGTTACCGAACCTCGAAAAAATCACGGTGTCAATCTCTCTATCTCTTTATCTTTACTTGAGTATTTTGCATGCTATAATTGCTTGAATATCTTGTATGCTAATTTGTCTTGAAATTAATTATTATAAAAGTTTAAATTGAATCATCCACTTGCTTATTGAGAAATTGATTTTTGATTATAGTGTGTTCCATTTTCGAAAAGAGTTAGACTTATTTTTGAACACCCTATTCACCCCCCCCTAGGGTTAATTAGTGACTAACACCAACTTCGGTGGGGCGGGTCCGAGGCTCTACCCAGTAGCCCAGTACCCTAAATGAGACCTCTCTACGAGTCGAGTGCACCCTAAAATAATATATATGCCTACAAGTTGTGCCCTGTGCATGCGAGGCACCACCTCGAAGTTGGGTTTGCATGCACACATCAGGCCCCATATATATAGTATTTATATTCCCATTGTCCCTATTTATATATATGGATACATATTTATAGCGTACATATATATATTAAAAATATGTCATGAAAAGTAATAAACACAATAGAAAAAGTAGGGGTGATCAAATGAACGGTAAGGACGACAACAAGGAACGAAAATAAGCAAAGACAAGGTAAAAGAAATAAAAATGAAAAAGAAAATAAATGATGTAAATATGAAATTTGAAAAATGTGAATTTGAGAAATAAACTATGTAAACAAGAAAGATAGAAGTAAAACAAAACAAAGCCAAATATAGGAAAGGCAAACAACCATTTTTTTTGCAAGTACACATATTTTTGAAAATCACATGGAAGGGTATAATAGTAATTTTTAAAAAGGGAATTTAAATTTGATTAGTAATCACCATAAGTAACATGGTAAAAGTAAAGTAATAATTAAATTGCAATAGTACATATACATATATACATATATATATTCTTTTGAAATAAGCTAGTTTTTTTATTTATTTAAAAACCATACACGTGTACATATACCCACGTGTGTGTATATATAGATATATTAGTATATAAAAAAGGGGTAAGTTTAGAAATTTTGAACCAACAATTTCCTTCTCAAAGACGAATTGGTGCCAAAACACAGAAGCGAAAAAGGGCAGTGAGATAAAGCAATAATGGTAGCCCCCTGCAAAAAGGTGCCTTTTCGCCGCCCCCATTATGGCGACGCTTCGCTAGACGCCATTCCCCGGAATCGGTGTAGTCACGGTTGGGGAGTGCGCAGAGAGGCGGCTTACAAATACCTCTCCAGGTTATGGAAATGGGACAAAACAATCAAGTGTACGATTCTGCAATTACTGATTTCACTGTGAGAGAAAGCAAAAGCTTGAAGAAAGAATGAACCATAAAGAGAGAAAGAGGGAAATCAAGAGAGAAAGAAGAAAGAGAAAGAAAGAAAGAGGAGAATGGAAGAAGGAAATACTAGAGAGAGAAAGTAAAAAGGAGAGAGAGAAAAAAAAACCCCTTTTCTGCGGGAGCCATACTACCCTCGAAGGCGCACGACGGCACAGTTCCAAGCGACGATGAATGGCGGCATGCCCTTTTCTTCGGCAAGGAGGTCGACTTCTTCTGGCACCGGGCCATGCACTACCAACCAAACTCTGTAATTTTGGGCGAGCCCGTGCTATTAGAGGGCGATGCCCCCTCCACGTCAGGTACCCATTGGAAGCCGGGGAAGAGTATGCGGTTTCCCATCGAGAGGGGTGACTTCCCCTACTCGCACCTCTAATTTGAAGGCCATACAACGCAAATTTCAGAGTGGGACTACTGGTGTGAGCACATTCTTTCGAGACCAGAGTATGTGGAAACCCTCAACTGTGCCTCAGTCCTGACGGCCATAGATTCAAGTCGTCGTGTCAACATTCGGCGCTCAAACCCCTCTTTGCAAGCCCTAATTTCCCGCTGGAATACTGACACCCATACCTTTGCTACCGCTAGAAGATGTGAAATCCCTAATGCACTTGCCTCTGATCGGTGAACACAGTTTCAGGCCCCACACAATTCCTTCAGAGTGCCAAACCACAGTAGACTTCCTGGAGGCCTCTTTTATTCACTCCGTTTACCTGAATACTACTGTGAAGAAGAAAGACAAATGCAAAATTTCAAACTGGGCCAAGTATTTTTTCACCTACCCTGCATCAGGCCAACCTCTTCGCCCCGACAACACTCAAGGTGTGCCTCTGGATAATCCTCACCATTTGGCCGCCTTTCTGGCACTTTGGCTTGCACGCCATATGTTTGAAGGGCGCCCCAACGATTGCATGAGTAAGAGGGTCTTCAATTTGGCGGCCGAAATGGCTCTTGGCAGGACCATCGCCCTGGGACCACTTTTCCTTGGGACACTGTACAAGAGGCTCGACTCAGTGGTGGCGGGGATGCGCCGCTCAATAGGCCGTTGTGAAGTGAAAGTGCATGTGTCCAGCCTTTTCCTATCTTTATTCATAATGGAGCGCTTTCCTGAGTTCTTCCCCGCGCCACACATTCTAGAGGCCGCCAGACCATTTGAAGATCCTTGGGGCTTTAGTCGTGCCCCTAGATGGTCCGACATTGTCCTCCGGGATGATCTCAACCTTGTGCTGGACCTGGAAGATGAATTCCAATTTAGACCCTACTCTACAACACTGTCTGGTTTCCCTGTTCAATCCTTATTTGGTGAAGAGCCGCGCATGCTCAATCCTGCCCCTAACTCACCCCGTTCAGATTTCAAACTCCTGTTGGTCCTGAGAAAATGTACATTGTCTGCCTGGTTTGAGGACAGTGTACCCCTTGCAAGTTATAACCCTCGTAGAGTCGCCCGTCAATTTGGCTTTGACCAGGGCGTCCCTACAGCTCCAACCGCTGCTCTAAGTTTTGCCCTTAGCTCAGACCGACTTCTTGTCGGGAACCTGTCATCCTTAAACAATCCTCCTCAACCACTTGTTATACCATCACGCCTCCATCGCGGTGACATCACACCTTCATTTGGCGTTTTCTGGAGGTCAAACCCTGATGCCCTGCAGGCCTTTGTCCAATCATCAGCTCGCAGAAGTGAGCCCCGGTTATCGACAAAGACGACATGGTGGTGCACTACTCTGCTGCCTCTTTTTCCAGAGAGAGTCCTAGCTATGTGGTGGGACATGCTATTGCCAACGTGCCGACATTTTCTCGTGATATGTTCCCGCCAAGGCGAAGGTCAAGGTCAAAAAGGGTGGTGCGCACTATCCTGTTGGAACCTTTTGATGTACTGCTTCCACCAGGCCAGGCTCCTGCAGTCCCTGTGCAACTAATTCCTCAAACTACTGCAACGCAAAACCGTTCGACTCCGTCAAGGCAAAGGCCTACCCAGGATGAAGCGGGGCCCTCAGTTCCTACCCATAGGCGTCCCAGTGCATCTGTCAATGTAAGATATCTAAACCTGTACTTAGAATAAATTCGTTAATACATTTATTGCCCCCTCTTGAGTGGGGCTTTCTTTATATTATATATATATATACATACATATGAGGAAGGAAAGAAATATACACTTGCAGAATTTTTAAATAAACCTTCCTTCTTTTTTTTTCTTTTTTTTTAGCCAAGTGCCTTCTCAGGGTCGCAGACTCCATCAGTTGCGAGCAGGACAAGATCGTCGAGGAGGAGGGTTGATGCCCCAGGCCTGGCGGTTCCTCCTGACAATATTGCTGACGTTTTTAAGGATGCAGACATGCTACGTACTGAGACTCCATGGGGCGCAGCACAGAGGATCCCAACTTCAGAAGACTTAAATGCGCTAACCGGATCCTCCTTAAATGCAGGATCCAGCGTTTCGCATTCTTCAGGCACCCAAGAGTCCATTCGCTCAGGTATAAATACCCCATCCCCTTACCTGTTTTTCCATTCATATTTTAAACACAAGTGTTAGACATTTTTGGAGAAAGAAAAATCAAAGAGAAGTCCATAAGTTTAGAGAGAGAAAATGAAAGAGGAAAGAAATAAAGAAAGAGAGAAAAGATGGTGGCCATGGGGAAGACCAATCGTCCTCTCTACACTTCTTCTTCATCTGACAGCGATGATGGTGTTCCTCTTGCAGATCGCTTCAAGAGGAGTGCCCCTGCCAGGAAGACCCCTATTCCAGAGGAGGGGGACAGTCAGGATGAAGTTCCCCTTGGCCAACGGCGCCCCAAGTGACATGTGTCCCCAAATGCTCCCGGTCCGGCAGCAAAGAAGCCAAGGCGTTCCGCCCACAAATCCAGTGCATTCAAGTTTCCTACTTTAGCCCCTTTAGGCTCTGTCCCTGTTGAAGTATCCTCTGATGAGGAGGCGGCTACTCCTTCCAGGGATGGCCGTTCGGCTTCCCCTCGTGTCCCAGCAAGTCCTTCTCAACAAATTCATGTAGATCATCCACGCCAAACCATCGCCATGGCTCCGAGATCCGGCCCTACTTCAGGTGGTTCAGTCCCCCGGACTAGCAATCCCATGCCTCACTGCGGACCACCAGACCTGCCCAGATGGAGGGGCTTCTACTACAGCGGAAGCTCCATTCCAACCCTTAATCGCCTGGCCATCGCCCACCCTGGGATGTTTGATGACTTCAATATAGCCTTCGAACAGGCCCATGCCCCTATGCTTGATGGGCTCGCTCGGTACTTCCAGCAGGTGGTCAGGTCAACCGTAGGGGATGTGACTCTGCAGGCTTTAGATGGTGCCCGGAGGCTGGCTGCCCAGGCTGTGCAATTTGGCATCAATATGGATTGGTTCCTTGAGAGGCTGAATAAGATTGAGACAAGGGATGACGACGGTGTCCTGCGCTTCGCCGGTGAGAATGCCCATGCCGAGTCGGTGAAACTTAGGGAAAAGGCAACCCAGATGAGGAGGGACGCCGCAGCGCTGCTGGAGAGTGCTGCCAAGAACGACGCTGAGGCGGCGCACAAGGAGGCGGAGGCCATTCGGCTGCTGGAGGTTGCTGATGAGCAACGGGTGGTGGACCGTGTGCGGGATACCGACCCTTTTCCTTTGCCCTGAGGATCCATCCTGCTACCTAAACCCTGCAAACTCTTAAGAACAATCTTTTCTTTTTTTATGTTAGAAACAATTTCAGACATTTTTGATAACATATTTTTGGGAAGTGTAAACATTAACATAGGTACAGTATTACTCCTGCCTAGAAGCGGGCCCTATTTTTGGAAGCGTGCTTTGGCATGCTTAAACTTGCGCTCTTTATGAGCGACACATTTTTTATCTAACAGTCTATTTGTGAATGCTACTTTGGTTTTGCATATGCCTTGTTTTTTTTTTAAAGAAAATGTGCAGGTTGTAGCATAGAAGGCGCCGACTTGACAACTGCTCATGCAAGTAGATAAGGAAAAGGGAGACGCCATCGTGGCACACGCGTCTTTCTGTGAACCTTGCACGGAAGAGAAGGCTGAAGCACACGTTCAAGGCTACTCTCCTGTATTGAAGTTTTGCCTTGGTAGAGGCTTGAGCCTTGCCTTATGTAATTTTTAGTTTTTATTTTAGAAGAGTACTTGTAATCAGGAAAATGTAAAGCATATGCTTTTTTTTTTGAAAATAAAATACCTTCTATTAAGTAAAGATCTGTCTCTATATATTTTTTGTTTTGTTTACATGTATGCCCTCATATATACTGCGACTCATTTGTGCCAATAACCTAACTAAAAAGAAATAATCACAAGGACAGAAGGTTAAGAGGAAAAGTTCCAACCCTCCTGTCAACCTAACTGTCTTAAGCAAAAGAAAATAAGAGAATAAAGAAATGAAGAGCAGAAATAGAACGTCTTGGATGAGGCGATACGAAGTCAGAGGTGGTCAAATGAGATTTCCCTAAGGATAAAACCTTTTAATCCACTCGGCGTTGAGGGGGCCAGTCCTGAATCCGGTACCAACCTCAGTTAACTCATAGTAACCGTTAGGCGAGGCCTTGGCTACGGTGTAAAGTCCTTCCCACTTGGGTGCAAATTTCCCTGGGTTCTGGCCCCTCATCACATCGTCAACCGTTTTCAGGATTAAATATCCCTTAGCGAAAACCCTTTCCCTGACAGAAGTATTATAGGTCATTGCAATCCTAGCCCTATACTTCTGTGATGCTACCTATGCAGCATCCTTCTCTCATTCAAGACTTCCAAAACATCACATTTGTTGACCGCTGTCAGCTCACATGCTGCCGCGAAACGTGCAGAGGGTACCGCCAACTCCTCGGGTAGTACAACATCGATCCCATACACCAGGGCGAACGGAGTCTCCTGAGTCACCCGTCGCCTGGAAGTGCGATAAGCCCATAATGCCATTGGTAACTGATCAACCCAACCCTTGCCATGATCGTGCAACGTTTTGCTCAGGATCCGGATCAGCGTCTTATTGGTGGCTTCGGCCTGGCCATTACCTTTGGGGTAGTAAGGCGTGGAAGTGTGATGCAACACCTGGTACTGCTCCAAAAGTGCCCCCCACGTCCTTGTTTACGAAGGGCGTCCCATTGTCGGACAGAATGGTGTGAGGCACCCCGAACCGACAAATTATCTGCTCCTTTATAAACCGGACCACAACAGTCGCAACGGTTCGCCTTAGTGGAACGGCCTCGACCCATTTGGTGAAGAGCTCGGTAGCAGCCAAGATCCAAGCGTGCCCTCTGGACTTGGGGATGATAGGTCCAACGATGTCCAATGCCCAAATATGGAACGACCAAGGCGTAGATAAAGAACGAAGGCTAACAGCAAGTGCATGGAAGGTTGTCATGCTTCTGGCAAGCCTTACACCGCCGCATGTGTGTAGCAGTGTCATTTTCCATCGTGGGCCAATAATAACCACAGGTAACCAAATGCTGGTACAACTTTGCGCCGCCCTGATGGTCACGTTGGTGCACCTCCGTCATGACAATGGTGGCCTCCTCATGGTTGATGCATTTCAACGGCCTTCCACAGAAACCTTTGCGATAAAGGGCGCCCTTATGGAGGAAGAAACGTGTCGCCTTCTTCCTGACAAGTGTCGCATCCATTCGATGGTCGGGTAGCTTGCCCTCTTGGAGGAAGTCGATGTACGACCCTCGCCAGTCAAACAAGTTGGCCTGAAAAACACTCTCACCTCCTTGAGGGGTGCGAGCACAGAGAATACAACTCATTTGAACGTCTTTGGCGGCCGCCATCATACCGGGCCAATAGAAACCTCTGCGTTGGATCCTCCGGTAAAGACTAACATCCTCCACGCCGCATACAATTCGGTGAGTCTCTTCAAGAATGGTGGCACCTTCCTCATCGGAAACACATCGAGCCAGTACGCCTTCAGGCCCCTTGAAGTAAAGGTCCCCCTTGATAAGTATGAATCCCTTAGTCGTTGACCCGTCGAAATCCTCATTTGCTAGGCCTTCCATAATAGAGACACGCCAATCATCAACCTTTACCAAGTCGGAACCTTCCGTCGTTGCGGGGGCAGAGCACCTCCATACCTCCATACCTCCAATGATAAGCCTTCCTATTCAAGTCTGATTTTTTATGCCAGAGTTGCCAGAGCGTCGGGGAAGCGATTCCTACATCTAGAAACATGGGCGAACTCCACAGCGTCGAAATGCTTAAGCAACAGCTGCGCCTGGGTACGATAAGGAGCTAGGTTGGCCTCCTTCACGGCGAACTCGCCTGTGACCTGCTTGATGATGAGCTGAGAGTCCCTCTTGACCTTTAAGTGTCGAACAACCCGTCTCTGTGCCTCTCTCAGCCCTAAGAGCAATGCCTCATACTCAGCCTCGTTGTTGGAGCACGAAAAATCCAACTGATAAGAAAGATAAACCTAAGGCCCGCCGTCGCTCGGTATGAGGACAATACCGGCCCCACCATTATGGGCAGTGGACGCTCCATCGAATGACAGTTCCCATTCCTCGGCCTCGGCCACGAACAGGTCGGTCAAGTCCCGGCTACAAGAAGAGTGAGATAAAAGATCCGCCAGAGCCTGCCCCTTGATGGTCGTGGGTCGCACGCACTGAATGTCGATCCCTAACAAGCCCATCAACCACTTGGTCAGACGTCCGCCGGAAGGAGGTTGGGTCACCATGTAGCGCACCGGTTCGCTTTTGGTCATCAGCTCCACAGTATGCGTGGACAAATAATGCCAGAACTTCTTTGCGGCGAAAACCAACGCAAGACACTGTTTCTCAACTGTAGTGTACTGAAGTTCGGCGCCACGGATGACCCTACTAGCATAATAAATGGGACGCTCGCGCCCATCCTCCTCTTGGGCGAAGATTGCCCCCAATGAATGGTCGGTCGCAGAAACATAAAGTCGGAGGAGCACTCCCCGCCTGGGTGCAGTTATGGTATCCGGTGCAGCCAAGATCCTCTTGATGGCCTCAAAGCTCTGCTGGCACTCGGGGGTCCAAACGTAAACAACGTTCTTCTTAAGAAGAGGTAGAAATGGTTGCATGAGCTCGGCGAGATCAGGAATGAAGCGTCGCAGGTAGGAAATCTTGCTAATAAATCCTCTAAGTTGCTTCAACGAGCGGGGTGGACCCAGAGCAATGATAGCCGCCATCTTGTCACCATAGACCTCAATACCTCACTAATGCACGACAAAACCCAAGAAGTTCCCTTTCGTCACGCTAAAAATGCATTTGGCCGGGTTCATCTTCAGCTGGTAGTGCCTGCACCTGTCGAAGACCTTCCTCAAATCCTCAATGTGGTATGTTGGCTGCTTCGACTTGACCACCAAATCATCAACATAGCATTCAACAGAAACATGGATCATGTTGTGGAAGACAGCAGTCATGGCTCTTTAGTAGGTCGCTCCGGCATTATTCAGTCCAAACGACATTACGGTGAAGTGAAAATTCCCCATTGGAGTGCGAAAAATGGTTTTGGGTGCGTCCTCTTCGGACATCCTAATTTGATTGTAACCACTGAAACCGTCCATAAAAGAGAACATCTCGTGCCCAGCAGTGACATCCACAATGGCATCGACATTCGGCAATGGAAACTCATCCTTTGGGCACGCCTTGTTGATGTCCCTGAAATTGATACAGACCCTAACCTTTCCATTCTTCTTTCGTACAGGTACCACATTGGCCAACCAAGTCGGATGCCGAATGGGCCTAATAAAACCGGCCTGCAATAAACGTTGGACCTCCTCCTTAATCTGACCTTCAATCTCTGGCGCAAACACTCGGGAAGCCTGCTTCTTTGGTACGGCTCCTGGTTCAACATTCAAACGGTGCACAACCAGGTCGGGGTCGAGTCCTGGCATCTGGTCGTAGCTCCAAGCGAATACATCCTGATACTCTTTGAGTAGGCCCACCAGTCGCTCCTTGAACTCAATTGGTAGCTCGGGATTGATATAAACCATACGGGGTTGCTCCCCTGCCTTAGCCAGATCGACCTTCTCAACACCCTTTTTCTGGGCTGTGGCCAGACCTGACTAGTGATCATCCTGCCTTACTGAATCCTCGATAGGGACAGATGCCTCCGCTAGAAAATGGTCGTTGTAGGGGTCGTGCGCTTGCACTGGGGCGTCCGGCCCCTCGCACCGTCACAACTGGTAAACGTAGCTTCCATCAGCCTTGCGCACTCTCCTGCAAAGATCCTCGTCATTCTCGACCTTCCGTTTTCCCTTCTGAGAGATAACCATTATAACGTCGTCGTCATCGTACTGGGCAATATCCTCCCAGTCGGGCAATGGGGTAGCATAAGCCTCGCCTTCCTCAAGGCCCTCATCCACAGCCGAAAAGTTGGTGAAGTAAATAACATCAGACAAATGAACCTCGCTGAGAGAGAAGGGGTTCCTTGTGGCCTTGACGGTAGTAGTCCTAGTGCCCCAATTGGCCTTCATCACCTGATGATACGAAGAAGGGACTACACCGTGGAGATGAATCCAAGACCTCCCCAGCAGAACGTGGTAGGATGGTTCCCCCTCAATGATATGGAATCGGATAGGCCCTCGGATGTCCCCAACCTACAGGTCGACGGTGACATAGTCCAAGGTCCTCTGTCTTATTCCATTGAAACCTGAAATGTCAATTGGCCTCCCGGTCACGGCCTCATCCTTAATACCGGCCTGCCTCATGACAGTGACTGGCATAATGTTGACAGAAGCGCCATTGTCCAGGAACGCCCTCCTGAAATCAACCCCGTTAATGGTCGCAGGTACGTACAACGGACGGTTGTGGGGGCCCTCGATAAGCTTATCCGCCTCGGTGAAGGTGACCTCCCTATTATGGTCATACTTTGCCGAGAGGGCGGGCTTATCCCTCATAACTTCCGTTCCTGCCTTGCAAACAACCTTAAACAACACTTTAGTAACCTCAGCCCTGGAGTCTGAGTCCAGTTTGAGCTTGTCAAAGAACTCCCTCATGAGGCTAGCCATTTGTACCATGCGGTCCTGAGTGCCCCTTTGAACTTGCTCATCCAACCAGGCTACCTCCTCGCCTTGAAGCTCCTCCAATGTGCCACGATCCTCACATGAAATGACATGAACAACTGCATCGTGGCGTGGGAAAGGGTTGTCGTGCACTTCCTGCCTCTTCAAAATCTCCAGCTCCCCATACTTCATTTTCTTTTGAAAAAGATCATGCAGACTCCAACACTTCATTATTGGATGCCTAGTACCACAGTGGAAATGACACAAGCGTGGGTCATTCACCAAGTCCTTATGATTATCCTCTAAAGTAGGTGGAAGGCTGAAGGCCTTGTCGCGGATCCACTGGTTCAGCACAGCAAGAACCTGCCTGCGGCTACAAGGGAAAGGCGGTGGAGTCGTCCGAAATCGTTTCCTTTGCTGGTCAGCCGACGCCATGAAGGCATCCTCGTCCTCGGCGGGCTCCTCAGAAAATTACTCATCATCCTCAACAACGGTCGTTGTAATGGAGACGGGGCATGGTGCTCGCCAAACACGACCCCCTCGGGGACTGGCCACCCGATCAGCCAAACATCTAGTTTTGACCATAAGATCGCAAAAGGTGTGGATATTGAGGGTGACTAGATAGAGGTAGTACTCTCTATCTATCACATCGATGCAAATCCTGACCAAATCCTCCTCCTTGGCGGCCTCATAACATTCCAATGTGCGCTCTCTAAATCGCTTCACATAAGCCATCACGTCCTCATTACCCTTCTGAGTGAGCTTAGTGAGGGATAACAGAGTGACCTTCTTGTCAACCTGGTAGTACTTGCTATAGAACCGCTGTGTCATCTCCTCCCAACTGGTCACCGACCCAGGCTCGAGGTTGTGATACCACGTGTACGCCCGATCAGTCAGTGACTTGGGGAACTCCCTCAACTTCAACGCCTCGTTGGAGGCATGGTCCCCCAAATGACTAACGAAACACCCAACATGCTCATTGGCATTGCCTTTCTTTCCATCAAACTGTCAGAACTTGGGCGCAACGTACTCAGCAGGGTACGGCTGCTGAAGGACAGAAATAGGAAATGGAGGCAACGGGTTGCCAATAAGATCCGCCCCGGTCGAGACATGTCCCGACCCCATCATGGCGCGCAATTGATCGAACGTGATGTAGGGGGAATCGCTCTACTAAGCTGAGCCAAAAAGGGTTAATGATGTCGCCATAATGTGGCCTTGGGGTAACGCTGAAGTTGCACGTGGGGATGTCACCATAACGTCATGACGAAGGATAGATGCCGACGCCATTGCTGGCGTGAGCGCTGCACCAGTAGCCGCGTCAGGCTTGGCAGAGGCAAACATTGCTTTCTGCTCCTCCCACATTTGTTGTTGGGTGGCCTGCATAGTGAGCAATGTTTCCATGAGAAGCGCATCGCGGTCGCGCCTGCCAGCTAACCTCGAGGTGGCACCGCTACGGGACCTACTCCGAGTCGTCCGGTGGTGCTGCGTCCTGGTGACAGTGCGGATGGAAGAACGAGCACTGGTCGCCTCCTGCTCACGGGCGACCGGGGGATGGTCAAGCAGTGGCTCCCTGAGCTGTGGCTCTGCCGCGGCGATGCCCTGGGGCTGTGGCTGGGTCGCCGTCGGGTCTGGTAGGGGTCGATTGATCAGAAGGAACCCTCGTGGAGGCTGGCTCGCTTCTCCAGGAGTGTGGCTCTCAACTCCAATAGGTGTGGCTGACACCTGCCTGGATGGAAGAGGAGGGGGTGGAAGAAGTGCAGAAGAAAAAGGTGCTTGAGACGTCATGGCTATACGAGATGACCTTCTGGTCATGCTATATGGCCCGCCTTTCTCTCCCACTGTGGTCGCCAAAATTTGTGGGTGAAAAAGGGTAAAATGGAGAGAAGGCTCCACTAGCAAGTCAGAACAAAGATGTCACAATCCATGGTCGAAAATCTCAAGCAAAAAGAAGGAAAAAAAAGGAAAAAAGATGGTGGGGAAGAACAAAAAGTGTAACCTCATCACAGCTAGAGAATGGGTAGTGAGCATTGATAGATCTAAAACCGCAAAAAGCCCCAATAATGAAATACCCCCCAAAATAGCTAAAGACCAAGAGATGGAGGAGAGATAAACAAGTGGAGAAGAAGGGTCAGACGTGAAGAAGGCAAAATCAGAGCTCCTTGGCCGAAGCACAGAGGAAGCAAGAACAGTGAGAAAAATGGTAGCCGTCCCTCTAGAGGAGTAGCCTCCAAGCAAAGAGAGAAGAAAAGGAAAAAGGAAATGTTGTGAAAAGAATGAGTCAGCCGAAAGAGACGAGAGGATCCGATCCCTAGGCAATGCACTATTGCCCTCTATTTATAGGTAACAAGGCTCAAAATGTTGCCCTAAATGTAGTGGTCCCCAAGTCCTACCAATGCTCCACTTTTCTCTAATAAGGTGATGAGGGCCATGATGTGGGCCTATAAGGATAATTCTTTCCACATTATGAATAATGGGTAGAATCCACATTATGTGCCTTTATCATGACTAAACTACACTCCAAGCCTCCATCCCACATGCTCTTTCCAATCCCTTCATAATGTGAGGATGGTGTCGCGCTGTCCACGTGTCACGGCTACGCAACATCTATGGCCACAGCCGGATCAATCGTGCAACGGATCACTCCCCAATAGCCTTCGCAATACATGCATATACCGCTAGAGCTGTGCATAAATGGTGGTAAACGCCCTTGAGAGACTGCTACGTCATCAGGACCCGTAGACCATGGAGGTACTACTCCCGTGTACGCTCTTCAGCTCCACAGGTGCGCTGCCACAATATGACCACCTTTAGAAGGCTTTTGAGTTGCCGCGAGTAATCCGCCTTGAAGTCGGACATATTGGGTCAACCCGTATACCAACTTCGGTGGGGCGGGTCCGAGACTCTACCCAATAGCCCAGTACCCTAAATGAGACCCCTCTACGAGTCGAGTGCACCCTAAAATAATACATATGCCTACAATCCCAGACCACCATACTTCATTTACAATTAGTAAAGAGAAAAGCAATTTATCTATCTAAAACAGTTGTCTATGCCTTCTTCCAGTCACCTGTCGAAGAGGATACAGAAAAAGACCAAACCTTCAGCATTAATTTATACAGGGTAAGCTGCTCTTGAACTCAAACTCGTGTCCTCAGTCCTCCCACTTTGATCTAATCCCCTCTTACCAAGTTCGTAACCACTTATAAATTGCTCAGACGTTGAAGCACAACCCAGCTCTCATTTCTTTTAGATTCAAATCTTGATGAACCAGACTCCAGGCAGCACCAATGACATCGAAATAAAATTACAAAACTAAAAACTGTAAATTTGTCAACTATAGTACTCCCGTTCTTAATAGGGATAAATTTGTCAACATAAGATAAATGTTACTCCATTATTAAAAAAATTACTCCATTATTGAAAAAATTACTTTTCAATAATGGATTAACATTTATTATATCATATATATAACATCAATAATGGAGTAACATTTATCATATCATATATATAACAAAAAAAAAATTGTTAACCGTTACGGTATTTTCGGAATCGGTGGGAATCGAGGTAAAATTCGTTACGTAACGGCGAAACATGCTAGTACCTCCTTTAGAGCAGCAATTGCCACTACACGCATTCTGTGACCAGAAATCTAGAATGCCTTGCGCTATAATAGCATACGAAACAATTCCCTTGGTAGCAGGGTTACATGGATGCTACTACGGAATATGCGTCAGAATACCAAACATGTGAAGTGGGACATACACCTAAAAACATATATGCTGACTATATTACACAATCGAAAATAAAATTGAAGTCATTATAGCCATAAAACATTCTTATTATGTTCTTTTATCACCATAATGTTTCAGAGACGAAAAACCGTATTCAACACTCTTAAATTACTGGAAGCACTAATATATCCAAGAAAATAAGGAGATTTCAATCAGTGTGACACTATCCTTTGAAAAACTGGGATGAACTATCACGTACAATATTTACAACTCAAAATCACCACACGAATAAGTGAGAAGAACAACCACCCAAGGCCAGGTCTATTGATTCTTCTTCCACATGGAAATGGGAGCAGGGGACCTAAGATCTTGATTGGAAGTTCTAATTATGAAAAGAAGAGTTTCTAGGAGCATTCCACAAACCAATCCAAGGATGCCTCCAGCAGCATTCTGAAAAAAATGTGATTTAACAGATAAATTGGAAAGAAAAGTGAGAAAGAAATTCTCGGAAATAAAAAGCAAATTATGTCAAACAGATCCCAATAAGTAAAAAATATAGAAGTTTATGATGGCTCTTCCAATGGTACCATAATAGGATTGTGGCTGAACAATGCTCTGAATAAAGCATATCCAACCAAATAGCCAGTGAACATTATAAGCACAACATGTATACCTGTAAAAGCTTGCATGATGTTAGATTCAAAACATCCAAACAAGAACATAGACAATACAGAAGGTATCTAACAGCTGAAGTGAACAGCTTGGAAGGATAGCATAATCTAAAAGAAAAGTGGTTGTATATAATGAGGAAAGCCTAAAAGCACAATATTATAAGATAAACTCAGAGTCTAGTTGGACAGTTCATGGAAATCGAAGTGCTTCATTTTTTCTTATCATTTAGTGCAAATTCGAAGGAAAAGAAATAGTAAAATCTCATGATTTACGATCAATTCATTCAACATTTCCTTTTTAGAATGCGATTAATCATGATTTGATTTGTTTGGTTGTGTCATATATTTCATAGCAACTTTTATTCAATCCCACAATTTCAATTTAGAGGAGAACAAGCTCTTCCTGCTTATAAGATAGGAAGCAATCAGAAGACATTTACTTCCTCGATACTTCAGCCTCTTCAACAAAAATTCGAAGTGTTCAATCTCTCTCTCTCTCTCGGGTCAATCGTATACAACTATTTTCTCTTTGACAAGTAAATACAATACAAATATGATTGTGAAAATAAAATAAGTCACTTTGCAAACACGCTTGAGGATGACCAAGCAATACCTACACCTTATTATGTCCTATCATCAACCGTATTCTGGGCTTCAATCCCTTTCTCATTGATCTATTGTTTATCTATGCAAATTAATATAAATGATGCCATATTCTCTTAAACCGGTTCATTTTTCCTTTTTCTTTCTTTTTGTGAAGCTTTAAACACTCCACCATGTACCATCATGAATAATTCAATCATTGAGATTCATGATCGTCTCCCTAGTCCCTAATTAACCTGTCATGTGAGTCAAATATTTCAACGGCACAATTTCCATGCAATGGGCTACTAAATAACCTATAATACATCAAAAGCTTTTCCACCAAGAAGTTATAGGTTGATAGTTTTTATTTATTTAAATTTTCTTTGAGATGAATTCACCCGATATGCCACTATGCCAGTATGCAAAGGTGCACAAATTTACTACATTTCATAAAACCAAACCAAATATATATATATATATATATATATGAAAACTGCTAACTCCCTTCCTAATTCAAAATCTCTCAATCCTACAATTCCAGATATTCCAATTAAACACAGGCATATACAGTAAAAAAATCACAGAAATCCAAAACAAAATATATAACACTCACCAAACCCAAGCTGATCCTTGTAAGAAGAGAAAGGTTCAGTCTCACTCTTCCTTGGTGTAATGTCCTTCACAAGCTCCGCGTAAGCATTTCTCTCCGCAGCCTCCGCTAGCTTCCTCAACCTCGCCTTCAATTCTTCACTCTAAACTCCTCAAAACAAAAACAAGTCAAAAAATCCATAGACATACATACATAAATACACACACTTTCTGGGTAAATTACTTGGTCCTTAATACACACTCTTTTCCACAACCAAGGCAAAAAAAGAAACTCACACAACAAATACACACACACTTTTTTTTCTGGGTAACCAAACCGATAAAGTAATTTAAATGGTCATTATGATAATGCAAACCCTAATAAACAAAAGCAAATCAAACCATCCGGAATTAACCTCTATCCGGTCTCTATACACAAACACACACACAAATATATATATATATATATAGGGTATACAGAGACATATTTTGTGGGGGAGCGAAGAGGGAGGAGTATTGGGGTGTACCTTTTCTCTGGGTTTAGGGCTGGTGAAGATGAAGTGGGATCCGGAGAAGAGTTGGATCAAGTCGGGTCGAGAGTCTGGTGAGGATGCGAACCAGAGGGATCGGATGGATCTGTAGGGGAGGGAGGGTTGAGTGGAGAGAGTGGAGGCGGTGCGGCGGAGATCGGCGGAGAGGCGGTGGTCGTCGGAGGCGGAGCTGAGGAATGAGCGGAGGATTTGGGTGTTGGATATGATGAGGCCGGTGGTGGTGGGAGATGGGTCGTCGTCGGTGTTCATGGTGGGTTAGGAATTGGGTCGCAAAATCAACTGTTTCACACACAGTAATAATTGAGGTCTTCAATGGCGAGAGAAAGAAAGAGATGGGTTTCAGATTTTGGGTATGGGTCAAGCACGATCCGATCAATTCGGATTCGAGCTTTTTAAGGAAAAAAGATAAATATATGAATTAGTTTTGTTTAATTACATTCGCTATACTCTTCGGTCCGTTTGGGAATTTGGTTTTGGTCTTGGTTTTGGTTTTGGTCTTGGGTGGTTTTAGGTAAATCTAAAACCAATATATAGGGCTTGTTTGGCTAATGGAGTGGAGCCTTGATTTTGGGCTTGGTTTCAAAAAATGGCACCAAACCCATGTTTGGCAAATGGAGTGGAAATTTGGAGTAAACACTGTAGCAATTCCATGGTGCAACTTTTGTGAAGGAAAGAGCCAAATTTTGGAACCATCATTTTTGATGGTTCATGGTTTTGGTTTTGGTACCAACACTGTAGCAAATTTATTTTTGATATTAATAAATTTCGAAAAATTAAATATTCTGAAAATTAAATATTTATGAAAAATAAATATTTCGAAAAATTAAATATATTAATATATTAAAAAATATTAATATTAATATATTTTAATATTATAATATTAATATATTAATATATTTTAATATATTAATATTAATATTTATGAAAAATTAAATATTTCAAAAAATTAAATATATTAATATATTTTAATATTAATATTAATATATTAATATATTTTAATATTAATATTAATATATTAATATATTAATTTTTTTTAATATATTAATATATTAATATTAATATATTTTAATATTATAATATTAATATATTAAAATATTTTAATATATTAATATTAATATTTATGAAAAATTAAATATTTTGAAAAATTAAATATATTAATATATTATAATATTAATATATTAAAAAATATTAATATTAATATATTTTAATATTAATATATTATAAAATATTAATATTAATATATTTTAATATTAATATATTAATATATTTTAATATTATAATATTAATATATTTTAATATATTAATATTAATATTTATGAAAAATTAAATATTTCGAAAAATTAAATATATTAATATATTTTAATATATTAATATTAATATTTATTAATAAATAAAATGTGAAACCCATATATTAATATTTATTAAATAAATATTAATATATTTATTAATATATATTAATAAATAAAATGTGAAACTCATATATTAATATTCAGAATTTTAACCCATACCAACTCTACCAAACATGGTTTGGTTTTTCAGCATCACTTTTTCTCACACCAAAACCATATGCACCAAACATGGTTTGGAACCAAAATAAAACCACACCAACTCCAACCAAACCAAAACCAAAAACCAACTCCACACCCTCTACCAAACAAGCACATAGTGTTTGGTAAGGAGTTGGTTTTGCTTTTGGTCTTGGTATAATTATATATATATATACTAATATGTATTAAAAATATATAAATATGAAAAATATATATATATAAAATTGGAAAAAAAGTAATTTTCGGGAAAAAATTTTTTTTCCCAAAAATATAAAAAATAATTTTTTCAAAAATAATTAATTTTCGGAAAAAAAAATAATTAATTTTTTCCGAAAAATTAATTTTTTCAAAAAAATAATTTTTGTCGAAAAAATATTTTTTCCCGAAAATTAATTTTTTTCCAAAAATTAATTTTTTCGACAAAAATAATTTTTGTCGAAAAAATATGATTTTTTTCCGAAAAAATAAATATATTCCGGAAAATAATTTTTTCCCAAAAATATGATTTTTTTCCAAAAATTTATTTTTTGACGAAAAAATAAATTTTTCCGAAAATATGATTTTTTTCCAAAAAAATAAATATTTTCGGAAAAATAATTTTTTTCCGGAAAAGAATTTTTTCGCAAAAATTAATTTTTTTCCAAAAAAAAAAATTATTTTCGAAATTTTTTTTTTTTGGAGAAAATTAATTTTTGTCCGAAAATATGATTTTTTTCCGAAAATTTTTTTTTTTCCAAAAATTTTTTTTTTTCCCGAAAAAATAATTTTTTTCCGGAAATTAATTTTTTTCCGAAAAATATAAAATTTTTTTTTAAATAATTCATATTTTCGGCCATATATATATATAGAGAGAGAAAAGTCAAAAATGGTGGGCCAAAACCAGGTTTTAGTGGTTGGTTTTAGGGTGTCCAAAACCAAATCCAAAACCGGCCAACCAAACATGGTCTTGGTCTTGAAATCAAAGACCAAGACCAAGACCGGTTGCCAAACGGACCCTTCATCATCTATTAATTAAATGTTTTAAAAATTTTAAATAGGTAAAAGGTCTCTTATGCCATTCTAGCATTTTTGTCATTTCATTATAATATTTGATATTTTAAGATATTAGTTTTTATCATACTAGTATACTACCTGTTGTGACTATAAAAAATTAATATGTTCTAAATTTTTTTAAATATTTTCAAAATTAGATATTTTTAATTTTTAGAATTCAAACAAATTTATAATTATAAAAGTTATGCAAATGCTTGTTATTTTTTTTTTGTTAAATAACATCACGTGTTGAAGGAAATTATTTCTATATATAATTTGAGGTGAACATTATTTATATTACTAGTATGGTCCACGATTTATTAAATAAACCGAAAACATTTAAGATCTTCATTAATTCATCTAACCCAACCCAATAAAATTTAACTCAGTAACTACACTCCCATCCAAACCACCAAAATGAAAAAGTCATTATGTATTAAATTGGAAATCACTTGGAAGCAAGTTTTAATTCAACCATTTCTATACTTTTTTAGTTCAAGCTTGGTAGACAATAACAATTTCAGAACCACATCATTTTGGTAACATCTTTCAAGTCTGAAAACATCATTTTAGAATTTCAAAGGAAAATTTGCAATAAATTTTGTATATAAAATACAAAATTTAAAAGAGATACAAGAATAAAAATATTACATGACATGACGATGATTAAATATAAACTTTTAAAAAATATATTACAATTCTTCTTAAATAAATGAAAATATCTTATGCAAATATGACATAATTGTTATACAAAATTACAAATAACACGATACATAAACCGTGATACATTAATTGAATTATTAAGAATAAAAATATAATTCCTTCTTTAATAATTAAATGACACCAAATATTTAAGTATTATTTGACATTAACATTACACATTTAATTAAACAAATTATCATTAATACGAACAAGATATATTTATTTTACGCGTTTTAAATGAATTGAATTCACGAGTCAAATTATATTGCAACACCGAAATTAAATTTAAATTCAGTTATTGCTAATTAAATAAATTAAGTAAGTTAATTATTGTGACACATCAGCAATTGGAAAACATTCCACCAACCATAGGTAACAGAGTATCATTTCCGAAATAGAAAAAAAAAAAATGAAGAACCACCCTTAGAAGGGAAATAAATGGACAGAAGAGCCTCACCCATTTTCGTCCAACATCAATTTCATTGCAGAGCCATTTATTGTTCTTCTTATAGGGGTCTCTATTTATTGTTCACTCTCTGAACCAAATCTATCTCTAAAAATCAAATCTTTGTTACATGTAAGTTCTCAGCTTTTTTATTTGGAATTTTTTTTATTTTTCTCTGTCACTTGCTAGTGTAGTTTCTTGAGCCAAGTTTGGGACTT
The DNA here is from genome assembly GCA_963922005.1 of Cornus suecica. Taxonomy (NCBI): domain Eukaryota; kingdom Viridiplantae; phylum Streptophyta; class Magnoliopsida; order Cornales; family Cornaceae; genus Cornus; species Cornus suecica. The sequence continues at coordinate 102,987,132 of OY998238.1, forward strand.
TCTGGTACAGATCTAACCCCAAATCCTATTTATTGGCCAACCACTTTAGATACCTTTTATTGATCGGTTTGTACTTTGTATCTGTTGTTGTGTTCTTGTTGCTTAAAGAGTTTTAATTCTGTGTTTCCATTTTTTCTCTCAAGTTCAAACTAGTAAGTTCTAAATTAGATGTTATTATGCTCCACCCATTTCTTAAATTGTTGAAATTTTGTAGTTTCAACTGTGATCTGAGTTTGTGGGTTTTGTTTGTATGAACTACTAATTTCTTGTATTGGTAGATTAGGGTTTTGTTTTTCTGTATTTTTGGTTTCTCTATCCTCTATGTGTCCCTTGTACCTTCAAAATCTGTAATCTTTGTTGGTGGGTTTTTGTGGGTTTGAGTTACTGCTATTATAATTTAATCAAATTTAGGGTTTTGCCTTCAGTATTTTGTTATAAAGCTTCCTGTGTCTTCATTGGTCTGAGAATAAAATATTGGCTGGTGGGTGTTTGTAAAAAATGGATTACGGTCGAGAAGCCGGGTTTTCTAGTGGAAATGTTGTTCAGGTGATCACTGGAAACCCTGGAAATGATGTTGCTGAGAATTGGATGTCTGGGTCTATGGACCAGGGGGTTTGGGCAACTGAGGATGATTATGGGGTTTGGAATAGGGAGACATCTGTTGACAACACATCGAACTCGAATTACGATGGGAGGCAATCTCAAACACGGTCTGGAAGCGAACCGCCTAACAAGAAATCGAGGAACTCCCTGTCAGGCCTGTCAGGGGAATTTCAATCTTCGAATCGATCGAAGGCAATTGGAAAGATGTTCTTTAAGACCAAATTGTGCTGTAAATTTCGAGCTGGGACTTGCCCGTATGTGACTAACTGCAATTTTGCGCATAGTGTTGAAGAGCTTCGAAGACCGCCACCTAATTGGCAAGAGATTGTGGCTGCTCACGAGGAAGACCGGGGAGTGAGCTCGGAGCCAAGAGAGGAGTTTCAGATTCCGGCGCTTAGCTCTTCTGGTTTTACCGGGGACAGTCAGAGATCTTACAAAGGGCGACATTGCAAGAAGTTTTATACTGAGGAGGGCTGCCCTTATGGAGATAATTGCACTTTTCTTCATGATGAGCAGTCAAAGGCTCGAGAAAGTGTCGCAATAAGTTTGGGTCCTGGGTCGGGTGGCGGATATGGGGCTGGGAGTGTGGCTGGGAGTGGCAGTGGCAGTGGCAGTGGCAATGGCAATGGCAGTGGCGGTGGCGGTGGCGGTGGCGGTGGCGGTAATGTAGCAAACCTCAAGCCTTCAAATTGGAAAACAAGGATTTGTAATAAGTGGGAGCTAACTGGGTATTGCCCGTTTGGAAACAAGTGTCATTTTGCTCATGGGGTTGCAGGTATGGTTTAATACAATATTAACGTCCTATTTCATTGAAAATTTTATTTGAAATTATGAAAGAAAAAGTTTATGGTCCATTTCTAGTGAATCTATTCTGTTTATGGTTGCATTGGATTCTTTAACTGAGGTGTATCTGGTTTTGTGTCTTGACCATCCTTAAGTTCCATTTTAATGATTTAGATCAAACTTCTGTCTCGTTGGTGATGATTACACTGCCATGGACACATGACCATAGTTTTGACTGTCAATAGTTAGTGAGCTAGGCTCCCTGTTTGATTGTTAGTGATCTACGCTATAACATTTGAGAAAAGAGTATTCTACAAAAAAATTATAAAATTAGGAAACCTCCTCTTGGAGGAAATGATAAAGGAATAATCAGGGATACATTTACAGAAGCCATATAGAATTCACAAAGAAATGATCCGATTGATTACGATATAGAATGAGGATCGTATCATTACGATCTTGCACTTCTTTGACAAATATAATTTATATCATGAACATTAAATATCTTTAATGTTTATGTCTTTTCATATATATATATTTTTGGATAGCTGATATGACAAGAAGTTTCTCCATCCTTAAGTGCTCTGAATGTGATGAAGTTTGTGTAAAGTCCATTACTTTAATTTGAGGAAGTATACGTCTCAATATCTTTGTATGCTTGATGAATGATAACGGCATATTGGTTTTGACTTTTTCCATACAGGATTTTCGCTTTCTCGTGAATTGCAATTCCTTTATATATGGCTGATAACACACAAAAATAATACATTTCATAGACCATATACTCAGAAACTGATGTGCTTTGCATCTGGGATTAGGAGAATTGCTTAATCCAATGTCCTATATTTATGTTGAATTTTTTAATTCATGTCCAAGTTCACTAGTAATAGAAGATAACTGTTAGATTAAATTACTTTTGACACCTCTTGAGGATTGATGAAATCAGCATTGGAGTATACCTTATTGCTGATGTTAGCTACCAAACAAGAATTGACAATTTGCCCCCCGATGATTTGCTGGTCCTCTTCCTAGAGATGCTGCAAGAAGCACCTCCAGTTTCACCACAGTTACAACTATCACCACACTGTGACCACGGCCACATAGCCACCCCCGCCGCTTCATCCTCTGGTGCCTCACTACTCTGCTCCCTCTCTTTCACCAATGTTTCCCTCCACCACTCCCTTACAATTGGTTCCAACTCCCTTGCCTGCTACCCATCCTCGCTCTAATTCAGCTCCTCTCTCTCCTTCATAATTTAGTACCAAAGCATCTCAAATGGACCGGACTATCAACATATTATAATTTCAATGAAAGGGAGAAGAAAAACAATGAATAGGACAAGAATATTAATAAAGGAGAAGTCATGTATGGTTTACATTGTGTTTGGAATGAAATTATTTGGGATTTGGAATCGGAATTGGAATGGGATTGTTAATGAAATATAATTTCATTTGTGTGTTTGGAAGAAACAATAATTTAAGTGAAATAGAATTCCATTTGTGTGTTTGGATGCTAACAGAAATTTAAAAGATTATTTTATCTTTTACTTTTTTACCCTTATTATAAAAAGGTATTCTATACAATGTGACCCATCTTAATTATTAATTAAGATAATGCAATGTAGTATAAATATTAATCAATATTATTTTAATTTTTATTCTTCTTACCAATCTTTTATTACATTGAGTTGTTTATGAAAATTTCTAAAGCACCTATAATATTCATATTAGATATATTAATAAAAATAAAAATTAAATTTCACAAAATTTAAAACCTTAGAAACTAAACATATGTACAGTTCATTACTATGGTAATTATTATCGAAATTATTTAAAGAATATTTACAAGATATATATAAGTTTAACAAATTTCTAAAATTTTCAAAAATATTACATTGATATATATGTATATGTATGCGAGCACATATATATATATATGTATTAATATAAGAATCTATAAGCTAAGCACCACATTGATGAATTTGTTTTAAAAAATTAACAAATAGCACTATTTTATAAATATGTGACAGTTATAAAAAAATAAATTTAAATGCATTAATTTTTATTTTAAAATTATTTATATATAGAATACATATATACGTGTGAACTCAATTTCACATCATATTTTCTTTTAATGATAATATTCGTAAAAAAAATGATTGAGAGCAAAATAGATGATGCTACCAAAATAAAAGCATGGAAAAATTACAAATTATGCAAAACTAAATTTGATAATATATAAGGTTACATATAAAGATAATATAATTTTCACGTTATACTTACAATTTAAGGATGTAAAAGAGATGAAATAAGGGTATTTTAGTAAAAAGTAAAAAAATATGATTAAATGTGGAATTAGGGAAATGAAATTCCATCAAATCCGACCATTTTTTCCAGGATTTCATAAAACATGAGATTTTCCCATGGAATTCCATTTTTTTTTAAAATCCCAAGGTTTCCAAACACCTTAAATCCAATTCCAATTCCAAATCCCCTTTAAATATGGACTTCCAAACACAGTGTTAGAGTTGTGTGTGTGGTTATGTACGTTTGGGGGGGGGGGTTGTTGTAGGGAAATATATATAGTAATGAAGGAGTGTGATTTGAAGCATTTTGAAGGTGACCGTTGGCTGTGAAACAACATGACCGTTGGAAGTGAAAAAACATGTTCAAGAGGTGTCATTGATACAGAATATAAGGGGATATATAGGAGTTTATGTATTGCCTATTAGAGTTTAGTGTGTGAGTATTAGGGAAATAAAATGTCAAAATAACTAAATAAATATAAATTAAAAATATATAAAGGACACATTTATTTAATTTTAGTTAAAAGACACATCAATTCAATTTTTTATTTTATTTTTAATTTAAAATATATAAAAAAAAATCCTTCGTACTTTTATAAGTAGTATAGATATAGATATATATTAATATTATAATATATGTATGTATCTACTCTCTCTCCGTCTCTTGGTCCATTGTTGTGGGATATAGAACCCACGGCACATAGACAACCATATATTTTTTTGTTGATAAGTAATAAGGAAGTATGAAGGAAGAGAGGGAGAGGCCAGGGTAACCAACACCCTATCTTCTCTTTCACTTTCTCTACAATAAAACCAAATACATCAAATTCATAAAGCATCTATTTGAAGACCCAATCACCACTGACCATTCTCATCTTCACCGTCATAATGTTTCAAAATGAATTTGCTACATGAAGCATTTATTGAATATATGGGTGATTGGATAAATATGTACTATATTTAAATTGAATAAAGTCCAGCAACACAAGTTATGTACTATATAATTACTGGGAGCTATATATAGTGTACTGTACACAACTATATATCTTACAGTTCATATACAAATGTACCTCAATCATCAATCTGCATGGATCAATGGGTATGAAAGTAAGTTCCGCGTGGGAGCAAACACACACACACACCCCGACATACAGATGGAATTACTTGTTATATTGATTATATATATATATATTTATGTATATATTATTGGAGGTGATCAATTATTTATCTATATTTTGTTCTAAGTTATATATTTCAATTATAATGTCGCATCTCTTTGTCAATGCATATCATTTTATTGGATTGTAAGGTCAATTTTCCTTGTCATTTTAACTTATCAAAAAAAAATTCCTTGTGATTTTATTTTACATGGAGCACTCTGTTACTCCTTTGACTGATGCCAGGAAATGTCTGGGTAATTTCACAGAGGGGAGGTTGACCATAATTTTTTGAACTTTGGGAACCCAAGATGGTTTAATCTGAGGCTGATTTTGGAGAACCTCACTGGGTCTTAGAGAAATTTACCAATTTTTTTTTTACACGTATCATTACCTTTGAACAGTATGAGGGATCTACTGCTTCATCTGTGCGAGAAAATTTTGTTTGTTAGACAACTCTACAGAGTAAGTCTCAAGAGCTCTCTAGTTGGGAGTGTGAGATGCCTAAGAGAAAAGGAATGAGTTTTCGTTGGAGAATTTAGCTAAAGAAATTGTCGCTTTTCTGTAACTTCTTTAGGAGGTGATGCAACTTGCGGCAATAGCCAAGAGTTGGCTTCTTAAGAAACTAACAATGAACCTTGATCATCGTTGGTCCTTTTTCACTATTGGATGCAAATGGAATATGCTTTTTTACTACAACATTGCTAGATTTTGGCTACTGTGTTAGTGTTTGTGGGTGTTTGTGTTTTTTATGGAGGCATTTGGTGCATAAGCATAATTATGTAACCTGTGGAAAGATGTTACTGAATACTTCAGGCTTTGGCATTCTCATGAAGTACTTGAATTCTGTCTCAAGGAGTAAAACGAATGGTGCCCCATATGAGAAACGTGCCATACTAAAGTAAATGAGGACGGTATAATATTATGTAGGTTAGTTATAAAAACTTGAACATAAGTAACTCTTCAGTGCATTTCTCTCGTCAGTTTTACCCAAGTTAAACATTAGGATTAAATTGTATGACTTTCGTTCTAGTTTTTAATGGCTTTCAGGTTGTTGCACCAGGGAAAAAGTGCTTGCCTGATCATTGATTCAAGTTATGTCATATTTGTATGCTATTAATGAGTTAGTTGTGTGTTCAAACTTGATTGCCCATTTGATTAGATAAAATTACGTTTTTGTTGTCATAAGAGCATCATCTTGATTTTACAATTGTCAACAATATTGAAATGTTAGTACTTATGTCACAGAACTGCACCGTTATGGTGGAGGGCTTATGGAGAATGAAGCTAAAGATTCTTCTTCTGCTCCTCCAGACTCAAAGCAGGGGGTAGCGCCATCCAAAACTCCATCTGATATTGTAGTTGCGTCTGTCACTTCAGTTCCTCATTCCGATGGTTATCACCTTGGAGTCCCATCACAGAGGTTGTCCAATGTAATCCAGAGGACAGGACAGAGAACCCATCAAAAGTGGAAGGGTCCAGACAAAATTAGTAGAATATATGGTGACTGGATCGATGACATTGAGTAGGATCTGCAATGTTTTGTGCTCCGGCCTGTATGTTGAGAAAGATTCGCTAGGGCTTAATATCTTGTAAAAGAGTTGCAACCGCCAAGTTGGCAAACAGACTGGTTCGACTTTCTGGGAAAAGGCTGCAAATTCTAGCTTTATCTTTTAACTTTTCTCCTTTCCTAGATGTTTTAGATAATGTTAGCCTTTGTAGAGTCTCTAGGACATGTACGAATTTTCAAGCTTCTCATTTTCAGGTTTGGACATTTTTGTAACTTCAGTTGCTTCTGTGACATTGGTTCTTATCAATTTCATGAAATAGATGATGGTTTTGTTTTCCCGTTTCACTCTACAAGTTCATATTCTTATTACCATTTATTTGCAAAATTTAATGTTGTGTTGGATAGAATGTGTTTTTTAAGTACTATGTCATCACTTTTGCCGCTTGTATATAGTGTGTATTCATTGAGTTTTTTTTTGGAAAATTATTCAATAACTGTAAAATTCATTGTGGTGCAGATCTTTTCTCTTCTGTCATTGAACAATCTCTATTTCTTGTATGCCTGAACTGCATGTGTACCAGCAGGTATGGATTTTTCTGTCTCAGATACAGTATGCAAGGCTTGGGATGTCCTTTTGGTCTTTTTTGTTATTTTTCCGGCCGACGGAGGTGACGTGTCTCTTAGGGCACTGGGGAAATTTTTTTCCCGGGGTTGGAAGAGGATGGCTTAGAATTACCCTTGTTTCCTTTTTCTTCCTTCACTTGTAAGGGAAGTACTTCAGGTGTTGCCATTGATCGCCTTCTTTTTAGGTTCTATGTGGACAAGCTCATACCTTGCCAATCTAAGATATTCCACTCCACTGAATCCTTTGGTGTTTGGGGACCCTAAAATTGACAACATAAATAAATTATAAATAATATATTGAAAAATAATAACAAATTTTGAAATCCTAGGAAAATAAGACCAGCCTTGAAAAAAAGTCTCCCCACCCTTTACTTCGATACATTTAGCTGACATGTGGACTCATATTTTGTTTTTAAGTGTCAAAATTATATGACTCAAATTGCATATTTTCCAAATTGGTAATGTTCCTAACTTCTCACAAGGACTCGTTCAATGACTGTGATTCTGACCATAAAAATGAAACCAACTGTCCCAATAACCATACCATACCATACCAAACCACCCTATCTTTTCTGCTCTCAAACACAAAATCATAGCAAACCAAAACACCATTGTTTTAGCTCACAATTCAACACATGCTTTGCCATTCTTGTTCATGTCATCCAAAATTCAAAAACCCAATAGCCCAAAACCAAACATTTCCTTGAAATCTACCTGAAAATTTCTATGGCAAAGGCTGGACAAGCCTATCTCTGACAAACCTGATGAAAATTTCTATGGCAAAGGCTGGACAAGCCTATCTCTGACAAACCTGATAATCTCTGGCATTTTTCGTTTCGGAGAAATGTCGAGCCCATCACAGGAAGGGTACTCCCTATTCCCAGTGATCATATTCCTCACGGTCATTCTGGTTGCATTCTTCTTCGTGGGCTTCTTCTCTGTGTACTTCTGCAGGTACATCTGCGACAATATAGTTCGCGCGTGGCGGCTCCACCATGACCCCACCGGCACTCAGGTGGGACCCGCGTGTGCCGGTGGGCGCCAAGGGCTGGACCCTTCCATCATAAAGACTTTCCCAACGTTCACGTACTCGAGCGTGAAAGATTTCAGGAAGGAGAAATACGGGCTAGAATGCGCGATATGCTTGCTAGAATTCGAAGACGAGAACATCCTTCGCCTCTTGACGCTATGTTGCCACGTCTTTCATCAAGAGTGCATCGACCTTTGGCTCGAATCCCATGATACTTGTCCCGTTTGCAGGAGGAGCCTCGACACGCCCTTGAAATCGCCCGATAAGTCCCCTGCATTGCCTGTTGCTCCTTCACCTCATGAAATGGACCATAAAAATGAGGCAGCGGAACATAGTGTTAGCATCACCATTAAGGATGATGACAATGTAGGTGACACGAGCGGACATGGACACGAACACGATCCAACGTGTCAATCCACGGATGAACAAATCGACAAGCTAGGGAAGTTTTCGAGGTCACACTCAACCGGGCATTCGATAATTAATACGAGGAGCGAGGAGGATAGGTATACGTTGAGATTGCCGGAACATGTAATGACGAAGCTGGTGAGGGGACATAACTGGACTAAGAGTTGCACCACATTCGGAGAGTACAAAAGCAGAACATCCTCCGGCCGAGGCGGGTTTGGTGAGGTGGTGGGGGTTTCCTCCAAGCAGATGGAAAGAGACAGAGTAGTATAACTAACTCATGTTGTGTTGTCTGTTGTTTTTGTGTTTTTTGTAGCATGATACATATTATTCTCACTTTCCCAAAATACTGTATCTTATGTTATCATGGGCAATACATAAATTCTACAATATGTAGATAGGGTAGATTTTTAATTTTTCTTCTTGTTTAGTCTGTGTAACTTGTATAGATTTTCGAATCATTTTATTGAATAATTAGCTTTTTGTATATCTAGTGATTGATTGTTGATGGGGAATTATTTGGATGATTGGGTGAAATTCTTTCTTGAAAAACTGACAGAAAAATGAGCTATTAGTAGTTGCATTGTTGGAATCTGATTATGAATCATCGTTTTTATGACAAGCTCATACCATGATTTTAATTGGAATTGATTTTTATTTCATTTGATGATTTAAAATTGGAAGGTGTGGACAACACATTTTTTTTTTCTTGAAGGTAAGGAATTTTTAATTTTTTCACACACTTATTTTGTTTCCAAGAAGACTCAAACCCATTCCATAAGCAAGCCGATTTTTTTTTTTTATGTCGGGGGACCAAAGTTGTACCATGTAGTTGAAATTTACCCCTTTTTTTCCTAATTGGTAATATAATATTGTTTATACTATATAGTCACAGTATATATCTACTTCGAGAAAATCGAAAGAAAAATAATGCAATTTAGATTAAGTTCTATAATTAAGCAATTGTTTTGAGTACTTTGATTTTATTTTGATAAATATAACCTTGATGAAAGAGTAAGAAACAAATAATTTTAACTCAATAATAAAATTGTTTATTTAACAACTGATATTAAAAAAATCATATATTGTGTCATTTAGCAAATGACTATTAAAAGTATTAACATATATTTCTTGTTAAGGATTGTAAATAAGAGAGCTTAAAGGCAGAAAATACTCCTATAGTTTTGTTAATGGGCATTAAATCCCCTATAGATTCAAACATGTCTTTATAATTTCAATGGTGAATAAAAGGCCCCTGTCATCATAATCCCGTTACATAAGAGATAAATTTATTTTGTTACCCCTGTATATTTAATATTAAAAAAACTAGTTAATTATCAAATTACCAAAAAGAATGAAACAAGCATAGTGACAACAGTTCGGTACTATTTCATGCGAAATCGCAAGATTTGTAGGAAATTGCTCAAGTTCGACGCTACATTCGATGTCAATATTTAGCCCATGTTTGTCTACTGGTTATAGTCCCATTTTTCTAGTCTGGTCATGATTTTTTTAGACCAGACCATGTTTGTTTTTCATTGGTCTCAAAAAATATAACCAGACCAAATTAAACCAAAATGACATTTTTTAGGACCACAATTTTTGGTACTTATATTTGGTCTGGTTACAAAATCTATCCAAAATCTAACCAAAATGTCCTCCAATAATTGAACCACATCTAACCAATATCTAAACCAAAACACAAAAATAAAATAATAAAATAATGAATAATAAATAAAATGAATTAAATCATACATAAAAATAAAATAAAATAAAAATAGATAATAATAAATAATAAATTAATAAAATATATTTACAAATTAATAAAAATAAATGAATAAATAAAAATAAAAATAAAATAAAATATATTTATGAATAAAATAATAATATAAATAATAAATTAATAAAAATAAATGAATAAATATAAATAAAAATAAAATAATATATATTTAAAAATTAATATAAATAAATAAATAAAAAATAAACAAAATAATGAATAATAAAATATATTTATAATAAATATATATTTAATAAATTAATAATAAATAATAATATAAATAATAAATTAATAAAATATATTTATAAATTAATTAAACGAATAAATAAATAATAATAAATGATAAATTAATAATATAAATAATAAATAAAATAAAGCATAATTATAAATAAAATAAAAATAATTAATAACAAACAAAATGAATTAAATAATACGTAAAAAAATAATAAATAAATAAATAATAACCAAAATGAATTAAATAATTCAAGAATAATAATAAATAATTAAATATAATAATAATAAATAAATAATAATATAAATAATAAATGAATAAAATATATTTATAAATTAATTAAAATAAACGAATAAATAATAATATAAATAATGAATTATATTTATAAAAAAAATGAATAATAAACAAAATGAAATAAATAATGCATAATAATAATTAATAAATTAAATGAATTAAATAATAAACAAAATAAATAAAATTAAATGAATTAAATAATACATAAAAATAATAATAAATAAATAAATATAATAATAAATAATAAAAATAAATTAATAAATTAATAAATATAATAAATAATAAACAAAATGAATAAAATAATATAGAAAAATAAGAATAAATAAATAAATAATAAGAAAGATGAATTAAATAATACATAAAAATAATAATAATTAAATAAATAATAAGCAAAATGAATTAAATAATACATAAAAATAATAATAAATGGATAAATATAATAATTTAAAAATAAATGAATAAGTAAATAATAATATAAATAGTAAATGAATAAAATATATTTATAAATTAATTAAAATAAACGAATAAATAATAAATTAAATGAATTATATTTATATTATTATTTATTCGTTTATTTTAATTAATTTATAAATATATTTTATTCATTTATTATTTATATTATTATTTATTTATTATTATTATTATATTTATTCATTTATTATTATGTATTGTTTAATTCATTTTGCTTATAATTTATTTATTTATTATTATTTTTATGTATTATTTAATTCATTTTTTATTTATTTATTATTATTTATTCATTTATTTTTATTAGTTTATTATTTATATTATTATTTTGTTCATAAATATATTTTATTTTTTTTTATTCATTTATTTTTATTAATTTATAAATATATTTTATTAATTAATTTATTATTATTTTTATTTTTATGTATTATTTAATTCATTTTATTTATTATTCATTATTTTATTATTTGATTTTTGTGTTTTGGTTATATATTGGTTAGATGTGGTTCAATTATTGGAAGACATTTTGGTTAAATTTTGTAACCAGACCAAATAGAACCATCAAAAGTTGTGCTCTTAAAAAATGTTATTTTGATTCAATTTCATCCAAGTGTTTATATTTTTTTAGACCAATACAAAATAAACAGGATCCTCTCTCTCTCGCTCTCTTCATCAAAGCCGATTTAATCCTCTCTAATCAGGTAAGGTTAATCTTCCAAATATTTTCATTGTTACTAGCGCCATTTTTTCCCCAAATTTTGGGTTGGTTTTGTGTAATCGACTTTCTGAATCATTGCTCACTTGTGTTTACAGTTGATTTTCGTTGAACAATAATGTATACATTGTGTGTTATATATATATATATATGTATATATATTTGTGGATATGCGTATAGGTTATCTTCGGGTTTCGGAGTTTTGATTTTTTATTCTACCAACGTGTTACTTGATTCTGGTTGAATTAAGCACTATTTAACTGATGGTGTCCATATAATATATATTTGTTGTGCGTATGGGTATAGGTCGTCTTCGGCTGACACATTTTTGGTAATTTTATACCACAAAATATTAACCTCATTAGCTCACTAATGGTGATTGGGGTATGCAGTGAAACAAACACCGAACATGGTTGCCCTAGGTAATTGTAAAACTTCAGAGGAGGTCAGTGTAATTTAGTCTTAGATATATTACCAATTATACTTGACTTTGGTATAATTAAATCCTTTAATGCCCAAATTCAGTCTGTTAAATCTGGGTTATTCACAATCCATCTTGCAATTTCCTACAAATAATTCAGTTGCTTTTTGAATTTTCAATCTATGAGGAAGTAGGAACCAGATTTCAGGCGCTGTTTGGTTGCTGAGAAAATTTACAACTATAACAGAGAAGGAAATCTGTTATATTATTCGAGATGTCAGTGGATGTGAATCATTTTACACCAATTGATTGTCAAATATTCACTTGATTTTATATTTTGCAGTCAGTCTTTTCTCTCTCTGACAATTTTTCGATTGACATAGAATTGCTGGATTGGGCTCTTTTCCTTTTCTATACAGAAATGGGTTCTACTGGGAATTCATTCAATCCTAACAAGCTTTTGAAAGAACAGTTGAGATTTCTCCAATTTTTCATTCCTTTATTTATATATTGTGCCACATTTGTAATAAGTATATCTATTTGTCTCATTTTCTTGTTGATATATGTCATAGATTTGTGAGCAACTTAACAGGATCTTCCATGCTCGAATTATGCGCACTTTTCACTGCGTTTCCTGTGAGTGAAACGCCTTAGTTTTATTTTTGTCTTTTTGGAATCTATTGTCTACCGACTATTCTTGAAACTCGCCGCTTTATGCTTCTGAATTTTGGTACTTTTTATTTATTTATTTTATTATACATAGGTTCTGATACTTCTGAGACACTCCTTCAGCTTCCACTTCAAAATTGGTATGGCACCTTGGTAAACTAATATTTTGTTTTGTTCCATGTTAAGGAACAATGGGTGGTTTGGCTCCATATTTGTTTATGTTTGGTGTGGTGTTTGAGTGAAAAGGTTGTGTTTAGCTGAAACCCTGCATTTTGGACACTAAGTGAGCTTTTGAGCACGAAAAGTATTATAAAAATGTCACTTAAGTTTTTATCCTTTCTCTCCAAATCTTCTCATTTTCAGAAGGATAGCAAATAAGAGATTTGGAGGGATATTTTATTTTCTTTCCCTATCCTTCCAATCCTCTCCATCCAAGCGATGCCTTAGTTTAAAGCCCTTTTTGGGTGAACAAGAAGCCCCTCCCAAAAGGCCCAAAATTAGCATGTCATCATTAAAGTCTTAAGGGGGTATATATCTCCCTACAAAAAAGGTACTCGGTATATTAGCTTAAACATTTAGAAATGTTGCTTGTTTACAATTGTACAAAGAAGAAGAAGAAGATGGGATTGGTGACATTGGTCTATTTATTTGTTGTGAGAATAATTTACTCGATGGTGTCAAATGGCACAAGGTTCAAACAAAACCAATATACTCTTTCTTTGATCTAGTTGTCATAGGATTGAAAGCACACTTGAACCACAAGTTGTAACCATAAATAGGCAGATAGCTACTTTTGCCTTTTTCTAAAAAAATGAAGAAGTAAATCATATTGTTTGAGAATGTGCCTTTATTTAGACTAGGATAAGAAAGTTTATGTGAATAGTGGGATTGCTTAGAATGTAGAAATTTCACCGATCTCCCCCACAGCAGAATCACACTCTTTGCAAGGTTATTTAATTACAAGAGAACCTGGAAATTCACCAAAATACACTTTAGGTATTTCATCTGGGCCTCGTCCATATCATGGTAGGCCGTAATGTCATCGAACAGTTCTATTCTGTTTTTTTTCCCATTTTATTTCTCCATAAGCTTAAATTGCAGTCAATCACAACTAGCATGCAGTGACTTGGCTGTTCTACTTTCTGAATTAGGCTAGCAAGTACGGGAGACATGATTGTTTTAATCGTTTTGGTTTTCCAATGTAGATCTTTATACCCTGGAGACCTCATTGAAGAAAAATGATAATGCAATTGTTTGTTCAAAGAGTGGGAGGCTTTATGCGGCAACAATTACTGTGGATTTTCTCTGCCTTATGCTTCCTTACCTTTTATGTGTCACTGTAAGTGTTCTCACTTTGTTTTTTGGACTTTCATTAAAGGAGAGAGTAACTCAGCATACATTTATTAATTCAAATTAGTTTCTGAGTGAGGATTTGCACATAGGGTTGCAAGTTGGGCCGACTCAATCCGAACCTGACGTCAACCCGAGTTTGTGTTAGCCCAACCCACCTTGCAAGCAAGTCTCAGGCCGGATGGGCACTAACCCGAGGTTTTGGGTCGGGCAGGTTAACCAGCTTTATCGGGTTTTCTGATGGAAAAGAAAAACTGGATGTGGATGTGATCCCCATTTGAAGAAGGAAGGGGAAAAAATTTGTTCTCTTTTCAACATATCTTTTCTAAGACCTTTATTGAGAAGAAAAAATTTGAGCAAACATCCTTTCAAATATTCTCCTTTGTAAAGGGAAAGAATAATAAGAAAGGAAACGATGATCTGATCTAATTTCTCTTTCTATATATATTTATTTATATATATTTCTTATAACTAAAAAATATATATAAAGAAGGTTCTCAAAAAGGGGAGCACATTCATTGTACAAAGAAAGAATACTAAGGCCCAAGAGAGCCCAAAAAGTCCATCTTTTCCTCTTATGGATGTACAAATATAACCTATAACCCAACAAAACAGAGAAGAAATAAAAGTTTCCTTGATAGTGACAATAGTGGACTCAATTCCGATGATTTGCGTTCCAATCAAAGACACCAACAATGATATATGTATACCTATTTAGTACAAATCAAAATTAGAACACTTGAGAGAGAGAGAGAATGCACAGTAGTTAGTACGAGAGGGGGAGGGGATACAGATGGACAGCTAGAGGCGGCGGTGGCAACATGGCGGGAAAGAGGACGCCGGGGTGAAGCGGCATGGAGAAACCGAGTCGCGGACATGGCATGAGATAGAGTTTGAAACCTTATACAATACCATTCAGGTTCGGGCTAGAAAAGATAAATCCGAGCCCAAGAGAGAGGGAGAGAATGCACAGTAGTTAGTATGAGAGAGGGCGGTGGCAACAGGGCGGGAAAGAGGACGCCGGGGTGAAGCGGCATGGAGAAACCGAGTCGCGGACATGGCATGAGATAGAGTTTGAAACCTTATACAACACCATTCAGGTTCGGGCTAGAAAAGATAAATCCGAGCCCAAGAGAGAGAGAGAGAGAGAGAATGCACAGTAGTTAGTATGAGAGAGTGAGAGGGGGGGATACAGATGGACAGCTGGGGGCAGCGGTGGTGACGGGGCGGGAAAGAGACACCGGGGTGAAGCGGCATGGAGAAACCGAGTCGCGGACATGGCATGAGATAGAGTTTGAAACCTTATACAATACCATTCAGGTTTGGGCTAGAAAAGATAAATCCGAGCCCAACCCAAAACATAAATACCTTAACCCGAATGAGCCCAAACTCAGGTTGGGCCTGGCTCAACCGGCCCAACTTGCAGCCCTATGTGCACATATTGTTGTTCGCATCCTCCATCATGCTTGTAAGATTCTTTAGTTGTTCCAGTCAATGCCTTTGATGATATGTGGGGAGTGTTGACATGAAGCTTTCAGTTGAGATGCATATGACTGTTGCATAATTGGAATACTTGATGTGCTGGCGCCATATTGTCATTCTAAGCATTCATATAATAAGGCAATAGTGGTTTAGAGAAGATAGATAAATGATGCATATAGTGTTAGCAGTCTTGGTTAACTGGTTTCTGTATTGTGTTTAAATGATCTTTACAGGTAAATGCCTCTAGTTTTCTATTTATTTGTTCTCAAAATTTAAATTTTGCTGTTATTGATGAAAATGATTGTTTGACGACAGGTTCTGGCAGAATGGATTTATGAATGTGTAATTTTGCTGATTTTGCTGCTTGTTTTCTTTATTGCGTCTAGAAAGTAAGAGTTACTAGTCACGACTTTGCTTTCTTACTAACTGTATTCTTTCTATCAATCCCCTTGTTTAATGTTGTTCTTTTTTTCTACTAGTTACCAATAATGCAATAGGAAATTTATATATTGCAATAGTAACTGGGTACCAATTTGTATATTGCTCAGATCTGTTCACTCTGTTGTGCAGATATGGATACTCTTGTAATGTGGAAGATGAGTCCTGCTCTCTTAGGACAGTTATTTCATCATACAGGGTTGCCGTAGTAGGCATTCATGTTTCCAAATTCATAATCCATTTTCGTATATATTAACTGTGGCTGAACTTTATATTCGTCTACTTGTTTCTTTTGTCTTACAAGGTTGATTGCTGCAGATGACTCTTACATGCTTGTGTATAATGGCTGTTGACTTCAAAATATTTCCTAGAAGATATGCTAAAACCGAGACTTATGGTACCAGTTTGGTACTTTCCCTAAGCTGAACCAGTCTTTGTCTATGTTTTATGCATTTATGTATCATGTACACCTTATTTTGCTTCCAAACTGGTTATAAATCATTTTGCTAGTTTAGTGGAAGGTGCTAATCTAAAATATAGCACTACAATGGAATAGGACTAATGAGAAATACGGTAAAGGTCGTTGGATCGTCGTCTTTTTCTTTTCCTGAATGTGGTTATTTTATTCACATCAAAGACATTAGGCAGGCACAGAGCTACCCCTATAGCTAAGGGGGGGTGGGGGCACTTGCCCCCTATAGGATTATATATATATATATATATTTTGTTAAAAATAATAATATATAGATAAATTTTAAAATTTGGCCCCTAAGAAATTATATCTAAAAAATTGTATCGTCCCCACGTGTTAAAGGTCGCCCCCCTTCACATAATTTTCTGGATTCGTCCCTGACATTAGGTACATACAAACTAAGGTGAGCCCTCAAAGAGAAGCTCAAAAGCTAACGAAAGAAACAAAGCCTCAAGGGAAAGAAAGATAAAGCATAAGTTGTGGTTAGTAAACCAACGCCTCAAATAAAACAAATCTGAAGATCAGACAGAAAGATTTATAAGTAAACTTAAAATCTCCAAACAGACTGATCACTGAAGAGACAATGTCCTTAGAATTCTTGTGTCATTGTGCAATCTTCTATTTCTTTCACTCCAAATACTCTACATAGCAGTGAGGAAAAATACTTTCAGTAGTTTTTTTTATCACAGTAGATGGAGGAGAAATTCTCAAACCATTGCATAGGTTGCTGGAATGAGACTAGCTGCAGCAGGTCTTGACAATGAAACACAGAAGCAAACCACTCTCATATGACTGAGCGAAAGTGCAATTGCAAAACAAAGCAGAAAGTGTATCTTCACCCCTTCTGCAATTGTGACAGAAAGCAGGAAGTGAAATGCCTCTTTTCTGCAATCTGACATGACAATGCATCACTTCGATAAGAACTGAAGTAAATGATACTCTAGGCCTGCATCAGCACCAAACCAGATGATTCCAAGAAACTTTGTTCCTCTGTCCTGCAAATATTCCATGCACTCTTAAAACTGAATCTGCCATGCTTCTGCTTGATGCAATCTTCTCCTCCCGAGTAATTACAATTTCTCAAAATTTTAGAAGCAGCAACAGACCAGGAAGATTGAAAGGACCACTGACTGTCATTCCATGAACCAGAAACTGTGAAGGTTCTCCGAAAATTATGACCTTTTTTCTGTTTCTCTTCTTAAATTACATATTTGCAATCAGAACATTAGTAAAAGTTATTCTTATGAGTTGTAGTGTGATGTCCCACATCGCCTTGGGGGAGAAGCTTACTCATGTAGATGCATTTTGAAAACTGTGAGCACAGAAGGTGTGTCAAACGGAATATATCTATGCGAAGTGGGGAGTGTCATGACTGATGGTATAAGAAGCAGTCCCTAGCGGATATGAGGAGTTTGCACAACCCACACAGGCTCCACCGACGAGAATGTTGGATCCTAATAGAGAGTGATTCTGATGTTCGACATTGCCTTGGGGGAATAGTTGTTAAATCTTATATGTGAGGATATCCCCTGACCATGTTGACACATTTTGAAATTGTGAGCAATGAATGTGTGTGAAGCGGATAAAATTTACACTGGTTGGGGCGGCTCGTGACAAATGTGACCTGAAATTGGTGCTTGCACAAGTCCATGTGGGTCACCAGAGGGGGTGATCGTGATAGCCCATATAGCCCGAGAGGAGAGTGCAATGCGGAAAACATGTACCCGGTTTGGTGCAGGTCGTTTGTGGTGGTAAACTCGGAAGTGGAATTGAAGTCATCACTAGATTTAGTATGTGACTAGATGCCATTGTATTTACATTTCAGTGCATGACATGTTAGTGCTTACATATATAAAGTTCTGGTTTTTTTTTTCCCTTAGAGTCGTTTGGTTTTTTAATACACCGTTGATTGGTTTGTTAGCTTTTGCCTTTCCACTTGTGAATAATATCAGTTCGCTTATATAATGATTATAAATTTTGTTTCTACATGGGTTATGAATTCGGTACTTCGGTTGTTTATATACTTTAAAATTTTCTCAACTGTTTTGTTTTGTTGGACATTGTAGATGGATGTTGGGGTAGGCTTGTTTGTATTGACAAATTCATTAGTTTCACGACAAGCACGAGGCATCTCAACAATGTGAGTGACTATGTTCTTGTATTTAAGTTGTTCTTTTGATGTTATCTTATGAATCAAAAACAGGAAAAATCTTCCTTTGCCATGAGTTATGCTGGCCATATCAGTGCATCCTTCCATGGTAAATATCTTATGAAATGAAGTGCTTTATTCCCATGGCCATTTATGTGAGGGATGCCCGTCTTTGATTATGCCTTCTGCATTATCTTGTGGCTCGGGATTTTTTTTTATGAGATTTGTGGTATCGGGTGTGAGAGGAGATGGGTGACCCACGCTCTCCAATGTCACGTGGCTCGGGATTGTTGGGCCTTGCTTTTATGTGATGCCATTTGTTGCGCGGTCTATGCTCGAGAGTTGGCGTAGTTGTACAGTGGGGCACACGTTTGTGATACTTATGGCAGTTCTTCTTGGCCTTTGTGAAGAGAGAAATAGGAGGCATTCTATGGCATGGGGAGTCCTTTAGTTGTGCTTACGTTCTTTATTGTTAGTTTTATACATTTAAATCTCCGGGATTTTGTGTTTTTCGGCAATATGTTAAGAGATTTGCATGGGGGTGGGGAGGGTTAGCCCTTATATAGCTGTTTTGGTCTACGGTCAAGGTTTCAGCATTTTCCAATGATGCTTTATTTATATAAAGAAGGAAGTTCTTGAGGCCTTATGATGTCTACTTGGAGACACCACCAGCAATGCTAAAAGAAGCTACTATTAATGGTACCACAACCTTAGACTTTACTGGTATTAATCACTAGCTAGCGAGCCCAAATGGTAAAATCCGGAGGTTCTACTTGTCCATCACAGTCAATAGTTACCTATTAGATGTTTATTTACATATTATAGATATATGTAGAGAGAGATACAGAGAGAGGGAGAGAGATATTGTAACAGTAGAGAACGTTATACTGAATCATGTGTACAAGCTCTTGATCGACTTCTTATTTGTGTTCCTCGACAAGTCCACCTCCCGTCATCAGTTATCTCACCTTTACCTATCAACTTACTCCCTCAAGAGGTTACATCTCTCTCAATTTATGCAGTCCTAAATACAATTCCTTGTTGGAAATGACTATAATTCTTTGGGGGGCATGACTTGTCTAAGTCTAACAAGTACCTAATTCATTACTACTATAAAACAGAAATCAATTTATAATAGGAATGAGACACGATTCTAACAATTTATAAATGGTACTTTATAGGTAAATCATAGATTAAACTTTTATTTTTTCTTATACAACATTTATATTACATATTTATTTTATTTAATGCTCCTTATAATATTTTAGAGGTGAAAAAAGAATCTATATGTATCACCTAATATCTAAGATTCAATGTCATACATGTTTCATATATCTATATACATGTTGGGTGAGGGCATCTTAAAATCGGATGTTGGTTGCCCGGGACAAAACAGATTTCGGTTTAAAATAGACAATCCAAAGATCAGGTGGCTGACTCAACAATGCCTCTTATGTATTCTTGCCTGGTTGGGGAAACTCCATCTTTAGTATTGGGTTTACATTTTTTGCTCAATTGACAAAGTATTACTGTTTTGAACACATTGTTACAGTGTTACAATCGTGCTTTTAGGTGATGAAATATTTCACGAGATTGTACTACTTCCATTGTCATTTATAAATGATAACGTTGGGATTTTTTGTGTCCTTGCTGCT
Organism: Cornus suecica; assembly: GCA_963922005.1. NCBI lineage: Eukaryota > Viridiplantae > Streptophyta > Magnoliopsida > Cornales > Cornaceae > Cornus > Cornus suecica. The sequence continues at coordinate 103,007,674 of OY998238.1, forward strand.
TCAGGAAATTGAAAAGTGCACTTCAAACTACTAGCCCATTAATTATTCTTGGATTTGCGCGGTTGGTTACCACGACAAGTGTGGACTATCAGGTAGAATTTTCATTAGCTCCTCAGTTCTTTTTTCACGTATGATATGTGTGTGCGCTGGGGAGACATCTATCTATTTTAAAATAATACTCTTTAATTATATGTGTAACTTTTTATTTATTTTCTTGGCTTCTGCATTCCATAGTAGTACCACCTATTTTTTGTGCAATTAACTGCCATTTTATTTTACAATGACCGTTGCCAAGTGTGCCTATGGTAAAAGGGCTTGCCGGTAGCTGGAAGTACGGACACACCCCGACACGTGACGTGACACATCATAATACTTGTGATTTTTCCATCATATTTTGCATATTTGAACACGACACGGACACGCCTCCAACATGCCATGGATACCTGTCCGAGAATCGTATAACATTGTGAGGGATATTTGTTTTGGGAGATCTATAAGAAAGTTTTGTTGAAGTGTAAATATGAGTTGTTTAATAGCTTTCAACAGTATGGTGGTCATTACATAATTATTCAAAAGTTATTTTCAAGAAGGTTTTAGGGTCAAACCACAACGATGACGAATGAATGAGCATACACGTTCACTCTAGTTTAGAACGTAATACTTTTGCTTAATCTTATCTTTATAGGAGTTTCGTGGTTTGACTTTCCAGTTTATTATGTACTTTAATATGAGGCCACTCTTCACTTCTCTCCTCATAGGTTCATGTGGGGGAATACGGAGTGCACTGGAATTTCTTTTTCACACTTGCTGCTGTATCAATCCTTACAACAATATTTAACATTGAGACACAATATTGTGGGATTCTAGGTTCACTGATTTTAGTAGGTACACATTATTTGTTTATACGTTATTATTACTTTTTAGTAAGCACTGGTTCTCTTAGTACATTCTGCTGGACTTATTTTTCATGTACTCAGGGTACCAAGTTTGCCTGATGCTTGGCTTAAATATCTATATGCTTTCTAACGAGAGGGGAACAGACATTATTAGCCAGAACAAGGAGGGAATTTTCAGCATATTTGGTGAGGCTAACGTACAATTTATATCTTAAGTTGTTTTCATAACCTTTCTCACTTGGTATTTCAGTTGGATTTATACATTTTACCCGCCTGAACTATTATATGATAGTGATTTAACCTTGGGCTCATTTGGGAACTGATGGATACATGGATATGTTGTTATTAAATTGCTATTTCAGTTCTTATAAAAAATAAATAAAAATTGCTATTTCAGTTACTGGTTCCTATTAGAAGAAAAGGTTCATTTTTACATTTACTGGAAAATACTCTTGCCAGGATGTGATACTTTTGCTAGCACCTATAGTGTGGTCGTTATTTCTATATCCTGAATTACAAGTCTAAATTGGGGCAATATCTTATGTGATTTTTTCTTGCATGAAATTGGCAGGTCTATGTAAATTCAAGTTTACACACATTTATTGTTGAGACCATATCTTGGGTCTTAGATTATAGGTGAAAGAACAAAAGTCACCCCTATAATTTACTTTTGGTTCACATAACACCATTATGATATATAGTCTATATACACCCATATTGCATTTAAAAAAATGACTGTAAAGCAGGGCCTGCCATCAGTGTGCCTTAAAAAAATGACTGTAAAACAGTCATTTTCCATGCGCATGACATATTTAATACCTAAAATACCCTTTTGTTTCTTGTAAAAAAAATACCGTTGTGTTCAATGCGGCATTTATGCAGGCCTTTACAGCCCCTGCTGGTGTCTTTTAGAGTACTTATTTTGTTTTAATTTCTTATATATATATATATATATATATACGGAGCCCCTTTATGTTATATTTAAATGTTTAGTCCTTCAGATTATAGCTTTGAGTGGACAGTCAAGACCCACTGATATATTGGAAAGGTTTGTATGAGTCATGAAAGCCATTTAGAAGCTGTTGAGTATTGTTGAAAAAAATTACCGTGGTCTTTAGAGCACATGCTTTTTGTGCAGATGTGTCGGCTGAGAGATCACAATTATGAAGTTATTTTCAAATTATGGACAAGTCCAGTAAGTGGAGACATTTTTCTAGTAGTGTTAAACAAGAGACAGCTCCATCCTAAGAGTATTTGTGCTACCTAGTCTAGACACTTCTTATAGTAGCTTCTGCCACCGCTGGAAACACCTGGAGCAGCGGACTTTTCAATTTACATATATATATGATAGTTCGCAGCCACGCTATCAGTCGCGGTTGCAGTACGTAGGCAAGTGGGTTTGGTCTACTATACGTGAAAGGAAATTGTGTTAAGCTGACTCAAGCAATTGCTATTCTGTTTTTGTCTCCACCTTCTTTCTTTATTTTCAGTCTTTTAATTGACATCTAACCTCAATTTCTGGCTAATTAGGCCTTTTACCTTTTGCTCGTATTATATTCTTAAATACCATCCATGGAATTTCTATCTTCTAAATTCTGTTGACCTCGATGATGTTTTTCTTCCAGGATATTGGGGTATGTATCTTGTCGGTGTCCGTTTGGGCAACTATCTTTTCTTTGGAAGCCATTCAGATGCTACATTGAGAACCTACAAATGGGCAATGATTAGAGTGTGGATCCTTTCTCTTTCATTTTGGTATATCTTATTCTTGCTTTAATTTTTATTTATAGCAATTTTTTTAGCCTTAACTTCCGTTGGCTTTCATTGCAAAGTGACTCCATTCCCATCGCCATGCTGCAGGTTATTGACTATGTTTCTGGACAAGTATGTTGAAAGGGTTTCCCGTAGATTGGTAGGTTGTGTAATAATGTTTCCTTTCCCAAAGAGTGAAGTTAATTCTTTATGATAACCATCTTTTGGCCAGAACTGATTAAAATTCTTCTGCAGTGCAACCTGGCTTATGTTACTCTTGTATTGGCTCTCAGCTTTCAGGTCATTCTCATTTTTTTTTTCAATGTTAAGGAATTCACACACACCCACATGAGCCCTATAAGGGCTCGAACCCCATACCTCTCTCAATTTGAGGAGGAATGGAAATACCATCAGACCACAAGGCCATTGGTACATTCTCATTTCTTGTCTCCTACTAATATATGGATGTGGTAGTGTATGTGTTTTCCATGCATTTTAGAAGCCAAAAATTCATTCTACAATTAGTTGTCTGATTTTCATTTCTGTTTATTGTATTTAGTATTATCAATAGTCATTTTAGTATGTCCAAATCTATGCAAGTGTTGTGGACTACTGCCTGTTTATTGAGTTAGGACAATGCATTTATGTACTAGGGTATTGAGAACTGATGATTTTTTATTCTATAGACTTCTTCACACCATTGTTGTTGTTGTTAATTATTATTATTATTCCTGTTATTAATGAAATAACAGGGATAATTGAGCTAGTATTGGGCAGATGTGTCCACCAACAAAATCAAGGCGGCGAATAGGTTTTTTTTTTTTTTCACACACACTCCCATTTTGTCTACCGTTGGGCCAAGTGGTCCTCCAATAGGCGGCGAGTAGTTTTTTTTTGTTTTTTTTCACACTCCCATTTTGGCTACAGTTGGGCCAAGTGGTCCTTCGTAGGCGGCGAGTAGTTTACTATTTATAGAAGTACACTTCCATATTGAAGGGATAGTAGGTTTGATTTAATTTCCCCTTGTTAAGTAGAAGACCTGCTCCTTGTGGTCATTGTTATCGAAGAACTACTCTAAAATTTGCGTTGCATGTAATTTGATTGTTTTATGTCTTTTAGGGCATGATTCCATATTTGCTACCAACCACTCAAAAACTAAAGTTCTTAGAGGGAATGTGACTCTAGCATTATCTAGACCTCAGTGGAACCTTTCTTATCCCGGTAGTTTTGAATTTTTTTTTTTTGGAGCGAGTTGCAGACCCAGGTTAAGCATCTAGATTAGAAGCAAGGGAACTCTAGCGATCAAGCCAGCCTGTTTACTTGGATGTAGTTTCTTTCCTTTGGGTTTTAGTGGAAGTTGTAGATTTGACTATCCCAGAAATCAATAGATATTCTCCATCAATCTACCTTAATCTTCCTTTCGACTTCAGAAGGTAGGTCCGCCATGAAAGCTCTTCTTTTCACCTGCATGTCTCCAACCCTCTCTGGGGATTGTGAGATCAGGTAATGTATTGGACCTAGAGCCTAACAGGGAGCCCCCATCATTTTTTAGGGTTGGGGGCTCCAAGTATTTTAAGAAAGAAATGCGGAACCTTATCCACATGATTTTTCATTTAACACTAAATTGAAACCAGATGAGCTTGCCATCAAATTTACAAGAGCAATCTTGAGGCTTTTATTTATTTTTTTTCTTTCAATTGTGAAGCATACTTCAAGATCAAATTCCATCTCTATGACACTCCTTTTCCTTTGAGTGACCTAGTGCGGAACCCCATATCTCCCTAATCCCAACCTCTTATGTTCCACATCCAAAAATGTTTGGACTTATCTAAAATGGAAAAGTAGAATGTACCAAGTCTATTCTCTTGTCTTATCAAAAAAAAAAAAAAAAGGTCTATTCTCTTGTACATAAAAGTAAGTCAACAGTTTTCTGGAGATAGAGACAAGGTAACAATACAGATTAGATTGTAAAGGAGAGTTCCTCCAGCTGCTTGGTCATTAATTTGTGGAATGTATGTATTATGGTACCATAACGGGGAAATTCTGTCCCAATTGAACCTCTCTCTTATCATTTGTATCCTCCCCCTCTTTTCCTGTATGCTATGTGAGCTTATTGCGTTCACTAAGGTTGTCCGCATTAATTGGAATAGTTTTGTAATTGTTTTGGGTTTTGCCCATCTTGTGAAAAGCCTCCCCTTCTAAAAGTTTGCTAATTTTACCAGACTTTATCAATGGCGACGCTTTTTATATACATGGGTGGACCAAAATTTTCCGCCCTGGAAGATGCTTTTAACAGGAATTTATTGGGATCATTTCTGCTGGTGAATTCAGTATCCTATTGCTTTCTTTACTTGTAAATACATTATTCCTCTCGTGAACTCGATTCTAATTTTATGTGTTTTCATATTAAATCCGTGCAGGCAAACATACTCACAGGAATGGTAAACTTGTGTTTTGACACCCTGTCTGCATCCCCGTTCTCAGCACTTGCTATCTTGGTTGGCTATGCATTTACTTTATCTGCTATTGTCGGATTAGCAACCTTTTACCACGTTAAATTGAAAATTTGGTAGAATGTGCCTGGCATTAATTGTATAAAATTAATGTTGAATTACGATTCATTTATGCAATCCATTGATTTCGTTAGAGAAGTTATTCGAGGCTCAGAAAAATTTGAATTTTTCTTTTTAGAAGTCTCAGAACAATTCCATCTCTTCAGTGAGGCACCTAGACAATTTCTTTTACACATGCTGTTGGAGACAAATCTCTTTCTCTCTGTCTCTGTCTTTAGTTACCTACCTTTTGACATACGATTGCCAACATCATTTACTTGTTGCTATACACTACACATATTTGTATTAGGGACATACATTGATATTCACATGCACATGTTTGCCTTTTTTGGCTTATACCCATATGCCAAAAAAAACAAACATGTTATTCAAAAGCAGTATGGAGTTGGGGTAAAACTGAGACAGTTTGGTGTACATGTTATTTGTATGTATTGTTTTGCCTTTTGAACTGTATAAAATAGACAGTAGCATAGCAGTGAGTGAAGGAAGCTGAATCTATTGGCTAATTGGTATTTGGGTGACTTTAGAAAATGAAGGTGAGATTTGTATGTATTGTATATGTAGATATACATGATTGCTAGCAAGTAGTATTCAAGGGGGAAGGTCAGGGAAGGGATGGTGAAGCTGATCACATGGATTCCTCTGAAAGGTCTCTGACAGTTTGGACCATGGTCCAAGGTCGACCACCCCCATCATCGGTCCTCATCACCAGACAAGCCCTACTGTTAACATTGTTTCGAATTTGTTTTCCTCTCGCATTCCATATACATAATTATATGTTTATATCTATACAAGTCTACATATATAACACCACACGCACACATTACGGCCATTAACTCAAGTGGTATAACCTCCTCCCTAGCAGCTGGGGTGTTTGAGATTCACCGGGAGTATTTATGGCCGTATGGAAAAAACAACACGCACCAACATTTATATCTATATATTTGTTAAATTTTTCGAGGTGGGTTAGTTATAGTGCTCACTCCTCATCTTATTTAGTTAGTTGTCCAGAAATGCCCTTGTGGTATTACCCTTGCTGTCGTTCGCTTAATTGTGAATTTCAAATTTCGATTTACCTTTCTTCCTTATTTGGTATTTCTTTCAGAACGCAAATATGAAGTTGAAAATCGAAATTTGTATAAAGTTTTACTTTTGATAATATTTTGAAAGTCATTATTCTTATCCGATTCATGTGGGGTCGCTTTGTACCGGTTTCGTAAATTAGTTGAGGTGCGCGTAAGCTGATCCGGATATCACGGTTATAAAAAAATAAATTATTCTCATAATAATACCTCAATTAGGACAGTCACACTGGTACTTATCACATGTTGATGTTTTGTTATTTCTTTTTCTACTTTTTTTTTTCCTTATCCCGAAGTCTATTTATTGAATAAAAATCTAATCAATTTTAGTGCAGTGAAGGGGATACTTTTGTCAAGAAAAGTTGGGTCTTAGTATTCTCCTAATTTATTATACAGTTGTATAGTATCTTGTATGAAAAGTTGACCCCAAATAAGTGTACCATTGCTGGTTTGGTTGATCCATTGTCTAGTATTTAAAAAAGGAAACTAATTTTGGCATTATTGAATAATTATTTTTATAATACTAATTTAACCCAAGCATCACAACCATCAGAAAGTACGTTTTGGATTTGTCTTAACATTTAATTTGCGAAAATAATAAATTATGAGAAAGGTGGTGCATATGTGCTCTCTTTTTCACAAGGAAGCAAACAAATTAATATGGAAAGAGGTCGTCATATGCTAGGACACGGTTCCTATTACACTGTCCTAGAGTGATTTACAATTAATATTGTAGTGTGCTAAGTCAATTCATCAAGCATATGAAAAGAAAACATAAATCAATTTATTTATTTTTGTAGGCAATATATTTACGCTTATGAATTATGAGACTTTGAACTCTCCATTTTCTATTTAAAATGTAAAATAAAAATATAAATAAATAAATAATCACTGTGATTGATAGTTGATAGGCCCCAACAAATAATTTTGGTTGTAATATATGAGGAATGTGCCGGAGGATGCTCTCAAGTATCTTGTAATAACATTATCAGTTAGTGGTATTTGAGCAATTGATTCACTCCCTTGGGATTGACTATTGAGAACTTTGATATTTGTTACAATGAATTGTCTAAATCAAATATTATATATATATATATATATATACATGCATAGAATTTTGTCATGTATGAACGTTTATATATATTTTTTACCCCCTATCCCCACATTTTTTTTCTAATAAATAGCATATGCATATGCTATTTATTAGAAAAAAAATGTGGGAATAGGGGTAAAATAAATAAATAAACGTTCATTTTTTTAAAATTTTTTTTCCTATCCCCACATTTTTCTAATAAATAGCATATGCATATGATGTAGGGGTGTCTACACCTTTTGGATAGGATAATTTACCACAATTAAATGTACATGTTGCAAGGAAAATCTTGTAAGAATTGGTGTTTGTTGAGTATAATTAAAACCTATATATATATATATATATAATCTACTCTAAATTAATGAGGTATTTCCATGAAAGCTCATTATCATTAATTATCATTGTCCTTTTCCCTTTGTTTCCTATCTTTCTCTTCTTTCTTTCTTTTAATTAATTTTAACTTTTATCCATTTCCATGAAATCTCATTGTCACCAACAGGTTGACAATTGACACAACATTGACCTTCTTGTAGCTCATGATCAAAAGTGCTAAATTCATAATTAGTGTGTTGTTATCTTTATCTTATCGGTTTTGGTACATCAATCAAGATGAATATATAGTTAGTCTTCAGCAATAGCCATATATATATATATATTCTGTATCATTCATCATGCTCTTATATGTTATTAATTATATGCTGATTATTCATGTGGGTCCCGTATTGTGAAAAATGTTAAAACCATCTAGTAAGTTGGATCCTTGTCATAGTTCCTGTAGGCCCATTTTTCATCAGGCCCATCGTACAAATTACATTGGATCAGTATACCTATTTTAAAAGCCCAATTAGAAAATAAAATCCAAGGATATAGGCCCATTTCAGATTAAAGTCATTAAAGAAATGATCGTTTTAAATATATAGAATCAAAACTGACATAAGATTTATTATGACAGTTTTTGATGAAACATTAAAGTAGATATTGTATTTAATATTTATTAAAACCCATTTATGGGGGAGAGACCAGTTTTCATGTATAAAAGAAAGAAAAAGAGAGAGGGAAAGGGATCCGAGATTGCTCCAGTATTTGCTGATTCTTGAATTTTCTATTTTCTTCTGACCATTAATCTTTTTCATAGCTTCTGTTTATTTTTCAAAAGTTGAGATTCGTTCGAAAACTATGAACGGGTTTACACTTTTTGGCGCCGTCTGTGGGAATTCGAGATCCAGACAGAGGTTATTTGATCAATGGCGGAAGAAATCACTACTCAACTAGGTGATACAGTTGCTATCCTTCAGCGCCTGGAAGCACTCGAGAAAGAAAATCGAGAATTAAAGCAAAGGTTAGATCAATCCGAACACCCAGAATTGCCAATAGTAGGGCGCCGTAATGGCCCTGGTGTTGAAGAAGAAGACAATCATAATGAGGCAAGTTCAGCAGATCGCACAGCAGATCCTGCTCACACCCAACCGATCGCAGATGAAGCAAATATCAATAATCATGCAGTTCCGCTCGATATGGTAACCCGACTTCAAAAGATCGTAGATGAACAAGTAAAAGATCTCAGAACACAGTCGTCAGCCGATCTAGTTATCGAAATGACAGCTAAAATGATTAGATCTCCGTTCAGCCCCGAAATTCAGCAGGCGAGAAGGCCAGATAAATTCCGGATGCCTAAATTCATTATGTTCGATGGGACACAGGACCCAATCGAGCACCTGTTTCATGTGGAGCAGATGATGACGCTCGATATGGCTGATGATGCACTAATGTGCAAAGCTTTCTCTACAAGCCTAACGGGCCCTGCTCTGTTATGGTTTAGGCAATTGCCAGGTGGTTCAATCGATTCTTTCCAAACACTGATGGAAAAGTTCCTGGCACAGTATTTCGGGAATCGGAAGCAGAAGAGGACCATTTCTAACCTGTTTACGATGAGGCAAGCGAAAGGTGAAACATTGAAGAATTTCCTTTCCAGATTCAATTTGGAAATGGGAATGATACCCAGTTGTGATCAACCAGCAGCAGTGGAAGCTTTCAAGGTAGCTATCGAACAAGGGACCAGCTTCCATAGATCTTTGGTGAAATCAACACCCCTCAACATGGGTCAGTTGAATTCACGGGCGCAGGGATATCTGAGATTAGAGGAGGATGAGCAAGAAAGAGGCCATCGTTCGGCATTAGTCAGTGTCGAAAGCAAATCAAAGGAAAGGATAATCAAGAAGGCAGATAATACGAACAGTCACCGATCGGCTCCATATAGACAGCAGGAGAGGAGACCAAGGTTTGACATACCTGAAACTCCACTCCGAACAACTTTAGCAAAGTTGTACAACGAGAATAAGGCGAAGGGTATTTTTCGACCCCCATTTCCATTGAAAACACCGTCAGAGTTGCAGGACCGTACAAGGCATTGTGCGTTCCACAATGACTTCGGTCATCTAACCAATGAGTGCAGACAATTGAGGAGGCAGGTTGAGACCTTGATAGCCAAAGGAGATTTGAAGGAGTATGTGGACAATGGAGTCAAGAATTTTGATCGGCCGAAACCTAACAAAATTGTAGGTGGGCAGCCGGTAAAAATTATTGACACAATCCATGGGAAACCCGAGGAGGATGAGGAAAGTCGTTCGGTTCAGCGTTCACGCATGCGAAATGCCAACAAAATCCGAAGGGTTGGGGAGGTGAATGTCATTCGGAACTACCCAATGCCCGCAATATCATTTACACAAGAAGATTTAAGACGTGTCCAGATTCCACATGATGACCCACTGGTAATTTCGATCATAGTTTCAAATTGTTTAGTTAAAAGGGTGTTAGTTGATCCAGGTAGCAGCACGAACATCCTAACTAAATCAGCTTTTGAGAAGATCGGCATCAGCCTGGAGTTGATCAGACCAACAGCCAGTCCGCTGGCAGGCTTTGATGGAAAAAGGATTTGTCCAATCGGGGTGCTGAATTTACCAGTGACGGCCGCGAAGCGAACTTTGACAGAAAACTTTATGTTAGTAGACATACAACCTTCTTACAATCTGATCATGGGAAGAGGTTGGATTCACCGAATGCAAGGAGTTCCTTCCACTCTACACCAGGTGATGCGATGTGCTGACCCTTCAGGGAAAGGGTTTGTTGATATTCAAGGCGATCAAGTGGTGGCGAAAGAATGCTATGCCATCGTTACCAAAGGAATGAAAGGCGAAAGTTCCGAACGAAGCATGTAGCAATTACCGAGCCTCCGCGATCAGACTGATGATGCTGAGAAAGCCGCAGAGGATACCATCACAGTAGATCTGATCGACGGAGACAAGGGAAAAACCACCCGAATTGGAAGGGGACTGAACCCTGATGAAAGAAACAGCTTGGTTTCTATGTTGCGATCGAACATTGATGTTTTCGCTTGGGAGCATAGCGATATGCCTGGGGTCGACCCAGGAATCATGATGCACACATTAAATGTTTATTCCAATGCCCAGCCCGTACGACAACGACCCCGAAGGATCGGAACCGAACGAGGAAAGTTTGTAGCTGAAGAGGTTAGCCGCTTGTTAGATGCTGGTTTTATCAGAGAAGTTCACTATCCTATGTGGCTGTCCAATGTTGTCGTTGTACAAAAGAAGAACGGGAAGTTCCGAATGTGTGTGGACTTCACCAACCTAAATAAAGCTTGTCCGAAGGATAGTTTTCCTCTGCCGAAGATTGACCGCATGATCGACGCGACTACAGGGTTCGAACGTCTCACCTTCCTGGATGCTTATTCAGGGTACAATCAAATCCCGATGAACCCAAAGGATGAAGACAAAACGGCGTTCATCACCGAACGAGGGACTTATTGTTACAAGGTCATGCCGTTCGGTCTCAAAAATGCAGGTGCGACTTATCAACGATTAATTGATCGGATTTTCAAGACCCAGATAGGGGACACGGTGGAGGCTTATATTGATGATATGGTGGTTAAAAGCCAGCAAAAGAATGATCATTTGAAGCACTTGGAAGATGTGTTTGCAGCCCTGCGATCGCACAAAATAAAACTAAACCCGGAAAAATGCACTTTCGGTGTTTCTTCCGGACAGTTCTTGGGTCACATAGTTAATAAAGATGGAATCAAAGCAAGCCCAGCACAAGTTCAAGCTTTGATTCAGATGAAGGCGCCTGAGTCCCCAAAGGAAATCCAGGTACTCACAGGAAGACTAGCAGCTCTGAGTCAGTTCATATCCAAATTATCAGATAGATGCAAACCGTTCTTCGACGTCTTGAAGTCTAAGAAAACGGTTGCTTGGGGGGAAAAACAACAAGAAGCTTTTGACCAGCTAAAACTCTATATGGCAAAACCACCAATCCTTATGGCGCCCAAGAATCATGAATCCTTAATTTTATACTAGGCGGTTTCTCCGAACGCTGTCAGTTCAGCGTTGGTAAGAGATGATGGGAGCAGACAGTACCCGATCTATTACGCGAGCAAGACATTGTTTGACGCCGATAGAAGATATTCAAAGACAGAGAAGATCATCTTGGCATTGGTCCAGGCAAAACGAAAGCTTCAGCATTATTTTGAGTCCCATCCGATCAGAATTCCAACTACATTTCCACCCTCCATTTTCCCCCAATTTTCACCACCTTATCTTTCCACTCCTTCTCAGAAGAAGGATTGCCTTCGCAAAGTTTTAGAGTTGAATGGGGGTGCAGATGGTATCGTCCGGGGTTTTTTCTGATCTGATCGACTTTGTAACAAAGCAAAAGATCATCTAAACTTAGGTTCAAACCTCGTTCGTGATTCAGAACGAGCATAACAGATAGAACCCTGAAGAAATTAGGGTTTACTTGCAAAGGGGCAAGTCCTAAAGAAAAAAGGATATAATGATAGAACGGATGCAAAGGAAATCTAAGAACGGCCAAGTGATGTGCAGAAAACAAAACCTCGCCCGGTTCAACTTCTTCGTAAGCTTTGAAGTTCAAATCAGAAGAATATTCAGAAATCGAAACATCTTTTGGTATGTCAAACTCAATTCGACACCGAGCGGCTAAAGGCAATTTTCGTAATTGTTTTCGGGAAAATTTCTGGGATCTTGGTTCAATCAAATTGGGGGCAACTTCAGAGGAAGAAATATCTGGGGCATCATCGACAACCACCTCCAGAGAGGGGGTTCGGCTGCTATCACTACTCATAATACTCTTTGATTAATGAAAGAAATATGAAGGATGAAAGAGAAAAACTAACCTCTAGGAGTTCCTTGCTGGGAATCGTCTTCAAATGGAGTGAATCTGCTCTTGTAAACTGGGAAGAAATATTGAAGGAAACGCAGGAAATAGGGAAAATAGCAGTTACACATGGCTCTTCGAATTCCCACCATATTTCAAAAATGAAATGGGCTTGGGAATTGGGGGCAAAGTGTAGGCCCATTTTTCATCAGGCCCATCGTACAAATTACATTGGATCAGTATACCCATTTTAAAAGCCCAATTAGAAAATAAAATCCAATGATATAGGCCCATTTCAGATTAAAGCCATTAAGGAAATGATCGTTTTAAATATATAGAATCAAAACTGACATAAGATTTATTATGGCAGTGTAAACCCGTTCAGAGTTTTCGAACGAATCTCAACTTTTGAAAAATAAACAGAAGCTATGAAAAAGATTAATGGTCAGAAGAAAATAGAAAATTCAAGAATCAGCAAATACTGGAGCAATCTCGGCTCCCTTTCCCTCTCTCTTTTTCTTTCTTTTATACATGAAAACTGGTCTCTCCCCCATAAATGGGTTTTAATAAATATTAAATACAATATCTACTTTAATGTTTCATCAAAAACTGCCATAATAAATCTTATGTCAGTTTTGATTCTATATATTTAAAACGATCATTTCCTTAATGGCTTTAATCTGAAATGGGCCTATATCATTGGATTTTATTTTCTAATTGGGCTTTTAAAATGGGTATACTGATCCAATGTAATTTGTACGATGGGCCTGATGAAAAATGGGCCTACACTTTGCCCCCAATTCCCAAGCCCATTTCATTTTTGAAATATGGTGGGAATTCGAAGAGCCATGTGTAACTGCTATTTTCCCTATTTCCTGCGTTTCCTTCAATATTTCTTCCCAGTTTACAAGAGCAGATTCACTCCATTTGAAGACGATTCCCAGCAAGGAACTCCTAGAGGTTAGTTTTTCTCTTCCATCCTTCATATTTCTTTCATTAATCAAAGAGTATTATGAGTAGTGATAGCAGCCGAACCCCCTCTCTGGAGGTGGTTGTCGATGATGCCCCAGATATTTCTTCCTCTGAAGTTGCCCCCAATTTGATTGAACCAAGATCCCAGAAATTTTCCCGAAAATAATTACGAAAATTGCCTTTAGCCGCTCGGTGTCGAATTGAGTTTGACATACCAAAAGATGTTTCGATTTATGAATATTCTTCTGATTTGAACTTCAAAGCTTACGAAGAAGTTGAACCGGGCGAGGTTTTGTTTTCTGCACATCACTTGGCCGTTCTTAGATTTCCTTTGCATCCGTTCTATCATTATATCCTTTTTTCTTTAGGACTTTCCCCTTTGCAAGTAAACCCTAATTTCTTCAGGGTTCTATCTGTTATGCTCGTTCTGAATCACGAACGAGGTTTGAACCTAAGTTTAGATGATCTTTTGCTTTGTTACAAAGTCGATCAGATCAGAAAAAACCCCGGACGATACCATCTGCACCCCCATTCAACTCTAAAACTTTGCGAAGGCAATCCTTCTTCTGAGAAGGAGTGGAATGATAAGGTGGTGAAAATTGGGGGAAAATGGAGGGTGGATGCGTCCGGCCCGTATCCTCTGCCAAGGGCCTTCGGTATATGTAAGAAAGATAAGGTGGTGAAAATTGGGGGAAAATGGAGGGTGGATGCGCCCGGCCCGTATCCTCTGCCAAGGGCCTTCGGTATATGTAAGAAACTGAAGTGTGGATTCAAAAATCCCGGCAAGTGTATTTTTCATACTTTATAAATTTCGCCTGCTTTATTTTGATCTTCGTACTTGTTTGTTTGTTGATCGTATGCCAATGTTTTATATACAGTCGAACGGGTTGAATATCTGAACGAGAAAGTATTTTCGTCTCTTCCGTTCAGCAAGTCACTTTTGACTTCCAAAAATTTGAAATTGATCGCTGCCAGTGCTTCAGAGGCGACTATTATGGAAATTCCGGTCACCGCCTCCAAGCGTGCTGCTGCACAAAAATCTACTCCCCCTACCAGCTCGACAGTTGAGAAAGGCAAGGGCCAAGTGGTCGATCTGACTGAAGATCCGAAGAAGACAAGGGGGCATCTGAAGAGGACGAACACCGAAGACAGTGGTAATGCTCCGAAAAAGCTGCTGCTGGGCCCGCCTTCTGAACATGCAAAAAAAATTGATACTGACAAGCATGAAAAGCTTGTTAAGAAAGCCAGATCTGTGAGCGGCTACACTATCCCAGACTGTTGTTTTCCTCCATCGTTTGATCCTGAAGGTGAATGGATCCCCAAGTTCGAGAAGGGCGATGGCAGTGTTCTGAATCGCCGAACGTTGGCAATGTCTGATCCTGATTCTTTGTTGGCTCTCGCTCGTGGCATGTGGCCTCCTAAAGATGAACTTTTTCAGCAGCACGTAGACCAGAAAGAGCTTCTTGCTAAGGCTTCTGTTTCTATTCTAGAGGTACCAATGTTTTTTTTTTTTTTTTTTTTTTTTGACAAACATTTCTTCTCTTTTTAGTCCGTGTTCAATGTTCTAGCTCTCTATAAGGCTGTGGAGATGGGAGAGTATAAGAGAAAGAGCATTGATGATGCATACCTTCGAGCCGATAAATGTGCCATGTTGGCTGAAAAACAGAAGAAGATCTTGGAGCTTGAGGTGGAGAGTTTAAAGAAACTCCATAAGAAAGAATCCGATCGGAATGCTGAGCTGACAAAGCAGATCCATAACCTTGAAACTTCTAATGCCTATCTGAAGACGGGTTTAGAAATTTGCCGAAGAGGAGGTATGGACATGCATCAGCGGTATGTGAACATCTTTGACATAAAGTTCTGTGATGGGTTCAGATTTTGCTTTGATCAAATGTCATCAGATCCATCTGCCCGTTCATATGATAATCCGGCCGCCCATGATGCCGCTTGTGGAGTCGTTCATCCATATAAAGAGCCTGAGTCTTCCCAAGATGAAAAAGATTTAGCTCAATTCATTTTGCATGGGATCATTCCGGTCGAACGGCCAGAGCCTGTGGCGGATGACAATGAAGTGCCAGCTGAGCCTTCCGTTCCAGCTTCAGAGAGCCAGCATCCTCCTATTGATGATAGCAATCCTCCACTTTCTTGATTTAGAAGTTTCTCTCATTGAACAATTTTTTGGGTCTGTATATTTTAGATGCTCCTGTGATGAGCCTTTTTTCGGACAAGTTTTTGGAACAGCACTGACGTGTTTTAATGTTTTTCGAACAGGATTGCACTAAGGTGCATAGCTATTTTATAAACAGATAGCATTTTTTGAACAGGATTGCACTAAGGTGCATAGCTATTTTATAAACAGATAGCATGTGAACATCGGCGGTATGTGAACATCTTTGACATACAGTTCTGTGATGGGTTCAGATTTTGCTTTGATCAAATGTCATCAGATCCATCTGCCCGTTCATATGATAATCCGGCCGCCCATGATGCCGCTTGTGGAGTCGTTCATCCATATAAAGAGCCTAAGTCTTCCCAAGATGAAAAAGATTTAGCTCAATTCATTTTGCATGGGATCATTCCGGTCGAACGGCCAGAGCCTGTGGCGGATGACAATGAAGTGCCAGCTGAGCCTTCCGTTCCAGCTTCAGAGAGCCAGCATCCTCCTATTGATGATAGCAATCCTCCACTTTCTTGATTTAGAAGTTTCTCTCATTGAACAATTTTTTGGGTCTGTATATTTTAGATGCTCCTGTGATGAGCCTTTTTTCGGACAAGTTTTTGGAACAGCACTGACGTGTTTTAATGTTTTTCGAACAGGATTGCACTAAGGTGCATAGCTATTTTATAAACAGATAGCATTTTTTGAACAGGATTGCACTAAGGTGCATAGCTATTTTATAAACAGATAGCATTTTTTGAACAGGATTGCACCAAAGTGCATGTAGTTTTTCTGAACGATGGCACCGAGGTGCATAGATGTTTTTCTGAACGGATGGCACTGATATGCCTTATATGTTTATATATATATATATATTTTGTTTTTTTTGTTTTTTTTTTTGAACAGGATGATGCAATCTTTTGAACTATCTTTTTGATGCGTATCCATATACGTCTTTGTTGCAAACAGGAACTTGGTGCCATCTTCATGATGGTCTTTTGCCTAATAGGCATATGTATTTTGGCCAAGTACTTTGAACAGAAATATGAGAAGACATGAATAACATCTTTATTGATTCGACATGGATCCTTATCATACAAAATGATCAATTTAAATTTTATTGAAAATACCTTTTGAGGTGTATAGCATTCCAAGCTCGTTCGATCTGTTTTCCATCCTGATCAGCCAATCGGTAGGCACCTTTCCCGATCACTTCTGTTACTGTGTATGGCCCATCCCACGTGGGATCCAACTTATTTGATCTGCTAGCCAATACCCTTAGTACTTGATCGCCAACTTGGAATGATCTTGGCTTCACTTTCTTGTTATAACTCCTCATCAACCTTTGTTGATACTCTGCCAATCTTATTGAGGCCATTTCTCTCTTTTCATCTATGAGATCACCTTCGATTTTTAAGATTTCTTCGTTCTGCTCAGGATCGAATAGATGAGTTCTTGTTGTGGGGATATCCAACTCAATTGGGATCACCGCCTCGACTCCGTACGCCATAGCGAACGGAGTCATTCCGGTTGGCTTGCGTGGAGTCGTTCGGTAGCTCCATAGGACTCTCGGTAATTCATCTAACCATCGTCCGTTTCTTTCGATCCCTTCCAATTTTCTTTTTATCCCTGCGAAAATCGTTCTGTTTGTTATTTCAGCTTGTCCATTTGCTTGCGGGTAACTGACAGATGATAAATTCTGATTGATCCCGTACTCATCCAGCAATGCCCGAACGTATTGATTGTCCAGATTTTTGTCGTTGTCCATCATTATGTATTTTGGTACCCCAAATCTGTAGATTATACGATTCAAAATAAAATCTATCACTTGAGTGTGAGTGATTCTTACATAAGCCTTTGCTTCCACCCATTTAGTGAAATAATCTGTGGCCAAAAGTACATGTTTTTTATTCGAAGCTGCTCGTGTTAATGGTCCGACCGCATCCATCCCCCATCGTGCGAACGGAACAGGGGAGGCCATCGCTGTGAGAAGCTCGGCCGGTTGATGAATTATGTGCGAATGTCTCTGACACTTGTCACATTTTCTTGCGTATTCTTCTGCGTCCCGGATCATGTATGGCCAGAAATATCCTTGTGTGATTGCTCTATGAGATAATGATCTACCTCCGATATGACTTCCACAAGTCCCATCGTGTAACTGCTTGAGTACCTCTTGTGCTTCTGATGGTGTCAAACATCGCAGATAAGGCCCACTTGACGATCGGCGATAAAGATAGCCATCGATCACTGAATACTTGGTAAAGGTTGCTCTTATTTTCCCTGCTTCTCGTCGATCCTCAGGTAGAACGCTGATCAATAAATACTCAAGGATTGGATCGATCCAACTTGGTTCGTACGGGATCACGCATACCTCCTTCATTTTACCGATCGAAGGGGTAAATAGTTCATCCACCGGGATTATTCTGACCATATCGTCTCCTGCTGAGGATGCTTGATTTGCTATATGATCGGCCTCATGATTTTCTGTCCTTGGAATTTGTTTAAAAGTGATTACCTGAAAGTTCCTCATTTCTTCCTGAACGATATTTTTATACTGCAACATTCTTTCCTCGCTAGTATTATAACTCCCTGTGATCTGATTTACAACTAACTGAGAATCGCTGAACACAGTTAGTTCTTTAATCTGGAGCTCCCTTGCCAATCTTAACCCCGCCAACACGGCTTCGTACTCAGCTTCATTGTTTGAACTGTCAAAGGACAATTTGATAGACTGCTGTAACTTGGTGCCTTCTGGGGATATTAGTTCGATCCCCACACCTGCCCCCAGACTATTCACTGATCCGTCTACATAAAGTAACCACCTTGGATTTATGTTGCAGACCTCATCTTCGGTTGCTTCATATTCTAGGAGGAAATCTGCCACAGCTTGACCTTTTAAAGATGTTCGTGGCTCATAAGTAATGTCGAACATGCTCAGTTCTATCGACCACTTTGTCGTTCTTCCTGAGAATTCCGGTTTTGACAGAATTGCTTTGATCGGAAATGTAGTTGGAATTCTGATCGGATGGGACTCGAAATAATGCCGAAGCTTTCGTTTTGCTTGGACCAATGCCAAGATGATCTTTTCTGTCTTTGAATATCTTCTCTCGGCGTCAAGCAATGTCTTGCTCGCGTAATAGATCGGGTACTGTCTGCTCCCATCATCTCTTACCAACGTTGAACTGACAGCGTTCAGAGAAACCGCCAAGTATAAAATTAAGGATTCATGATTCTTGGGCCCCACAAGGATTGGTGGTTTTGCCATATAGAGTTTTAGCTGGTCAAAAGCTTCTTGTTGTTTTTCCCCCCAAGCAACCGTTTTCTTAGACTTCAAGACGTCGAAGAACGGTTTGCATCTATCTGATAATTTGGATATGAACCGACTCAGAGCTGCTAGTCTTCCTGTGAGTACCTGGATTTCCTTTGGGGACTCAGGCGCCTTCATCTGAATCAAAGCTTGAACTTGTGCTGGGCTTGCTTTGATTCCATCTTTATTAACTATGTGACCCAAGAACTGTCCGGAAGAAACACCGAAAGTGCATTTTTCCGGGTTTAGTTTCATTTTGTGCGATCGCAGGGCTGCAAACACATCTTCCAAGTGCTTCAAATGATCATTCTTTTGCTGGCTTTTAACCACCATATCATCAATATAAGCCTCCACCGTGTCCCCTATCTGGGTCTTGAAAATCCGATCAATTAATCGTTGATAAGTCGCACCTGCATTTTTGAGACCGAACGGCATGACCTTGTAACAATAAGTCCCTCGTTCGGTGATGAACGCCGTTTTGTCTTCATCCTTTGGGTTCATCGGGATTTGATTGTACCCTGAATAAGCATCCAGGAAGGTGAGACGTTCGAACCCTGTAGTCGCGTCGATCATGCGGTCAATCTTCGGCAGAGGAAAACTATCCTTCGGACAAGCTTTATTTAGGTTGGTGAAGTCCACACACATTCGGAACTTCCCGTTCTTCTTTTGTACAACGACAACATTGGACAGCCACATAGGATAGTGAACTTCTCTGATAAAACCAGCATCTAACAAGCGGCTAACCTCTTCAGCTACAAACTTTCCTCGTTCGGTTCCGATCCTTCGGGGTCGTTGTCGTACGGGCTGGGCATTGGAATAAACATTTAATGTGTGCATCATGATTCCTGGGTCGACCCCAGGCATATCGCTATGCTCCCAAGCGAAAACATCAATGTTCGATCGCAACATAGAAACCAAGCTGTTTCTTTCATCAGGGTTCAGTCCCCTTCCAATTCGGGTGGTTTTTCCCTTGTCTCCGTCGATCAGATCTACTGTGATGGTATCCTCTGCGGCTTTCTCAGCATCATCAGTCTGATCGCGGAGGCTCGGTAATTGCTACATGCTTCGTTCGGAACTTTCGCCTTTCATTCCTTTGGTAACGATGGCATAGCATTCTTTCGCCACCACTTGATCGCCTTGAATATCAACAAACCCTTTCCCTGAAGGGTCAGCACATCGCATCACCTGGTGTAGAGTGGAAGGAACTCCTTGCATTCGGTGAATCCAACCTCTTCCCATGATCAGATTGTAAGAAGGTTGTATGTCTACTAACATAAAGTTTTCTGTCAAAGTTCGCTTCGCGGCCGTCACTGGTAAATTCAGCACCCCGATTGGACAAATCCTTTTTCCATCAAAGCCTGCCAGCGGACTGGCTGTTGGTCTGATCAACTCCAGGCCGATGCCGATCTTCTCAAAAGCTGATTTAGTTAGGATGTTCGTGCTGCTACCTGGATCAACTAACACCCTTTTAACTAAACAATTTGAAACTATGATCGAAATTACCAGTGGGTCATCATGTGGAATCTGGACACGTCTTAAATCTTCTTGTGTAAATGATATTGCGGGCATTGGGTAGTTCCGAATGACATTCACCTCCCCAACCCTTCGGATTTTGTTGGCATTTCGCATGCGTGAACGCTGAACCGAACGACTTTCCTCATCCTCCTCGGGTTTCCCATGGATTGTGTCAATAATTTTTACCGGCTGCCCACCTACAATTTTGTTAGGTTTCGGCCGATCAAAATTCTTGACTCCATTGTCCACATACTCCTTCAAATCTCCTTTGGCTATCAAGGTCTCAACCTGCCTCCTCAATTGTCTGCACTCATTGGTTAGATGACCGAAGTCATTGTGGAACGCACAATGCCTTGTACGGTCCTGCAACTCTGACGGTGTTTTCAATGGAAATGGGGGTCGAAAAATACCCTTCGCCTTATTCTCGTTGTACAACTTTGCTAAAGTTGTTCGGAGTGGAGTTTCAGGTATGTCAAACCTTGGTCTCCTCTCCTGCTGTCTATATGGAGCCGATCGGTGACTGTTCGTATTATCTGCCTTCTTGATTATCCTTTCCTTTGATTTGCTTTCGACACTGACTAATGCCGAACGATGGCCTCTTTCTTGCTCATCCTCCTCTAATCTCAGATATCCCTGTGCCCGTGAATTCAACTGACCCATGTTGAGGGGTGTTGATTTCACCAAAGATCTATGGAAGCTGGTCCCTTGTTCGATAGCTACCTTGAAAGCTTCCACTGCTGCTGGTTGATCACAACTGGGTATCATTCCCATTTCCAAATTGAATCTGGAAAGGAAATTCTTCAATGTTTCACCTTTCGCTTGCCTCATCGTAAACAGGTTAGAAATGGTCCTCTTCTGCTTCCGATTCCCGAAATACTGTGCCAGGAACTTTTCCATCAGTGTTTGGAAAGAATCGATTGAACCACCTGGCAATTGCCTAAACCATAACAGAGCAGGGCCCGTTAGGCTTGTAGAGAAAGCTTTGCACATTAGTGCATCATCAGCCATATCGAGCGTCATCATCTGCTCCACATGAAACAGGTGCTCGATTGGGTCCTGTGTCCCATCGAACATAATGAATTTAGGCATCCGGAATTTATCTGGCCTTCTCGCCTGCTGAATTTCGGGGCTGAACGGAGATCTAATCATTTTAGCTGTCATTTCGATAGCTAGATCGGCTGGCGACTGTGTTCTGAGATCTTTTACTTGTTCATCTACGATCTTTTGAAGTCGGGTTACCATATCGAGCGGAACTGCATGATTATTGATATTTGCTTCATCTGCGATCGGTTGGGTGTGAGCAGGATCTGCTGTGCGATCTGCTGAACTTGCCTCATTATGATTGTCTTCTTCTTCAACACCAGGGCCATTACGGCGCCCTACTATTGGCAATTCTGGGTGTTCGGATTGATCTAACATTTGCTTTAATTCTCGATTTTCTTTCTCGATTTGCTTTAACATTTGCTTTAATTATCACCTAGCTGAGTAGTGATTTCTTCCGCCATTGATCAAATAACCTCTGTCTTGATATCAAATTCCCACAAACGGCGCAAAAAGTGTAAACCCGTTCAGAGTTTTCGAACGAATCTCAACTTTTGAAAAATAAACAGAAGCTATGAAAAATATTAATGGTCAGAAGAAAATATAAAATTCAAGAATCAGCAAATACTGGAGCAATCTCGGCTCCCTTTCCCTCTCTCTTTTTCTTTCTTTTATACATGAAAACTGGTCTTTCCCCCATAAATGGGTTTTAATAAATATTAAATACAATATCTACTTTAATGTTTCATCAAAAACTGCCATAATAAATCTTATGTCAGTTTTGATTCTATATATTTAAAACGATCATTTCCTTAATGGCTTTTAATCTGAAATGGGCCTATATCCTTGGATTTTATTTTCTAATTGGGCTTTTAAAATGGGTATACTGATCCAATGTAATTTGTACGATGGGCCTGATGAAAAATGGGCCTACAGGCAGTTTTTGATGAAACATTAAAGTAGATATTGTATTTAATATTTATTAAAACCCATTTATGGGGGAGAGACCAGTTTTCATGTATAAAAGAAAGAAAAAGAGAGAGGGAAAAGGATCCGAGATTGCTCCAGTATTTGTTGATTCTTGAATTTTCTATTTTCTTCTAACCATTAATTTTTTTCATAGCTTCTGTTTATTTTTCAAAATTTGAGATTCGTTCGAAAACTCTGAACGGTTTACAGTTACAATCTAGAAAATGTGTAGTGAACCATGCGTCATAGACTATAGTTTTGAAACCTATATATATATATATATATATATATATAATAGAGATGAGAATCTAAGGGTACATGAGAGAAAGAGGCATTTCATTGCAAATCCCAACTCAAAATTTGAACGTGAAGAGTAGCTTTTATGCACAGCTTGTTGTGTTGTTTTTATGCATGTATCTAACATAGATTTGGGTCCCTCACCCCTCGCCATTTCAGAGGTCTGCCAGTGTTTTTTGACACCAGCTGTAAAAATTGGGAAGGAAAACAGTATGTATATCAGTATATGTGTGTGTGTGAGAGAGTAAATCACAGGTAAATACATATAAAATGTCTTTTTTACCCTTAATGTTTACCTATTTCAATGTTATAAACATATAAAATGGTGGCTTTCATGTAAGGTAGGAATAACATGTGGTTACACACTCAGCAAAATTCAAGGAAGGTTAAAGCAGTAAAAGATCAAATACTTTATGTGCGTGCAATTTCCTCAAACCTCAGGGCAGTCGGTGTAATTTACTCTCTCTCTATATATATATACATAATAACAAGAGGGTTTTGCTATATATATATATATATATATAATGAATAATACACTCTACATATAAAAGCAAGTCAATGTGCATATGGTGGTGACTACATACCCTAGTAAAATTAGATTCAATAGAGATGACTTTAGAAGCACTTTCTTCAAATGACTTCCTCAACTTCATCATCTATGACACCATCTTTGCAACCCCATATAATAGCTTCAATGACTCTACTACCTCTGAGACTACCACTAGTGCTAATTTCTTACTACAAAATCCTCTAGCTCAACAACAAGAACAAGGCGGTGCTGCTTGCTCCTCCATCACGAGGCGGCGGTGCCGCTCACCCGAAGGCGGGAAGAGGCCGCCGCAGAATTTGAGTGTTCAAGGGCGGAAGAAGAGTAGGAGAAGAACGAGAGCTTGCAAGAACAAGGAGGAAACTGAGACGCAGAGAATGACACACATTACGGTGGAGCGAAACCGCCGGAAACAGATGAATGAGCACCTCGCCGTCTTACGCTCCCTCATGCCGGAATCTTACGTCACAAGGGTTTGCCTCTAACTCTACAACTTGTATGCATACAATACAATCGTGTATATATTTTGATATATATATACTCTATAATCATTATTGTTATTAGTTTAATCTTAATATGTATAGGTGTGTGTATATAACATGTATTTTTATGCATATAGGCTTTCTGTAGAACTATATATATGCTATGGTACCTATTAATTTTGGGGGAATAGGGTATCCTTACCCTAAACATTTATAAAGAAATAAAGAAACTATATATGGAGAATGCTTATTAAATTGAAGGGAAATTTAGGCATAAAACTGTTTTTGAGTATAAGGGTATTTAATAAATTATACCGGATATAATTTGATTGTCGTGATTGTTATGAACAAATTCACAATCTTTGTAGACAGAGTAATGGTTTTTGTAGACAATGGTTCTAGTTGTATAGTATAATCATATATATATATATATATATATATATATATATATATATATATATATATATATAATCATTGGTTTTGGATTTTATGTCTATTTTTGTTTTCCTCCAAAAAATTTCGCTTTGATTTTTGGAAAAGTTGGTGAAATTTGTTAGCGTTGATTCACTTGAATTAAATTAACACAGATTGAACTAACTGATATTGCCGATATTTTGATATAGTTCTGCATCTAATTGTAAGACCTTTGATTTGAAAAGGATTAAATGTGTCTTTTTTTACATACAGATTTTCTCTCTTAAATTGTCAATTTCTTTGGAGGTTTTTTGTTCGTCACCTAAAAGGACCGCCAAAAACAACAAAATAAGAGTAGATGTTATTATGTCATCTTTATAAAAGATAAATTTGGACAATTTTAATTGAAACTGTGCTACCTACCTTACTTTTTCCTTTTATTTATTTATTTATTTATTATCAATAACCCAATTGAGACTTGCAGTTTGTCTTCTTTAGTAATTCTTGGATAGCTAGCTTTTTGTATAATGTTGAAAACATTTTACTTTTCTCATATATGCTAGTCAATGTATCAACTTTTGATGAATAATTAAAATTAGTTGTGCATGAAAAATATATATTGTTGTGTAGGGTGACCAAGCCTCAATAGTTGGTGGTGCTATAGAGTATGTGAAGGAGCTTGAGCACCTCCAGCAGACACTTGAAGCTCAAAAACTTGTACTACTGCAAGCAGAAAAGGCCTCCATTGACACCACCACTGATGCCTCCAGAGCCGTTACCGCAACCGACACCGAGTTTTTGAGACCCTCTTTTGCACAATTTTTTGCACATCCTCAGTATACCAGCTGGTCTCAAAACCCTAACAAGTACACAACAAAGTCCAAGGCTGCAGGGGCAGACATTGAGGTCACTCTGATCGAAACACATGCAAATCTGAGAATTCTATGTAGAAGAAGCCCTAGACAACTCCCCAAGATGGTTGCTGGCTTTCACACATTTCACCTCACCATCCTTCACCTCAATGTCACTACCTTGGACCCATTAGTCCTATATTCAATCAGTGCCAAGGTATGAATCTAACTTAATTTGTACTTATTTGTTGTATTTGGTATATATATATATATGAATTCATAATGCAAGAACCTTACATGTTAAATAGGCTTCAATTCTTCCCCTCGAACCAGCCTCATGAGATTTTGTTGAATGAAAATATAATTGTCACATGCCAGTGCAGTGACGGATCCAGAAAATTAGTTGAGTGGGGGCGATGACAGCTAATTTTTTTTTTTTTTTTTTGTCTTCTAAACTACCCTAATAAACAAAAGAAATTTAATATTAGTTAAATTATTTTTAAAAGATAAAAGCAAATGAAAAAAATTAACATCGATCATTTAAATTTCACATTACTCTTTAGGTGATCGCGAAAAGAAATTAATTAAAAAATGAACAAAAATCTTAATATTCATTCAATAAAGTAACTATTTATCTTAGAAAATATCGAATCTTTAAACATAAAATAACATAACAATATAATAAAAAAACTAATTATTTTAAAATCGAATTGTTTAGAGAAAGTTTATTTTTATAAAATAAAATTACATAATTTTAGTGGGGAGATAGAGAGATTTTCATAATTCTAGTGGGGGCATAATTGAATTTTTATATAATTTTAGTGGGGGCATTATATGAATTTACAAAATATAAAGGGACAAAATGGAAATAATAGAAATTCCAGTGGGGGCGGCTGCCCCCACTCATCCCTTAATGAATCCGTCCCTGCGCTTGTGTACTGGCTGGTGTCGAGTAGGATTAGTATTATATCTATTAGAACTGCATGGTTCATGACAATCACAATTCGACATGCAAGTAAATGTACGTCAAATGGTAATTGTCGTGGACTATATAGTCTAACACAATACAATAATTTCTTAAAAATTGAGTTGATTAGTCAGCCAAAAAAGAAATTATTTACACAATCATCATAATGGATTTGAGGGTGGGGGTATTTGGGACATTGTTATTAATCGAATTCGGATCGGATCTGAACAGATTCGATCCGAATCCGAGAAGCTCATATCCGATTCGATAATCCGATGAATTTTCACTAGTTGATCCAAATTCGAATTTCTTCATTATCAGACATCCGATCCGATTAGATAAAGACAAAATTATAAAAATTATTAAAGGAATTTTGAATTTTTTTTTGTTTTCTAAGAATATTAAATACCAAATTATGTATTTTACAATTATTGCTTATAATACATGACTATAAAAAACATTAAAAAAAAAGAGCAAAAAAAAACATTAAAACATACTTAAGTAAATTACTTAATATTTATATATTAATAACATAGTATATATGTGTATATATAAAATTAATAGGATTAGATTAACATAAATCCAAATCCAATTTGTTAAGAAATTGAATTATCGGATTCGGATCCTAATCGGGTTATCGTATTTCATTTTTAATCCATATCCGTCTAATCGGATCGGATTCAGATCGAATTCGGATCAAAATCTGATCCATTGACAAATTTAATTGTTATAGGTATTCAATTATTATCAGGGAATGATGATAAGAAAGGGGTGTTTGTTTCCAATATTTGTGTTGTTTCTAAGTATGGTTAAAAAAGTGTCTTCACTTGTAATTTTAGGAAACATTCTGAATCTCGGCTAAAATATTGAAATGTTCTTGTTTTAGGTGGAAGAAGGATGCCAACTCACTTCTGCAGATGACATTGCAGGTGCAGTGCACCAGATGCTTAGAACAATTGAGGAGGAAGCTACATTATGTTGATCAATTATAGCTACCCTATCTATCTATATATATATATATAGCTGCATACCCTAGATACCCTATGACTCTTTGAGTTGCAGCATATATAGAATCACCAAAAATTCACCCTCTCTCCTTTTCTTTTGTTGTTTTATGTGCAAGAGTTTCTCTTTTCTTGTATGTAATTAAACTTTTAACAGTTCCTAGAGTCTATGGTTCTCTTTGGTACAATCAAGTAGGGTTTTCAGCTACTAAACTAGGGTTCCATGTGCGTGTAGTATATGAGCTTTGGGGGCTGTTTTCCCGTTTAGTTGAGAAGTTGAGTAGAGGTCAGTTATATATGTTATATATATATATGTTGGTCGAAAGGAAGCTCAAATGCAAACACACACACAATGGACACCAAATATATAGTGGTTCCCCAAAATTATGGGTACGTCCACTTTGAGAGACTTCACTAACTTCGGTTTGAATCAAAACCGGGTATGAGGGAGGAGCTACAAATGTTTACTCGACTCTACCTCTTACAAACTCTCTCTCAACCTCACAGACTGACTTATTTGTGGCTTCACTCACACTTCTCTCTCTCTGTTTTACAGTTGTGTCTTTCTCTCTGTTTTTCTTATCATATATGGCACACATCGTTACACCATACACTGCATGCCTTATATAGGCAGAACCTAGAGAAACGAACAAAACACTCCTTGCGCATAAAGTCTTCACGCGTGATCACAAACGCAGCCATTCTTGACTTGGATGTTCATCCTTCGCATGCGCATGGGCGGCTGTTGGAGTATACGGCAGACTTTGGTAATGCTGCATTCAAACCATGCTTGAGGCGGCTGCATGTGCAGGTATGGAACTAACAATATATATATATATATATATATGTTTCGTAACTCTTAATAAATCAATGTCATGTCACGGGACAAACAGCAGTCAGATGAAAGAACCCATTTTACACTCAGAAATTGTAAAGCCTACACACTAGCTAGATATCAACTTTTGTGCACTTTAAAATTGAAATTGGTGAACTTAATTTTACAATATAGAACCACTTTAAAATCGACAATGCGAGAACGCAAGTCATTTACTATTTTTTGTGTTTAATTGTCAATAACTTGAAGAAGAGCTTACCAAAGCCTAATTGTTAAGCGGTGGTACCGGACTATAACTCTCAAAATGAGAACTAGCTCTCAAATAAAAGATCAGGTTAAAAAAATACTTAAAATTAGAAGAGCTCATATTCTATATATATCTACCTTATCCAGAGTCTATAATTTGTGGACTTCATTTATTTTATTGCTTCAACTTAAAGAGGCCTAGCATTTTGTTACTAAAGCAACAAACAATATTAGCTAAGTATGTCTCTCTAAAACTTAAATATGTGTGTGTACACAATTGTTGCTAAAAGATATATATATATATATATATATATGAATAACCGACAGAGAGTGCCGTGGGTTGAAGGGAAGACAACATGGAATTTTGGTGGTATTTAGAGAAAAGTTGTTAAGTGTTTTTGTGGAACCGATGCATTTTCCATTTGTGTGTCAAATCTCAGCGTCCATTTTTGTTTGTTTGTGTTATATTAATCTGTACCCTCATTAAGGTTTCATGTCATTTTGTGGAACCAGTCTGAGACATTGGAGGTCCCCTAGATATATATATATCAGAAATAGTGTGTGTGTATATGTGTGTGAGAGAGAGATAGGGGATGCATGTGTTGCCAAGCTCAACTTTTAAAAATTATTTTGCCTGTTTTGGTAGCATTACAAAAAATGCTCTCCCCTTTCTGAAGAATTTTGATTGGTATGAATGTCACTAGAGGTTGCAAAATTGATCCAAATTCATCAATCTGTTCATACCCCGCCCTCAAATTTTAAATTATTCGATGTGTGATTTGAGATATGGGTCACTAACCGGTTGGATTATTAACACTCCTCAATTTTACGGTTGGATGAGGATATCGGGTTTACCCATTTAGGAACCTAAAGCCTCTCTCTCGACTGTCCGCCACTCTCGCATGTATGCTCCTCTCGCCTCTCTCTATAGCTTAGGTGGCTCTTCAGATTTTTGATATTTGCTTGGGATGCCTTTTAGAAATGTGAGTATACGTGCCTCTCTCTCTAGCTAGGTGGGTCTTTCTCTCCCTCTACAATATATGTGTGTAATATGTATCTATATATTAATGCCCAATATAAACGTGTCTCTCTCTCGGTAATGCCTGTGACAGACATGATCTCTTTTCAATTGTCAAAATCCGACTTTTAGATTAAATTTGAACAATGGAATGATATATATAATATATTACAGTCATATTATTTTGTTTTAGTGGAGATCTTTCTTTCTATAATATAATATTATTATATATATATATATATATATTGTTCAATACCATAAAGGAGAAGGCTAATGAATTAAACAAAGTTGGTTAAATACAAAGGTTTGATTCGCTTCAAGTATCTATTCTACAATCGCAATCGTAATCAACAAGATTTTATGTGTGAAACATTTAATTGATAGCTATATAGAATGTTTGTTATTGATTCTTAGAATTGTTAGTGTTTTTATTGGTGGTTATGAATATATTGGAATAATCAATGTCTACATGTTTCAGAGTAATTTTGAAGATCAAATATTTTTTAATTCTTTCTTTTCGAATGATGAATGGATTTGAAGGTTTAGTTTATATCATCAATTTCGGGTTTTTTTATGTATATAGGTATTGTTGTATCTTTGACGAACATATCAAATTGGGGTTTAAAAAAAAAAAATTGTGCAATTTGGATCAACCCGCAAGTTAATCCGATCCGTGTTCAACCCGTCATAACGAGTCACTGATCCGTTTATGACCCACCCGTTAACAACCCGACCCAAACTCTTCGTTTAAATCCTTTGGTCTTTATCTGATATTATGTCGAAAATAATTTCAAAAATATATCTATATATATTTTGATTCATGCGACAGACACTCTACGTTAAACGGTACATAGACACTCAGCAACAACTTCTCATTTGAAGAGCAGAAATTAAATTAGCGTAGTGAACCAGTGGTCAGGTTCTAGTACTAGCGTATACAAAAATATACGAACAATATACATATACAAAAAGCAAGGAAAAAATAAAAGCAAAAGAACTTGCACAAAAATGTCATCACCATTTGTACACAAAATATAGTTAACATAGGTAAATAAACATTACATACATGAAACACTAGTGGGCTTCTCAGTCTAGTCTCTCGGGAGTATATATTTTGGGCCAAATGTGGGCGATGGATTCCAAGTCATTATTGGGCTGAAGTGGTCTTACTTGAAAAATGACATGGGCTTGGACTTGAGTATTAATAAAGTTGATCCTGTTATTAAACATTTAAATGGACCATGACTTGTGAGTTATGAAAATGAGCTATGGGCGACTGGGCGTGCCTATAACTCTCTCTCTCTCTATTTATATATATATTTATATTTATATTTATAACAATGAACCAAGGCAGTCAAAATCAAAATTCTAGGTAGAAATGTTTTGGGATCGGTAGAATCATAAGATTCTAGCAACTCGTACTATTTTTTAAAATATATATTAATTATTAAATATTTAATGTTAAAGTCTAAATCAAATTAGAGATTTTAAAGTTTTCTAATACATTGGTTATTTAAATGTTTTCTCATAAATTTAGACCATATATTGGGATATTGGACTAAATCATAATTTTTTTGAGTATTTCATATGAAGGGCGAAACCGTAAAATCATAATAAAAATGTAGTAGAATCGTAATAAAATCATATAAAATCTTAACAGAATCGTAAGATTTTACCATGTAAAATCAGGATTCTGACTACCTTGCTATGAACATTATTAATTTAGTTTAATTCACTTTTATCACGTTATTCTTTAAATTAAAATAAGTTTGCACTTCTATTCCCTATTAATTTATTTATTTTGTTGCTACTGGCTACTGTTAAGTATTCAAATGCAGATCAAGACAAAGGTACAAAGCATACTCTGATTAGAGTGCAAAAATGAGGGTAAGCCTTTGCGTTACTACTTAAAACTTTATATATATATATTTATATATATAGAGAGAGAGAGAGCTTATTGCAAAGATTATGAAATGCTAACTTAAAGCTGATAGCAAGTCCAAAAAAATCCTTAGAATCAGCCTTATATTTCCTAGGCAGAAACATGTAATCTTTTACAAAAGCAACAAACTGTCATATGAGAAATCAAACCATAACCAAAACTGAAATTTGCCTTGAATTGAAAATTCCCTCATATTCTCACACACAAATAACCAAATAAGAATACTTACAAATCAATGCAAAGTCATTCATATCCAGTTCATCAAGCTAACCTTTGATAGCATTCAATTATGTTCAGAGTGGAATAATAGTGTTCCTTCCTCTCCCATGTTTGGCAGCCAAGAATCTCCCACTAGAAAATGATCTCTTCATTGCAACAGGACTTGTAACATAATGCACCACCCTGTTTCCATGCCCTGACTTCCTCATTTCCCCTCCTGCTGCTGCTCTTTTTGATGAACCTCCATCTACCTGCAACTCACACTCATCCACTTCGAAATCTTCATCTTCATTCATCCTCAACATATCAGCAACCGAAAAACGGCTTTGACACAAATAACCCATCGACACTGACCTTCTAATTTGTTGATCTTCATTTCTAATCTCAATTATGGTGTCTCCTCCTGAATTGCTGACATCTCGCAATGGGATTTGAAACACATGGCTTCGCAAAATTTCTTCTTCTCCAACAATAAGTTCTATATCTCCTACAACACCTACATTATCATTGTCGTTCTCAAAATGGGTCTCCCCTGAAAATTCGTTGTTCGATGGAGTTTGTGTCAAGGGAGGAGGCAACTGAGCCTGTGAAGCGTTCACCAACACTATGTTGGCTCGACAAAGAGGGCAATTCGAGTGAGATTTAAGCCATGTATCAATGCACGTGACATGGAAAGCGTGACTGCATTTCGGTAAGAGCCTTAGGCTCTCGTCTTCTTGAAACTCGCTGAGGCAAACCGAGCAGTCAGTCCCTTCGATCAACCCCTCTCCCTTGTTGTACTTCAAAACTGTAATCAACTTTATTAGAGCCTCATCCACACCGGCCGTGGGAACGTGCCAGGGCTCGTGGTTAGACGGGTCGTGATATTCTTCCAATTCCTCAGTAGGGTCATGAATTTCTCTCCCCCTTGCTGAGTCCATGTTCCCACAATACTTGGAGATTATAGCATAGTAACTAACAAGAAGGAATCCACTTGCCAAAATGCCGATAATGGCGATAACAAGGGGGGAAATTTTGGGGGTTCTAAGCTCATTTCAACTATGAAATGAGCTTAGAACCCCCTAAAGTTTCATAAAATGTTGCATCATGGGCTTGCCTTCAATTTTTTTTACCCTTTTACCCTCCAAACTTTTTGTATTTCCACCTTACTTTTAATTCTATCATTACTATTATATTTCTTAATTCTTTATATTATAAAAATATTATTTCTTTAAGTTAGAATATTAATTATGTCATTTACCTTTAATGTATTAGACTAAATATACTCTCAAATGTTAATTTTATTTTTTTGTAAGTTTTAATTATTTTATTTGTAAATCAATTAACTTGTTATTAAATTTTAGTTTGATTTAAATCATAAAACTCAATCCTAATTAATATATTCATAAATAAATAACAATTTATGAATATATTTTATGAAAAGAAAGTTTCATTTGGGCAAAAAAAAATTTTAATTAGGATAATGAGTTTTATGATTTAAATGAAATTAAGTTTTATTGGAAAATGATATATATTTTGGAATATATATATATAATTCGTCAAAAATATATATTTTTTGAATTGTTTAAAAAATTATGAATTTTTTCCAAAAAATAAAATTTTTGGGAAAAATATATATTATGTTCCAAAATATGATTTTTTCCGAAAAATAATTTTTTTGAGAAAAATATATATTATTTTCCAAAATATGATTTTTTTTCCGAAATATATATTTTTTATATTTTAGAAAATAAGGTATATTTTTCATAAAAAATTCATATTTTTTAAAACAATTCAAAAAATATATACTTTTGACGAATCATATATATATATATTCTGAAACATATATCATTTTCCAATATATATATTCCAAAATATACATATTTTTTCAAAAAATAAATTTTTTGAAGGTTTGATTTCACTAAACCCTCTTATACTATTGATGGTAGTTTAGATATTATGACTCAAAATCATATTTTGGAACATAATATATATTTTTCTCAAAAAAATTATTTTTCGAAAAAAATTCATATTTTTGAAAATAATATATATTTTTCTCAATAAAAATTATTTTTCAGAAAAAATCATATTTTGGAACATAATATATATTTTTCCCAAAAAAATTATTTTTCGGAAAAAATTCATATTTTTTAAAAGAATTCGGAAAAGATATATTTTTAACGAATTATATATATATTACGAAATATATATCATTTTCCAATATATATATATATATTCCGAAATATATATATTTTGTTCAAAATATATATATTATTTTCATAAATTGGATTTATTTATGAATATATTAATTAGGATTGAGTTTTATGATTTAAATCAAACTAAAATTTAATACCAAGTTAATTGATTTACAAATAAAATAATTAGAACTTATTAAAAAAAAATTTACATTTGAGAGTATATTTAGTCTAACATATTAAAGGTAAATGACATAATTAATATTGTAACTAAAAGAAATAATATTTTTGTAATTTAAAGAATTAAGAAATATAATAGTAAGGATATGATTAAAGGTAATGTGGAAATACAAAAAAATTGGAGGGTAAAAGGGTAAAAAAATTTGAGGGCAAACCCATGGTGCAAGAAAATGAAAGTTGAGGGGGGTATAATTAATTGAGGGGGTATAGTAAAGAAAGAGAAGAAAGTTGAAGGGTATTTTTAGCTATTTACCCTATATATATTGACCACACATATATATATCCTCTTATATGAAAAATAAAAAGGAAAAACAACATTAAAAAATCATTTTTTAACCATTCTATAGGGGAATACTTTTTGGCCGAATAATGGGGTTAAAAAAATGTAGTGTATGATCCAAGAACAGTCAATAGACAATCTTTTTTTTTTTGAGTCATTGAGTGCAAGAATCTCTCTCCCTCTCTCAGAGTCTCTCCAATCCTCTAGGACCTCTACCCTTATTTTTTCTGTGAAAGGTAGATCTTGTACCCCTTGTTGCCTACAGTAATTTAAATGTTCAGAACAAGTCGCTTATAATATAATTTGTTATATTAGTACTTTGCTAATAAATATTTAAACCTTCTTTCATATTCCTTAAATATCCTTGCAGTATTTTCCATTAATACCCTCTGCATACAGCAGAATGGTATGGAACTGAAAGTGGCTCAAGTGGGGGACAATTGTGGCAACTAGAAGAAAGTGGTTTGACCCATTTTCTTTTGCCCTATCTCTTCCCAACCATACTCAAGCTCAGGTACATGGAACAAGATACATGTATCCAATACAATGTTTGCAGAAATAAAGGAATGGTAATGGAGATATGTCATGATTCTAAGAGTTCACACAATTTCATGAAATCACCACCCATCACATAAAGTTACCAAACAAAAACTCAAAATGTTGACTAAACAATGATAGATAATAGCGGATTTAAAAAGTTGAAACAATGATGCTTCATTATCACAACAGAAATATAATGATAGGGTATATAATGACAAGAAACTCTTGTCCAATTAGTATATAAATACAGATAAAATAGAGCCCAAATTTAGAACTCTAGAATCAATAGCTCTATAATAGCATCATACATAGTTATTTCAGTTACAACTTACAACCCTCATTGTGCTGTTGTATTTAGTATTAGTAATACCGCTCCTAAACCTCCTAATATAATATCTAATCCAATATAGTCACCCTAACGAGAAGTTATTGGAATGGGATGTTTTGAAACAGAGGTAATGCTCAAATATAACTATATGGTAACCGTATTTACTGTTGTTCAGTAAGCACACAAATTGTAAAGTTCCCACAAAACAAACAGTATCGAAGATCTAATTACTCTCTCTAAGCTTTTTTTGAATTGAAAAACTCCAATGAGCGCTACTCAACTGATTTTAGCTACATAAATCCTTGTTTAAAGCTTTAACAATACCCACTCAAATCCTTGGCAGTTGGCACATATATTTTATCTAACCACCATGTGCACTAAGGAACCAATAGAAATTGAATGTATAACATTATATTGCAAAAGATCAAATTTTAAGACCGCACAATGAATTAAAGAAAATAATAACAATATAATCTGCTTAATAGTAGCTCTCCTTAAGCAATCGTACTATGTGGAATCAACTATTTTTCTACTGTTACACGTAAAACAAGAAATTAATATAGTATTAACATTTTCAGGCAATTTACCAAGGTAAAAATGAGACAGAGAACTCTGGATTACTTACGAAGAAAGCATTATAAATTTTCATCACTGCTATGTGCAACTGCAAGAGTGCTGAAAATGTGAGACCGAGACACATTGGGAAGTAAGCTGTAAACCCCAGGTAAAGAGGACTAAAGCATGTGTCTATCTATGATTCTTCAGGTTGCCCCTCGGCATTGTCTTCTTCAACCTTTTCATTTCCGGATTCATCAATATTCTTTTCGCTGTATTTCAAACGAATTGGTCGACCCAACAATTCCTGCATTAGAAACAATCAAGCATCTCATTGACCTGAAAGAAAATACATACAAGTACAGAAAGAAACGCATGTGGTATATCCATCTGTCTTGATAAAACCACATCCTATTCCGAACCTGTAGCATTTCAATATGCAATATGCACCACACACAGAAAACATATCATTCATTAAGCAGCACATAATAGCCTATGCAAAAGAGAAGAAATGTTAAATTGATTTAACACTGAATACCTTCCCGTCCAGAGTAGATATTGCAGTATCCGATTCCTCTTTCGTGGCAAATGAGACAAACCCATACCCAGCAGATCTTCCTGAAGGACTGTCAAAGACAACCCTAGCTGAAACTGGATTAAAATTGGCACCGAAAAATTCTTTGAGATTGCTAGATCTTACTTTCCATGAAAGATTAGACACATATAACTTGTGGCGTGTCTCTCCAGGTGAGGGGCCTGCAGGAGGCGGACGTGACGGTTTCTTGAATTTCTTTGCAAACTCGACCTTGATAATCCTACCCAACAATTCCTGCAACAGGACAAACATAAATGTGAATTCCTGACATGCCCTAAAAGAGGTAGTAATAACGGGTGGGGAGTTGTGGCATTCTTGAATACAGAGATCATATCCAAATTTAGAAAGCACTTCTTACACTAAACCTTAGATTCTAAAACCCATGAGGACCCACCAAAAGAAAGCCTTTATCACAATTTTTTGTGGTCATACTGATACACCAGATTCAAGTCTTCAATATTGATGTTCATGGACATATATTCTGTTATTTTTGCCACCCAAAAGAGGTAAAAAAAAAAACACCCTCTCTTTTATCTTAGACCCCTGTTCGAATTTTTCTTGTTTCATGGCAAAGCCTTTGTTCAATCTCTATTAAGTTTTATACATTAATTTCACTTACACATATTTACGCATAATTATGAACTTGAAAAAGAGGAATTTGTGCAACATTATGTGTCTCCTTTATACTTATCCACGGGAAGTATGGCACACAGCTGTTACTTATCTACCAAGACTAACATGTTTCCGATTCTTGACATCATATCAAACAGCCCTATCAATCGGGATATGCCAATCACCGATGTATCTCCCATGCATCAAATCAAATACCACCTAATCCTAAAGCTTTTGCAGTCTCTGTCCTTCTCAAAGTATGTCCAACCCCGTATACAGACTTTCGAACAAATTGTCGCTTTCCCCTTAACGACTAGAATCATCAAACCAGTCTACAGCTAAACCCATTACATTTATTCCTCAATCAGTCACTCCATACAAATCGAAGGCATTATAAAAGAAGAAGACACCCATAAAATAATTGCTCAAGTAAGTAAGAGACCGACCCAGTAGCCTGTTGATTACTACTGACGGCTTGCAAAGTCGGTTCTAGCATCTAAATCATATTTAGTAAGCCACGATATACTCAACTCAAGAACGACTTTTCCCCAAAAGCTAGTGCTATATATACAGTTCAGAAAGTAAGGCTACTTCAGTACGGAATATCCTAAATGAACGGATTTATGTTTAATTGTCTGCAAAAAAACACTCTAAATTTCAATTTGATAATTTAGAAATAATAAGGTACACAACTTACTGGAGATACATGCAGCAAGAATTATAGTTTCTGAATGATGGTAATGAAACCTCTCTTGCATACCTCTAATGACATTCTCGTGGACTTCCAATTAGAATCACGAAAGGCCGATACATTACTAAAAATTTCCCTAAACCCTAAAAAATACCCCTACTAAATTTCAACAAAACCAATACATGTCCAATAACCCGCCACAGTTAACCCCGCTATGTCTCTTTAGTTTCTATACTACACAATATATTGGGCTTCTTGGATATGGCTGTACCACAAATTTTTGAAGCCATCTTGGTGCAACAAAAAAAGCTAAGATTGATCATATTTCCAATTTTCTTTCTAAACTTAAAATTATTAACCGTATAGGTGGTTCTTGTGAGAATTCCTTCTATTTAAATCACATTTAATACGTTAGCATGATAGTACTTGAAATCGGAGTATTTACGGAATGAAAATAACAAAAGAACTAAAATGGTAGTACATGCGATTTCAGATGAGAATTTCTACCAAGTTAGAGTACAGTTCTTTTGCTTATTATCCGAGTTTGAATATTTTTCCCTCGTAATTGTTCAAGGCTGCCCTCTCTCATATCATTTTCTTTTCCGCATTACTGCTTCAATTTTAACTTCGATAGCCAAATTTCTATTTAAAGCCAAATCCCTTGATTTGAAATCCATCATTTGTTCAAATGGACCATAACATTTGCTAATGTAAGGGAAAATTTGTATCCTTATTTCATTGTGACAAATATAACATAAACTCATTCCAATCTATAAACCAAAGAAGCAACCAAGATTATTGAATTCCAAAAACAACTTACATGAGTGTCAAACTTATCAATAACAGCCTGCGCTTCTTCACCAGATTCCATAGTGACAAATGCAAACCCTCTGTTCTTCCCATCCTTTTGCTTTATAATCTGAATGTTCCACACATCCAAACAAAACCCAATACCCAAAATCAATATACGAGTTAGAAAAACAGAATTCCTCAATTCTACATATACATATACACGTATATATAGGTATTACACACAAAAACTATGGTACAACGTGTACAATTGCTCAATTCATTCAATGGAATACATACTATTCGCTATTCTCGTATTCTAACAATACTCATAAAATCCTACAAACCCATATATATATATATATATATGAGTGTGCGCGTGTTTGTGTGTGTGAAAAGAGATTAAAAAGAGAACCTCGACATCTGTGACAGTTCCACATTGGCCAAAAAGGTTCTTGATGTCAGCAACAGTGTATGACCATGGCAAATTGAGCACGAAAAGCTTCTTCCTCTGATTCGATTGTTGGGTTTGCTCTGTTTTTTCTTCTACTGCTACGTCCTCAACTGCTGAGCTTGCTTTAAAGCTCCATTTTTTTCTGGGTTCGTTGATGGAGAGAAGTGGATGGGGGCAGAAATGGAATTTCAGAGAGAGTGTTGGGGTAGAAGTGGAATTGTGGTGGTTTACGGGGAATGAAGGTCTAGGGAATACTGGGAATTTCGGAGAAGAGGAAGGGTAGGAGCGGAAGATGGAGAATGCTGCTTCTAGTGCCGCCATTGATATCCCCTGAAAAAGGAGTTCAAGAAGAGAAAATGTTGTTGTAGAAGATATTTCAGGGGTAAATTTGTCATTTCAAACATTCTGTGGATATTGTGATGGGTATGAATGATATGATATTGAATGATGCGAAATTGTGGATCATCTCTAAGTGGGTCTTATGGGCCTGAATAGGATTTACTAATCCATTCAATGAACTTGAAGCCCAAGCCCATAATTATGGATCTTTTATAAATGGTCCTTATAGGCCTGAATAATCCATAAAATAAATATGAAGCCCAAGCCCATAAGTCAATTGTTAGGTTTGGTAACTATAGTATTTTTGTAACTATTGTTGGTAGAGAAGAATTCCAGATATGATGGACAAGAAAAAAAGGGAAAACTGAATACGAAATTTTATAAAAATATGCAAAATTTAATAAGAGACAAACAATAAATTGGGGTGATCAGTGTATCAAATTCAAAGGTAGGCACTAGAATGTGAATCATGTTACTAAAATAAATTGTAAATGCATTCACTAAAACATATCTAGTTTCAAAATCGTTTCTAGAGAAATGAAGGAGTTTTCATTCTTTTTATTTCACCTGGCTCTTCAAATTTTTCTATTTTCAGGTAAATTCCATGTCAGTTCAATTTTATTACATCATAGAGGTCTAAATTCTTTTATCCATTTAATCATTTAGAATCATAGTTGGCATATTGTAGATATATTACGTATTGTTTTATTTATAATGTTTTTGAAAAATAATAATACTGTTATTTAGTATCATATTCATCCGATACTTATTTTTAAAGATTGATATTATCCAAGTCCGTTACACGGGTACCGCGTTTGTTATCGAAATCGATAAACTATGTTTAGAATGGTAAATTTGTACAAGGTGAATTTATATTACAAAAGAAATTAAATAGTTTTGTGTATATAGATATATTACCATTGGAGAACACAAAGTTGGTAATGTTGGTGACCTGACCTAAGACTAACCAATCAAATATTAACTAAATGGGGATGTGTGTGCGTGTGTGTCACTGTGTGTGTGTGTGTGTGAGAGAGAGAGAGAGAGAGAGATGGGAACATCAGCGTAGTGGAGCCATGAAAGAGGCTTCTTTTGCTTTATTTAGCATCAGATAACAATTAGTTAACAAAGTGACATAATGGCCTAGGCAACTTGATTAATGTGGGACCCAAACTCCTTTTTTTTCTTTTTTGGCTAGCCAAACACAACATAACTGAGAACCAATATAATGATTCAAATGTAATTTTTTTTGCTTTTTGTCTATTTCTTCTATGGAGCACACGAAAACAGTAAATTAGTAAAGGTTATCATAAATAACATATATTTCTTCTTGTATAATGAAGTTTGTGCACAATTGTTCTTCTTTTTGTAAAGGAAAGGATGAGATAGCGATTAAACTACCTTCGTTTTTAACATCTTCATGTTTATTATCTATAATGTACTTGGGTGTACATGATTTAGTGCATATAATATTTAATTTGATCAAGCGTGGGCGAATATATACAATTGTCATTGATGACATTTGGCATGAGGAAATGTATCTATTACTTGTCACACGCAACTTTGCGTGTCAGCATTTTTCTTTGTTGTATATATATATATATATATTATATATAGCTCTATTCTGTTTATCCACATTTTCTTATAATTTGTTATAATGGGTGTATGTTTCGCGGTTCGATCCAAAAACTTAAGTTAATGTTAGATTAACATTCATTCATTTAAATATTATTTACTTTCCATCTTTATCCGATGTGGGACACAAATGGGCACCCTACAAATCACTAATAATTATTGCGTGGACTTTCAGTATAGTCAAATTTAACTTATTTATGTGGATTAGAAGTTTTTATTTTGTGGTCTTTGGTAACTTCGGTTTTGTTTGTCATTACAAAAGATACACAACTATATGACATTTGGATACTCATCGTGTGATCATTTAAGGAAATAAATGATAAAAGTTGTACAATATATACTCACAAACTTTATCAATGGCACGCACTATTAATTTTTTTATATATTTAAATATATATGTGTATATATAATAATTTTATTTTTGAAAAATTAAAGAGAAATATATAATTATTTAACTATAGCAAAAATATTTTTTGAAATAATCTAAAACTATTAACATATATATGTTGTGGAGAAACATTGCTCAACTAATATTTGCCATAATATTTATCATAACTGAATAATGCTGGAACAACCAATTATTTGAATTCCATAGAATCGTTCACCATATTCTTTCTTATGAGACAATATACTCCCAATATTTTTCAAGTGAGTTACTTGAATTTAAGATATAGTAATAATTTAATGACGTATTATGAGTCTTTTAAATTAAGTGAAAGGTGTAAATTAAAATCCAAGGAGACAAAATCCGTTATTTGTCAAATTATATCCTAACATCATTATCATGAAACACAAGTTTGAACCATCTAATCAATTTCTTCTTTAATGCACAAAGACATCTAAAAAGCATATTAAACCTAATCTCACGAGTTAATGTGTAGCTAGCAATTGCCTAATTAATACCCAAAAAAGAAGGTTCATATACAATTTTAAGCTCAAAAGTTGCATTATTTATAAAATGATATGACTCTTGCTACAAATAATAACAAATAGTTAGGTTGATGTCAATGCAAAGACTACTAGATTGTCCCAAATCGCAATAATGATAAGACTAAGAAATCAATAATTATATGGCGGGTTTGCTTACAGGCTAATGAGAGAGGCTCGACCCAAATGATGTTTTTTCGGACTGTATTCAAACTTTAATTTGAAGGTTTAGGGTTCAAGCCTTCTAGAAATAGGTTGTGTGAGTAATGTTTAATTTTTTAAAAAATATATATATATATGATTCTATTTGGTAACATCACATTTAAACTGTTTTTATTGATGATTGAATGGTTATGTCTAATAATTAACATCTTTAAAAACAAAAAACAAATGTTGTCTAGAAAAATATTTCTTGCACCAAAATACTAGACAGAATTGAAAAAGTGACTGTTGGATGCATAATGATAAATATGTTTGGGCTCACAATACTTCATGCAAGAGTTGATATGCCTATCATTGTTCATTTAAGAAATGTAAAAAGAAGAAAAAGACTATCTAACAAAGGTGAGTACTTTATTTATTTGCAAGTGTTTGTTATCGTAATATCAATTTCGATCCCGTGTAACACACTCGGATATTATACTAGGATACTAATAATCTTAAAAGTGAATATTATATATATCTTAAAAATAATATTAAATATTAGTGCTCCCTAATAATATCAACACCTTCTATATAAACAAGTTACCAATGTATAAGTCGCACCAACACTAATATCACTCGTCAGTCATCACAACATGTCATGACCAATTGACAGAACTACTCGTGTAGTGGATGACTAGTCACCAATGTAACAAAAATTTACAAAAACACACATTTAAATCAGGGGAAAAGATTAATTGCCATTGGTATGTTATTTAAAGCAATTAAATTTATTAGTATTTATTTAGTTATTTATTTGATAACAGACAATGCACAAAAAAGATCTTAAATCCTTTTATAAAAATAAAAAACAACTCTACAAACTCTAAATATATTTCATCAGTCAAATGAAAGTCACATTCACTTTTACAAACTACATAGGTGAAAGGCATGCCTTTAAAAATGTATGAGTTTGTTTCAACATGTTAGTAGTAGAAAATGGACTGTTTCATTTATCGAGATAAATTTGTACACTTTATAAAAGAAAAAAATTAGTTGTTTGCTTGTGCATTGTAAGGGGCATAATATTCGTTATTTATTTGGTTTTCATGGTAATAATATTGATTATTTTTCACATATGAAGAAGGTTATGTTAAGCAAACATCCACGCGTACATCAATTTAAACAACATGATAAATACTTGTAGAATTATCTACACTTCTTAGAAGACTTGTACTTAAAATAATATTATTCATACTATATAAAACCATCCAGAATTGTGTATTTATAAGATATTTCTAGGGAGCATTTTATAATTCCATTGTGGATTGCTCATTTTATGAAAGTTAGAGCTCATTTACTCCTCACCAAGCAAAATGCAGGCATAATAGTCATTTTCATCACTAAATGATCACATTGTATCAGTTGTAACAGTAAACATGAACACAATCTAATTCATGT
Organism: Cornus suecica; assembly: GCA_963922005.1. Classification (NCBI taxonomy): domain Eukaryota; kingdom Viridiplantae; phylum Streptophyta; class Magnoliopsida; order Cornales; family Cornaceae; genus Cornus; species Cornus suecica. The sequence goes on from OY998238.1 coordinate 103,050,805, forward strand.
AACTAGAAGTTCAAATTACTTTCCAATATAATCATGTCACTAAAGAATCAAGATGTAAATATACAGTTAATTCTGTAGCCACTGAACCCCAAACAAACTAGAACCCGCCACTTGGACCAAAATCTACATTACCTAATTATGTCTAAAAATTAAATAATCCACACTACATTCCAGCAAGCATATCATATCAGCTAATCGTTATCAAAGCAAATTTGTAGGCTTAATAACAATTTTTCTTTTCCATGATACTTAATAACAATATACTATATATCAGTAACTGTCACAACCTATTTCACTGTGACACCACCTATATCCGAGAATGCCGACCTTAGCTCATTCATACAAAGAATCAAGACAACTTGCTTTTCATCAACCAATCACCACCACCCACTTGTATTTCTTTAACCCATCCACATACCCCCTTGCGGGACCCACTATTTGCAAGTTTTCTAACCGTCACAACTTCAAAATATGCACATTTTGGAATGTACAATTTCATAAATCCACAAAAAATACAAATTATCCATATCTTATATATATATATATATAATATAGACAAACTCCTATTCAAAGAGGTACATTCCCATTCAATACCAAAAGTATATAAACCCTGCTAGCGTATTTACATTTCTACCCCACTAGTACAAGTAAAAAAAACTTGACATAGCATACTATAAACACCTGCATTAAATATTTGTATAAGTCATGCTTCATTGCTTAAACAAAAAGACCAAGGTGCATTTCAGGCACTGAACTTTGGCAAAAAAGGCACTAGAGAGAGACTAGGGAGGTATCACTATGATATCTAGTTTGTATTTCTAGTTTGTATTTGTGGGGGTAGGAGCAGCATTTAGCACAAGTAGAGGGGCTAGTATTGCATGATTAGTCCTGCCATTGGGGCTCTGTGGGGAATTCCCTTTCTTCTCTTGGCTGTTCTGTAATTAACCCCAGTTGAAGGTGGGGTTGCTGGACTGAAGCTCTGGACTTTGAGGTGGTCATTGGCCTCCTGCCGGCTGTGGCTGCTGCCACCGTATGACTCATCTGAGTAGTCCGATGCCGCCACCCGTGGCTGCTTTTTCTCCGGCAACAGCTTCTGGAAATTACCAGATGTTCCCACAATCTGTAAATCAATTGGTACAAAGATTGGTCACATCATCATATCATAGTTAACCCAGAAAAAAAAATTTCTCTACGTGTACTTTTCAATGACCAAAACAACTTCCAAAGATGGACCAATTCAAGATTGAGAGGTGTACCCACTTTCAAAAACTTCATATTCAAGTCCAATCCTGTATGTTCAAACCAACTACCAAAAGTTTCTCAATTCATTTAATGCCTATTCAATTGGGGATTTTGAGATAACACCCAATTCAACATCTTCATATATTCATCAACTACAACTTTGAGTATCCAAAACAACTACTGTATTAGAGATGGACAATGTGAACCATAATTGATTGTAAATACAACATACATTCAACAACATCATTATTCAATGCAATTCAACTACCAATTTAGAGAAATGCCCAATTCAACTTATTCAAATTGGAATCAAAACACACAAAAAAAAAATTACCTTTCAAAAAAAAAAAAAAAAAACCAATTCAATTTGTTCAAATTTGAAGCAAAATCAACAGTAATAATTCATATCATGGACATTGTAGTAGTAGTACCTTGCAGCCAAGTGAGCAGAAACGGAAGGTATCAAGAAGGCTCCTTTCGCAGACTTGGCAGGTGTTGGTGACACCTTTGCCAGGCCTTGGCTGTGGCCTCTCATTCAAAAACACAACTTTAGCACTGTTGATAACGTAGGTCTGCACTGCACTGATGTCCAAGTACTTTTGAATCTCAGAAACCCTAATCACATCATGGTATGAGGACCTCCTTATCTGCCAAAAACAAATTAAAAACCCCCCAATTCAAATCAAATCAATATCAATACACATTACCTCACTTTATCAATATTGAAAAACACAGAACCCTCACTGGAAAACGCATATAATGAAAAACAGGACAAACCCATTGAACAACAATGATAGATACATACATACATACATACATACATACATATATATATGTAATCAAATAATTCGAAAATAAGAACAACCCATAATGAATAAAAGAGAAATGGGTGCAAAGAGGACTATTTTGCACTAAAAATGAGTAATTTTCACTGGTTCTATAAGAAGAAGTGAGAGGAACTGATAAGAGAATCAATCAATTGACAAAAATCAGAGAAACCCAGATGCTAAAATTGGACGAAACCAGAGTAATCTTCAGATTTAGGAAAGATTAGCAAACCTGAATGGCACGGTGGTCCTTGTGGTGCTGGAGACAGAGAGAACAGAGGGGACCATTTATGCAATCCAAGCAATACATATTGCATTCGCTCTTGTGTGAATACGAATGCGACTCGCATTGAACGAAGAAGGTCTCTCGCAGCAGAGGTTTCAGCCATGGAGGCCACCTATTGTCTTCATCATCAGGACCTCCAGCTCCCTACGAAAAACCAAATAAACAAACCCACAAACAAAAACAGAGCATTTAGACCAATACACCACAAACCCATCTCAGAAAACGCGAGAAACACAAGGAAAATGAGAGAAAGTGAAAGAAAACCCAAGAAAAATAGCTCTTCCTTACCATGATTCGCCTGTTTTTGGGCTTGATTTCTCGGACACTGGTTTCCTGGTCCTCGATCGCCAGTTTGAAGAATAAAAAGGGGTGCTCTGTTTTACTTTTTAGAGAGAGAGAGAGTGTGTATGTGTAGAGAGAGAAAGTGAGAGGGTTGTGAAGTGGAGGCGATGAAGAGACAATAGAGGGTTCTTGTAGTGATGGCGGCTGGGCTGGGTCGTTCTTATCTGCTCAAAGTCTGGGGCCGAACCTAGCTCCGAACCCGAACCGAAAGATACGTTGGATGCAAGGAACTAACCTCCTTCTTTCTTTTAAATTCCCCTTTCATTTTCATGTTTTCTTTATTATTCTTAGGTTCTATCATTTCTTTATTTAATTTTATTTTTGTATTCAACATTTGTTAATGCTTTTATCGCCATTCAGTCATATTAATTAGCTTTTTATATTAAATTATTATTTTAAGTGAGTGGTCACATTAATGGATTGAATTGTCCGCATTGATGCAGTATTCGTGTTGCTTTCGAATACTACCAATTAAAGTTATGAGTGTGAATTTTTAAAAAATATAGAATTTTAGTTTTGTAAATATTTCAATTAAAATTTTGAATTCTCAAATTTATAATGATTTCCCATTTTTTTTTTAAAAAAATATGTAATTAACTTTGAATTTTGTTATTGATGACAAGTGCCAAATATGACTAGTACTAAATAAAATGTTTAATTTGTGAAGAACTGAGAATCAAGTTATAATTGTTTTGAAAAGCAAATAAAAACAAAAAAATCATTCCCAAATTGTTAGACTTATATGAAAATTAATTTGCTATTCATCTTAAATATATTAATTGTACTTGTATTATGTGCTTATTATCATTTTTCATACAAAAGTTTAAATAGTCTCTTTTTAGAAGTCAGAGTATTTAGTTAGAACAAATATGTACAATTGAGAGGTTACATTTTTTTCACAAAAAGAAAAGATAAAATTATTTATCCTCGCACCTATCTTAAAACTAGTACACAATTTCAAGAATACTATTGCTGTTTCTATTTTTTTTATTATTTGGTCTTGACATTTAATTAAAACTGAGTCCATAATATTAGTTAGATTTTGTGAGATTTTACTTTATATTTTTAGAAAATGAAATTAACATTGTACCAAGAGGAGACCATTTCACTTGTTTTTTTTAATAAATCACAATTTTATTGTGAGAAGCTTATTTGAGCTGGCATGCATAACTTGGTCGCCAAGTTCTCCATTTCCCAAAACTCACACTAAACTTGCTCACCAAGACAGCCGCGGGTTAGTCTCGATTTTAGTTCCCGCTCACATCTCTTTTAGATGATTAGCTTATTTATAAAATTCATTATATATATATATAGTCCCAAAATAATTCATTTGTGAAATTACCTAGATCATCAAGAAAAATAGTCTATATGGGGTGAATAAGTTTTTCGTCAATTTTATGATCAATTAAAACTATCTAGCGAAAATTCAATTTTAATCAATCACGAAATCCTAATTTTTTAATTAGATAAAATCATGAATATAAGTGCAGAAAAAAAATCATGAAAAGATAAAGAGACTTTTACGTGGAAAACCTTGAAAAAGCTCCAAGTAAAAACCACATATATACTCGGGTATCGATACACTATGAATCAAGCAGTACACAAACTCTATGAAATTTTAGACTTATAAATCACTTTGATTTACCTTTCTCCACTTGAAGTCTAACAAACTTGAATCACTCGCGCTCCACGAATCTCTCGCTTCGATCTCCGTACTCTGACAACTCCGCTTCTCAACAGGTCAAATAACTATGAAACCTCCTGCTCCGATCTTCGCAACTCAAACGACTCCGCTTCTCAATTGATTAAAGCAACCACGTTACAATAGGTGGTGTGTTGATTTTTCAGAATCTAGGTCATTCAATTGTGCATAAGATTATCGATATAGAAGCACAATCGAATAAACCCTAAGAGAGAATTATAAACTAAATGATCACTCAATGATTTTCTCTCTCTATCTCTTTCTCTACAGAATAATATAAACTATAGAATAATTGCAAAGATCTCACAAAAAACTCTCAAAAATCTGTAGAGACTTCTCCTATTTATAGAGAGAGCTGAGAGAAATCCTAAGTTAACCATTTTTCGTAATTTCACATCAAACTGAGTAAACTCCTTTGATCTAGTATTCAATATGTATATATCACGTGTAACAAAATGTTTGAGTCACAGTCATATCAAAAGATCTTAAGTTGAGGACAAATTTGAGATTTCACAACTTCACTTCGCAGGGAAGCTACACGCGACGTGTAAGTCAAATTTCAATGGGCGTAGATATGGCGTAATTTTGACACTTTTTAGCCACTTTTAACTACTGGGCGCATAAGTTGGGCGTCCCAAAATTCACGGAAATCACTTTTATAGGGAATAGTGTCGTTTGAAACCCCCCCCCCCCATTAGAATGATTTTTGAAGTTTCAGCTTTGAAAATATTATTTATGCCCTCCGGAATGCATTTTTCACTCAAACTTGCTCCTTCTTCATTTCTCTTGTATTTTCCATTTTCTTTAAACTTGATTTAATTTTGACAAAGTTTGTTTATGCCTTTACAAGACCACTTCAGTTTACCTAAACCTACCCGACCTCACAATTCACTCAACATAATTATTGTCTAGAACATGTCAAACATAAACAATAATATAAATGTTCTTTCAATTTGAGAAGTCAATATGTTATAATATCTTATAAATTTATTAACTTAACTTTTATACATTAAATTTATAAAATAACTAAATTTGATTATCACATCATCCTGAACTCACTAAAAATAAATTTAATAATTCACTAATCAAAAATCATCTCAAAAAGTTCAATTTTTAAAAGAGATGTTATAAATTAAAAGGTAATTTGTATTAACACCCCCTGATGTATTGGTTATTTGCAAGTAGATGTTGGTCAACGCACTATCTTGCATTGACACCCTTTGAGATTTGTAAAGTGTTGCAATGATACCCTTTTGAGGCATAAAATGACTTTAGTGTCGTTGATTAATTTAATTTTTATATGAAATCTCTAAGTTAGCCCAATGCTTAAACCCTACACTTTACCCATTACACCAACCACCTTTATCATCACACTCTTATTATTAAAAATATACAATAAATAAATAAGATATACAAGATATATAATTTTATTTTAAACATAAAAATTAAAAAATATCAAAAATATTTTGAAAAATATATGTAAAGGTAAATTATACCACAAAAAAAATTTCATCGATAATAATACTAAATTTTTTTTTTATTTAATTACCGCTCTTGATTTTTATTATATTACTGTATAAATATTTCTCAAAAAAATTAAAGGGTTATATCTAATAACAATTTTAGGTATTACATATCTAATAAAATATATATAAATTTTTATGTACGAATAGAAAAAAAAAGTTATATATTTTATACTATTGTCAATCAATAATTTTAATAAAATTTGATAATATAATGGTAGCATTTCTTTGACATATAATACCTATAATGGAATATCTTATTTAGATATGTAATACCAAAAACAATCCCATTCCATTATGAAATTTGATAATATAATGGTATAATTTCTTAGATAAGTAATACCTACAATGGGTAATGTGTAATATTTAGATATATTTTTTTCTATTCGTACATAAAAAAATATGTATATTTTATTAGATATGTAATACCTATAATGGTTTTAGATATAACACTTTAATGTTTTGTGAGAAATATTTATATAGTAATATATTAAAAATTAGGAGCAATAGTTAAATAATGAAATTTTCTTAGTATTGTTATTGATGAAATTTTTTTAGTGGTAGAATTTACCTTTAAATCTATATTTCAATTTTTTTTTAATGTTTTTGAATTTTTATATTTAAAATAAAATTATATATATTGTATATCTTAGTAGTATTTATTTACTGTGAATTTTTTTAATAATAAGAGTGTGATGATAAGGGTGGTTGATATAATGGGTAAAATGTAGGGTTTAGATATGGGGTAACTTAGAGATTTCACATGAAAAATAAATTAATAAAGGGCACTAAAACCATTTTATTCCTACAAGGGGTGTCATTGTAATACTTTACAAATCTCAGGGGGTGTCAATGCAAAATAGTCCATTGACCGGCATCTACCTACAATTGACCAATACCTCAAAGGATGTCAATGCAAATTATCCTAAATTAAAACAGTATTTCTTTTCTTTTCTATTTAAATTCGCATCAATATACTATTTGAGTGGATGGCATGATACTAAATGTTTGTCTCTATAACCAATTATAACGATAGGAGACTTGAGATTAAACCACATATGAAATATTTAATCGTGACGTAAATCTAATCCGACTTTAAATCTTAATCATTCGTCCAAAATTCAACTCATTCTTCGATTTTGAAACTTGTGTTTGCAACTCGGGTTGAAGTCTCGAGTTTGAAAGTCAAGTTACCCCTATTACCAATTTATTTTCAAATTTTACTTCATTTTAAATTCTTTTTAAATTAAATTAGTACTATTAAACACAAAAAGAATTATGAACTTTTTTTAATAGTGTGAAGTGTAACACTAAAGAGTATGCAAGCAAATATGGTTCGAAATGTCATGGTTTTAAATTATACTCCATATGAAGTTTTTAAAATATAGCATATTATATATAAGAAACTTAATGATACAATTCGGATTGGTGTTGAAAACCCAACCTGAATTCAATTCCAGCTTAATTTTCTAATTCAAGTTTAATTCTATTGTAAAAATGTCATCAAAGCCCGTAATAAATGAAATTTCTAATACTAGATTCATGTTGAACGAGCTCCACTAACATTATTCTTTAATGAATTACCTTTTCATTATTAATTTTTATACCTGATTTTTTTGTTCATGCATCACTAATTGTGACAAAAAGTTAATGTTGTCTAATTTTCTCTCTTTTTCTTTATTCTTTTGAAAGAATATCTAATACAATTTACAACTCTCCAACATGCGATGTAAGAATCGTAGCATTACATTAAATCAAGATGTTTGATGAAGTATGTACCGTCCAATATCTTATAGAATTAGTTAGGCAATTTTGTGCCCTATTATAAAACTAACATATTTATAATCTTGAATAATATGAAAAATTAACAGGGTGGATTAGTTTGGTAATCTAACCCAATATGTCATAGTTCCTCAACCCACTCCTATTCTGTCCTCTCACACACACTATGCCAATAAAGTGATGAGAGAAGATCCCATATTGGGAATAACTAATACTTGTGATATATAATATATATATATATATATTTTTTAAAACAATCCAACAGATGATCAAATAGGTGATGCAAGAGCACAAGGTCCACTACCCAACAGTTTTCTCAAACAGACTCTTAACTATTTGGTCACTTCGAAGACACCAAAGATCATCAATTTTAATGAGTTATATAGTCATTTTGTGAATATGTTATAATTGATATATATATATATATATATATATAGGTGTGTTATAACAATAAGCCAAACAAGTATTTATAAAGGGTAGGGTTGGTGAACTAGGTTACGTAGGATGGACCTCGAGATGGTTCAATAAACAATTTGGTCACTTGGATAATGAATTCTATATTTATTTTCACATGTAAAAAAACATTGCAAATCTTAGTTCGATATGTCTATATTAAAAATATTATTGTTCTTTATTGGGGTTATTTTGTAATTTTATATTAAATATATACCTTGGTTTTAATTTCATGGAGATAAGTGAAGTGGTCCAACTATTTGCTTAAAAGATATACTTAAATGACAATTAATTAATGGAGAAATTCAACCTAGGTTTTAAATGCTATAAAGAAAAAAATAAATGGGGGGTTGACTTCTATATTCCTTCCATTAATCATGATTTAAATACAGATTAAAATATAAATAAGTACGTTGGCGTGATTAAAGTATGTCATGTTTTCAAATCATCCTCTAGTAAAATTTTAATTTATTGAAATTTCGGATACAAATCACCCTAACCCTAAGCACGGGATTTCATGGATTCTTAGGCCATGTTTGTCAGTGCTTTTGCTTCCGGCTTTACGCAAAAGAAAAAGAAAAATAGAAATTGTTTTGAGAAGCTAGTACCCCAGCTTCTTTAAAACGCTCTTACAAGGCTCAGAAGCTCTTTTAAAATTTTTGCTAAATACCGTTCAAAATAATTTTTTCCTCCAAAAAATCAAAAATAATTTTTGAAAAGACAATCCAAACAGGGTCTTAATGACCTACCCTAAGATCTCTTGATCAAATAATATTGACACCCATTAATTTTCTTGAAATGTTTTGAATAATTATTTTTGACCAATGCCATTAACTTCAATATTTAAAGTCAATTGACCATAGAGAGAGAAATACATGGGAAGAGATATATAGGTTGTTGTTATGACGTTAAAAGCTACAAATGACTTCTTTAGTGAGGATATTATTTCACATATGCCAAGAATATGGGGCCTCAATAATTGATGAGGCTCAACTTGATTCTCAACATATTGGAGGGGTAGGAAAATGACACCGGACAGAATAGAGATTATTCTGTAGGCTAGCGCAACGGGTAATTTGCAAGAAAGAAAAGGGAGAAATTCGACCCAAAATTCAGAGAACACTCTGGAATTTTATATAATTATGTATAATCAAGAATGAATAAAAACAACCCACAAGCCGGGTATAAATAGCTGAAAATCGACCCCTAATGGGATTTTTGCCAAAAATAGCAAAACCCTAAAAGTCCTACCAAAACAAAATATGGAAAAAAATAAAAAGATTGCCAAAAATCTGGCCCAAATCGGGTTTAGAATCAATTCCTAATTGACAAATTAAAGATTACCATAAATAAAAATTAACTAAAAATAAAGATTTGAAAAGGAAACCGCCCCAATTAGGCTAGATCACGATTTCCTGCCATCCTTGCGCTGATCCTCCTGCATCAGTCACCCCGGGTTGGAAAGAACTCGTCCTCGAGTTCACAGCAGCATCAGCAGAATCCTCAAAACAAGGACTCAGGTGTTTCACATTAAAGACATCAGATGTCTTCAAGTGACTAAGGAGACGCAACCTGTATGCGTTGTCATTAATCTTCTGCAATATCTCACAGGGTCCAATCTTCTGCTCCTTAAGCTTATTATACTCGCCAACAGGGAAACGATCACGAGTTAATACAACCCAAACAAAATCACCAACATCAAAAAGTACCTGACGATGATGACTGTCCGCTCGAGTTTTGTACTTGGCATTGCTCTCGTGAATGGCTAGTTTCACTTGCTCATGGATGCCTCGAAGATGTTGGCCATTAGACGATGGAGATATCGACTGATTAAATGCAGAAAGAGACATCATAGAGACTGACGAGGAAAAATCCTTCTTTCGGACAGTGTCTTCAGAGACTACGTTCTCGCCACTACCACTGTCAATAATCATCTTGCAGACTTTGTTGGCCACGGTGCAGGTTGTATGGAAAATATTGGTTTTCAACCAATCATCTTCGGAATCGCTTCTGGGAGTCAGGAGGCTCTTAGGAATGACCAGAGTTTCATGGTCGTCCCCATACAACATATCCTCATCTCCATCTGTGGCATACACTGGCTCTCCAACGAAAGTATCGGTTTTCGACCAATCATCTTCGGAATCAGAATCTTCCGAAAATATTGTCCATAACGGTGGATACGGATTTTCGAAGGTGGAATTGTCGGTATCAGAATCTTCCACATCATGATTACCGATTTCCTGCGCCGCCAGGCGCTGGGTTAACTCTGCCACTTGCCTCTGCAAATCCTCAATCATAACATCCTGAACGTTACGATCACGGTGCGGGACTTCCTCAATCGGAACCTGCCCACGACGACCACCACGACCACGATCACGATTATTAGCCATCGAAAACTGATGGAAAAAAACCGCCTCAGGAAGATGCTGAGCTCTGATACCAATTGACGCCGGATAGAATAGAGATTATTCTGCAGGCTAGCGCAACGGGTAATTTGCAAGAAAGAAAAGGGAGAAATTCGACCCAAAATTCAGAGAACACTCTGGAATTTTATATAATTATGTATAATCAAGAATGAATAAAAACAACCCACAAGCCGGGTATAAATAGCTGAAAATCGACCCCTAATGAGATTTTTGCCAAAAATAGCAAAACCCTAAAAGTCCTACCAAAACAAAATATGGAAAAAAATAAAAAGATTGCCAAAAATCTGGCCCAAATCGGGTTTAGAATCAATTCCTAATTGACAAATTAAAGATTACCATAAATAAAAATTAACTAAAAATAAAGATTTGAAAAGGAAACCGCCCCAATTAGGCTAGATCACGATTTCCTGTCATCCTTGCGCTGATCCTCCTGCATCAGAAAACCAAGAAGCCTATGGACTATATAACTTGTTAAATATTATTAGGTATAAGTACCTATATATGATTCTTGTACCAGCATAATTATGTAATTAAACATGTGTATATTATATATGTATGTACAATTATATAATATGCATACATTATTGGTGTTACAAGAACTCCTATGAATATTTATTACTATTTAATTGGTCCCATAAACATCTGATTCCCAACTCGGTCGGCTTGGAAAAAGAAGTGGAGAAAAGAAAAAATAAAGAATGCCCTTAGACTGACTAGCTTTAAAGGTCATCATTGACAACTGAATTTTGAGTAACAAGTTCAATATGTTGGATGAAGTGATTACGACATTCATGCAAATTGCAACACAGTAAAAAGCTGGGATTTTCAGCAGTTTAATGGTAGTACTGCTATCAGCTATGCTATAGATGTGTAATCATGTATATATATATATATATATATATAAATATATATTTCTTCGTTCTTGAGTCTCTTGAAGCACAAGTACAACATTCGTGCTTTTGCTTCACTAGATCCCAAGGCTAAAATGGAGCTCTCTTTTTTCTTTTTCCTTTTCTCTCTCTCTTTTTTTTCTTTTTCATGATAGACTTAGAAGTACATATAGATGTAATGATGCAAAATAATAACGGAATCTAGGGCATGACACTAAATTCTGCTATTTTTATTTCCTTTTTGTTGTTGGGGTGGTTAGTATTTATTCAAAATTATTAATTCTTCCAGATAGATATATATAAACATATGGTTGAGGACTTTTGAAAAGGAAACTTTCCTATACAAAGTTTAATTCAGACATTTTCCCAATATATCTTAATAAGTGAGTAAATGATCAATGATGAAGACATTAGTAATTTTTTTAAATAAACCAGATTATTAATAGAGGTCACGCTAATATTTGCACTGCTCGCGCTTAAAAATATTGGTTGGTGGAATCATTTATCGAAAGCTAAAATAATTTTGGTGGAATAGATTGGTCCTGTCTCTAATATTCCCACTGATTCAAGTTGTACATACTCAAAATTGTTATATTTAAATGTATTATTCACAAAGTGTGACAAAAGTGAATAGAGGTTTTTATAAATATCTTAGAAGAAAAAGGAGGTATTTTGGCTTTTGCACCACGGCCACGGCACACCACCCATGACCAGACCAAAAGGACACTTGTACTATTCTTGATGTGCGATTTACACGCAGTTGACACTCTCTCGCTATATATACATATATATATATATATATATATATATTATTGCCGGCCAGGGCCCAACGTCTACCTTTCCGCAGCCGCAACGAAAATGCCTCCAAATTGGCTATATGTATAACCATACATACGTACAATGCGTTGAATATCCATTTGGGCCACATCCTGGCGATTAAGCTAAAAAGCAGGTATCAAAGCCCAAATTCAGTCCAGTAACTCTGAGCCCAAGCACAGGGTAGTACAACCATTTGGAACCATACTGAAACTTCTCAGTGTTTTTTTTTTTTGGGAAGAGCTTTTAAGAATTTTGTCTATTAGGGCCTTAGCATTTTGGTTTTATATATAGTTTTGGGCTACCGCTTTTACATATACGTATCTCTAAAAAGAAAATTTCATCCTATTTCAGTTCTCACAGATTTTAAACCAACACGAAGGTAAGCAAGAAATAGAAAAAATAGAAAAAAAATTAAAGACAAATTGGATTGGTTTTTGTTCCAGAAATAAATGGCAAAATAAAATTTGATTTTGTGCACTTCAAATTTGGGTTGAGTCCAACACTGCTAGCAGGTCCAGGCCCACCACAAGAACTTTTGGTTTGGGTTGATTTATTAATTTAAGCCGAAGTTGATACTCATGAATCATGATTTAACACGTATTTATACAACCTCCTCGTAGATCCATACCAATGATCAATTAAAATAAGTCAAACACATTATTCATGATTTTTTTCCTTAAAAATGACATGATAGTATACGTGAAAGGTTGGTTTAATTTACTAGCCTTGTGTCTTTTTATTTGATTTATTTTATTAATTCTTTGTTTTCTGATGTGATATTTTCTTATTGAAAATAGAAATTGTTGACATGAGTTTTCTTTTTTTTTAGTGATAAATAATTAATTAGTACTCCCTTATAGATTTAGGGTTTGTTTGGTAATCATTTATATTTGTTGTTTATTGTTTATAAAAAAATATAATTAATGTTTATGTGTTATTTTGTTTAGGGATAAAAAAATTTATTGTTTGATAACCGCTTACATTTTTTATGTTTTTATAAACAATAAACACAAAATTATGTTTTGTTCCAATTTTTGTTTATGTTGATGGCAGTGGCTGGTGGTGATGGTAGAACCAGTGGTCAATAGCGGTGGTTGGTAGTGGATGGTGGCAAGTGGAGAAGATGGTTGGTAATGGTGGCCGGTGGGGGTAGTTGGTGGTGGAGGTGATTGGCGGTGTTGGTGTAGGATTATGGTGTATAGAATAGAGAGTTACAATATTTCATAAACATAAATAGAAAATAATATACATTGTTTTGGTGTTTATGAAATATCCTTAGCTAAATTGTCAATTTTAAAGTGTTTAGACATTTAACCAACGTATTTTCCTCAATATCTATTTATTAATAAACCATAAACATAAACACATGCAATTACCAACTACCCCCTAAAAAAATATCAACTAGAAATTTGTATTCATGATGATATAGCCTTCCAGAAATCACAGTATAGTTGTTTGTTGTTAAGTGATATATATGGGCATATATATATATATATGAATTGGGAAAATAATTCATGACTAACTAGTTGACAAAAGAATAGAACAAATAAACAAGGAAGCGTGGAGTGAAAAAAGAAGGCACTAGCCAAGCAAAGTGAAATGGAATGGTCCCATTCTTGAAACAACCAAAATGAGGTCAAGCTCTACCATGTGACCCTTTTCCACAACCTAGCTAGTCCTAGACCTAGCAATTCGTATAAACCTTTCTCAATTTGGTATAAGTATTTATAAGTAATTTTTTTTATTATTATTATATTTTGGAGTTTTTTGTGTGTGTGATTTTCGTCCAGTAAATTGGTCTTTGTTGCATTAGGAGGAAATGGGAAACAAACAATATATATAATATGAAGTTTGAACATTAGACAAAGTTTTTTTTTCGGTAATTAACATTAGACGAAGTTCAATTTCTAATAATCTCATGCATGTCAATCTCTATCTATAGAGAACAAAATTTGCAATATAATATTAATATATACCTCTCTACTATAAAGCTATAACTACAATGTATGCATGCCCATATACTTATGTATATAAAAGCTATAACTACTACACTGCGCTTGGCTGGACACCACAAGTTTCACCAATAACCCTAATGAGTATATCACATGCAGTAATAAGGGATGAACTATCCACTTTGAAGGGTGCTAATTAACTGCTACGTGTAGATACAATGATATCCAAACTAGTTCATTTTCCATTTTCTATAAAATTATACTCCATATATATATAGATATATATATATATTAATCTTCTTTTCTTTTCTTTTTTTCACATTACTTCCAATGGTAGTTGAAGAAACCAAACCACTCAAAAGTCAAAGAGCCATGCATTCAAGTGATGCATGCAATGATGCATACACCAAGAAGCTTCTTGTCGAGCTTTTCAACAAGCCAACTCATCCTCATGCATGCATGAACAAATTGTTCACTCCCTCCTCTACCGGCACATGATTGTTGTCAACTTGGTATCTTCTCTCAAAGCCTATATATATGGCAGTATACATGTGTATAATTCTAGTGGTGCATGGTGACAAGTTGTAAGAGATGAGTGAGGGTTAAAAGAAACCGAGAGTTTATATTGAGTTACTCTGTGGACGTACCCGATTTTTGGGGAACCACGTAAATATCTGTATATATATGTATTTGTGTGTGTATGGTTTGAGTAGATCCTAATAATAGAGCACAACAACCGACATTGGGAAACTAGCCATGCCCTATATTTTTGTGGAAGGGTTCTAATGAATGCATGTGAAATCTAACAAACTATTTAGAGGTTAGGAAGATTTGGTCTCGATGATTACATATATAAGTTTGAGCATCAGCAATTATACATATATATATATACACACATACATCTATATATATAGTGATTGTGGACGACAGCAAAAGCACACTACATGTAGTAGGTTTACTAGTGTAAGTAAGAGCATACTTGTGGTGTGTCCATAGTATGATGTACTATGGACCAACTTTTGTGGGGACTACCATTTCTCTTGTCATGTGCTTCAACCACTCTATGTCCTCCATAGACGCGCTTTTGCGATCCCTTAAATCCCTATATATATATATATATATATATATGCACACACACATACACACACCCATATCTTGCATGGCTACCCACCAAATTCTTAGTATTTTTTTCTGTGTGTTACTAGGTTTAGGCATATGTTCTGCCACTAGAGCCCTTCTCACTCTTGAAGGAGGTCTTGGCTATGGTGAAGGACATGGCATTGGCGGCGGGTATGGAGGTAGTGCTGCTGGAGGCTATGGTGGTGGTGGAGGCTCAGGTGGTGGGGGAGGTTATGGAGGTGTAGGAGAACATGGAGGTCCTAGCTATGGAAGTGGCAGTGGAGGTGGCAGTGGTGGTGGTGGTGGTGCCGGATATGGTGGTGAACATGGTGCCGGGTACGGTGGTGGTGGCGGAGGTGGAAATGGTGGTGGAGGTGGTGGAGACCATGGTGGTGGATATGGAAGTGGGGTTGGTGAAGGAGGTGGGGCTGGGTATGGTGCTGGAGGAGAACATGGTGGGGGATACGGTGGTGGCGGTGGAAGTGGCGACGGAGGTGGTTACGCCGCAGGTGGAGCGCATGGTGGTGGTGAAGGAGGTGGGAGTGGCAGCGGCTATGGAGGTGGTGGAGAACATGGTGCGGGATATGGTGGAGGAGGTGGGAGTGGTGGCGGCCGTGGTGGAGGTTATGGTGCCGGAGGAGCAGGAGGTGGTGGCTATGGGAGTGGTGGAGGAGCCGGTGGGGGTGCGGGAGTGGAGCATGGTGGTGGATATGGTGGAGGTGGCGGCGGTGGCTCTGGTGGTGGAGGTGGTTATGGTGAACATGGAGGTGGCTATGGCGGCGGTAGTGGCGGTGGAGAAGGCGGTGGTCATGGTGGCTACATCCCTTGAGAACATGCTTGAGCCTCCTTACAATTGCCTAAAAAGATGTCTCTATTCTAACCAATATAATTAAGGGGAAAATAAGATTAATCGAGTTGAGAGCATATTTATAAATTCTACTATTTTGTAAGATGGATGACCCAAGGGTTATCATTATAATTTATGTATTGTTGTCCTCAAAATTATTAAGATTTGGTGCATTCCCACAACCCTAATTAGATGGTGAATCATCAAATTGATCCTAGCTGCTCATACGTTCATGGTGCATATGTACCTTCATATATGATATATATATATATATATATATATATTATAGTTTATATATATGAAGTATAGAAATGTATATATTTATATAGTTTTATTTTTTTTCACAACTTTGGGGATTTTATCTCAATTATTACACGGGATTCATTCAAAGCGATGATCACTTAACATGAATCGAGTAATGCTAGAATTAATTATATTAACAGTCATGATTTCGGCGAATTTTTGTATGCAGTAATAATTAATAACTAATCGTAAAATTTAATGCTTCTTAATTCTCGTTCAAATGGCCAATCTGTTTGGGTTAGGTTTATATATATACCTTTGTGCTCTATAGGGAAATGATAATAATTGTTACACCTAATACTCAATTTTTTTTAAAAAAAAATGGATATAAGATCAAATTTCAAAATTATTTCTTGCATTACTTAAAGCATAAAAGACTCTCCGCTAGATTATTAGATTTTGACATTGTACGCATGCCTATGGAAACTGGTTTCCATTGCTGCATTAATGCTGATAATTTGAGGTAGTGTATATATTCCAAATTAATCTCATGGTCACATATATATAATGTGCTTATATATGTATATGGTTCAGATTATAGTAATCCCATTGTAGACAAAAGCAGAATTAATATTCAAGTGCTACACATACAGAAATCAACTAAATGGATATTTATTGAAATATTTGGACATTGAAGCACAATATCCTAAATGGAGTACTTGGGCATGCAGTGAGGTTTTTCAGGTAAACCTTACTAGTGATTATTAATTAATTAGCTAAACATTTTTATTTATTTTTAAGAGATCATTGCTTGAGAATTTTCATCCTCCATTCTTCTGAGATTATCAACTGTGGAGTAGGTGCCAACCACGACGAATCTCCGGGAGTGCTCTCTATATCGCCATTATCGATAAGGTGAGATCGCCCTCTGATCATGTCCACATTTCCGTCATCGTTCATCATAACGATGTTGCATGGAACTCTTTCTGCATAGTATTCTCTGTACTTCCTATGATGCCTGTCACCATTACACATCCCAATCATATATATATATATATATATATAGTAGTGAGTGTTAGAATAAAGAAATGAGGAAAATAATAATATTCTGTATTGAATAATGTGAATATATAAGAGTATTAACAATGATAATGATAATGTCCTTTTACATATGCATGAGAATGATATATATATATATATACCTATCAAACAATACTAGGGTAGCATGAAGGCTTGTGATATTCTCCAAAACAACTAGCTGTAAAGGGAACCCCATTGCGGATCTCATTTGGGGCTTAATCTTTAAAAGAAAAAAATATAATTAGGAGAGATATACTAAGATCATATATTGAGAAATTAATAATTTGTTCAATTCATGAAGAGATCATAATACCCCATATTGTTTGCAGAGATCTACTAGTCGATGAATTTTTTGATACTTGACATCATTCTTCAACTCGATTCTCTCCGTTATGGCCGTCAAATCTTCAATATCCATCGTCCAAATATCAGACCATGTTTTGGAAGACACTGAAATGTGAAGAACAACACAATTTACACATGAGCCAAACTTAAGTCACATGCATGACGTCCCCAAGAAAGAAAAAAAAAAAACATTTATCCAACCTATTAAAAAATAAAAAGTAACAAAGATGTACAGGAAATAAAATCAGTTAAAATACTTTCTACTTTTTTTTTTTAGTTCCAACTTTATCGGATTTGTGTTGAGTGATCATTAAACGCTGAAGATTTCGTTTGTTTATTTTAACTTTTATTTTTTTCATTTAACTTTTGACTGGTCATATGAGTAGTCTATGACTAACTATGATATTTTCAAACCCGTTTGAGTTGATAGTATGTGTTGTGTATATATATGAATATATGTACATATATCTATATATACTTACATGGCATGTTGAGCCAGGGGGTAACACCGAGGAGAGTAATGCTGCACAAAGCATCAAAGGCAATATACTTGAGAACCCATTCAAGAGGCTCCATAGAAAACTCCCTCAAACCATCCATAACAATGACCACATTTTTAGGGATGTCTGATGAACTTGGTGAGGCCTTTGGTATCAGATCTTGTGCTAGTGACCTCTTTCCATTTGGGAATGGTCTTATGGGACTATGAGCAACCATTTCAACAATATCACTATATAGATATAGTTGTATAATTATATATATATATATGCAAATTAAACAAGATAGTCAGAGAGTTGAGAGAGAGAAGGGATTTATTGCAGGGACTATTAGTCCTTGTATAGGAGTTTTTCTAGGAAAAACCAAAACTAGGGTTCGGTTATAACAAGAGTTCAAAAGTTGAACATAATTTGATTTTATATAAACTATGCTCCAATTTCAAACTAAGTATGATAGTCCAAACCACACTTGGCGTATGCAATTATGTGATATCTATTACGAGATTTCATGTATTTTTTTACTCTTTTGTTCCAATCCAAAAGTAGTGTGTGACAAGGTAGGGTATATACTCTAGTTGGATGAAATATATATGAGGTTAATAACTAGGAAATTGCAAGGGACAGAATTGAGTAAGCTTAATTTCATTGGTACCCAGATGAAATTACCATAAGCACAATAAGGGAGTACCATGTGGGGGTCATATAAGAGGGTGATCACATTGAGTGTACTCTTATATTTGTGTGTGTGTGTGTGTGTATATATATATATTTCCACACTACTTAAGGTTTGTCTATTTTCTTCATTTGCCAATTATCAGTTTGACCTCTTTATACTATATTACTGCATTGGTAAATTGGTGATCTTCAGACTTCAACTACAGAAAACCTTTACTCATTACTCTGTTTCATAAGGATACTCTTCTCATTTCTTTGGAATTTATTCCACAAGATATATTGTATCTTACACAAAGCCATGTACATGGAGAAAAACCCAAATATTACTTGGCTCTTCATGCCCTGTTTTCAATTTCTTCCAAACCTTCCTGTCACCTAATGAAACCTAAGTGAATTCTACAACAAAGCTAGGACCAAACCTAACTGAGGCCTTGTTTGGGGAAATATCTTATTTCATGTTCTGAAAACATAAAATAAAAAATAAAAAATCAGTATATAAATAAATGAGCAATAAACTCTTCACACAAATAGATATATAGGTGCACAAAACAGGTAAGCTCTTCCATCTGATTAAAACCCAAACAAGATCACAATGACAAAATAAACTTTACAAATTAAAGGTTTTCCTAATTTCAACTTCTTGCTCCCTTCATTGTAGATACAGGGAAAATGTTTGGAATAGGTGGATCGACAAATATGAAAGAAAGCTCTTACATAGAGCAAAAGATACAGACAAAGCCCGTCTTAAAATAAATCCTCAGCTATGGACAAAATATATGCTGCTATTGTAACAAACTCGCGATGATTTTGATTCTGGACGACTATATCAGAGAACTCTGTCCTGAAAATCGGACATAAAACTGGAGGCCAGGGAACTTAGTTTTTTCCCAGTCTCCCCTGCCATATTCTTAAGAGAAGAGATGTCCTGTTGTGCCTACAACAATGAAGATTAGAAAAAAAAAACTCAGAAGGAAAACGGAAATTTCATCCTTTGGTAGACTAAAGTATGACCCTCTAATATCAAAATGACACATACAATTCAAATGTTCCACAGAGGGGAAATGCCAACTTGCAAAGCGTACCTGGAAAGAGAGTCGGTTAATGAGGTCACTTGCAGCGAGATCAAGAGAAGAATCTGCATCATCTCCAAAGAGATCGGCACTAGAGATGGCAGCAGAACCCTTGGAAGCAAGAAAAGGAAAAACAATATCTGGATGAGTGAACTTTTTAAGTAATTACAATCAATGAATTTATCTACTTCACTTAGTGTAGGGGGCGAACTTTTGAGTAGAGAAATTGTTGTTGCATTATAGATGAACACCAATTCTCAATACAAAGAGAGGGAGAGGGGAATTGGTACTCCGCAAAGAGAGGACTACATGTCCCTTCCAAGTCCGTATAATTGTTTGTGGAATGATGATGGGATGCTGTACAACAAGGACTACATGACCCTTCCAAGTCAGTATTCTGATTCCAGAAGTCATATATTCTGTTACATGTAAGAAACTGACCTCAAAATGGATTTAAATAATTCTAATTTGTTACTTTATTTGTAGGTGCATGTGTGTCTCGGTTACAAAGAATCGCTTTCTTTGTTTTCCATGTAACCTAGAATCAGGTGGCAATTCCAAAATCAAACCTTTCGCATTTCACAAAAAAAATGGTGTCGACACACTTTTTTTTTTTTTTTTTCACATACGTTAGATTGAAGTAGTCTGAATTTGATGTGACAAAACAAATTCAATAACAATAATCTTGCAACCATGAAAATAAATTCATTGTTTAAGTTGAGTTGTATCACCAAAAATTGCAACAATTCTATACACCATTAGCTACACAAAAAAGAAAAAGAATGCTCTCTAACTGAATTGACCATCCACTAAATTTCATTTCCATGACAATTTCATTCTTGACTTGCAGTAATACAAAACTTGACCAATCCTGCATCTACTCAACTAAGATCGGACAGGACACAGGAAGCAATAGCAGCACAAAATATTATAGAATTATCTATGTATGCCATTTTGGGACGCGCTTCGAGAAATCCAAGAGTGAATAAATATAATTCTAAATTTTTAAACAAGTGATGGTAAAGAACACATACCGAGAACTTCTGCAAGGAAACCTGAGAATCTACATTGCCGCCATTGTTCTGGTTCCCAAAATATTGGGCAGATGAAATAGATTTTGCATTAGAGAACTTCTTCCTTGCTTCATCAGTTTCCTGAACCCAATAATGATTAATGTGAAGAAAATTAACTTGGAGAAACATGAGCATTGAATATCAAATAAACTGGTAACACAGAACCGAAACCAATTAAATGGAAAATATACAGCATGTCACTATTACAATTGACCAAAATCTAGGGTACCATGTGATGTAGCACAACAATAGTGCTATTTATCATACTCCCTCTGTCCCAATTTATAAGGTCTTTTTGGGGAATCCAACATTTTAAGATATTGTATTGGTAATGAATAAAATACCAATTTTACCCTTGGTCCCGCCATAATGATGTGATAGTTTATTGTGTAGATGATTTATAATTTAAATGCATGAAAGGTAAATTAGTAACGTGGTATGAAAATGTGTTTTGACATTTCAAATGAGAAACTTATTTTGGGACGGAAAAAAGAGTAAAAATGGACACTTATTTTGGGACAGAGGGAGTATATCGTAACCCGGGGAGGGGGGGTTATAGAACTTAAGATTTTATGAAGGCAATGTTCATGCAAAAACAACAGTATTTTTTTAACAAATAGAATAAAAGAATTCCATGATGATACACATTCCATGGGTTATATTGGGTAATATAGCAAGTTAAACTTGTTTAACAAGCCAAATGAAATCATCTTAGAAAAATGTAACGAAAAGAACAGGACCAACCTAGTTCAAAATGGTCAGAAACAACATCCAGAATTCTACACAACCACTGTCTTAATGCTAGAAAACCCACGTCCTAGGACCAGGGACGGAGCCAGAAAAAATTGTAATGGGGGGCAATCTATGATACCAGGGGCAATAAGCAAAAAAAATTAAAAATTTAATGGGGGACAAATCTCATTTTTTTCTTATATTCCCTTAAAAAAATCTTGTTTTAGTATTACAAATAGCAAATAAAAAAAAAATGGGGGACAGTTGGCCCCCACCACTTGGCTGTGGCTCCGTGCCTGCCTAGGACTGCATCTTTCATGAAGTAGGAAGTTTACATGAACGGATGTACATACTAAGAGTAAATTTACTAGCCATTTCTATGTTTAGGACAGTGCAGTTTATAAAAAGAGATGTGTATCAAGTCGGTGATATATATGTACCAGTATAATTACATTTATCTAGTTTTGGTCCGACACTGAAAAGAAAATTCCTAAAGCATGTAGCTTACTTGCAGTTTCGACGAATTGGAGCTTGTTTTCTTTGGAAAACCACTCTCCATTCCATAGTCAGCAAAGAAACTTGAGGACTTTGGGGGAGATATGTGGTTAATCAAATGTGTACCTCCAGAACTCACATCAGTAGCTTGGACATTATCCGTGTACTCGAAACGTGATGTTAAAGATGGACAAACTGTCGATGCACTATTAGTGGATGTGGAAACTTGCACAGGTGGTTCTTCAGGCTTCTGGTCATAGAGACTTTCACTTGGCTGTATTGAACAAAATTTTAGTCCAAAGGAGATGTATTTAAATTAACACAGAAAATCAAGCAACAAAAAGTAAATTTCAGAAACAGAAGTTCCAAACATTAAAATTCATTCCAGTAAATATAATAAATGTTTTGTCGTTTCCAAACATCCGATTTGTCATAAAGGTGAATTACCTTAGAAGTAAGCTTTCGGGCACCAAGGCCCCCAGTCTTTCCTGTTTTCTTTGCACCAAGAGGCTTTTTGATTGAAGAAGTGACAACTGTATGTGTAGTTCTAGGTACAGCGGGGACATCAGAAGTTTCGTGTTTTCCCAAAGAACTTTCTTTTGGAACTTCATCAATCTTAAAATCTAGAAATCCATTAGGAGCTTGCAATGACTGAGATACAACTGGGGACGACGGCAAAGCAACCTCTTCTGTTGCGCTTTTAGCAACTTCTTTTGAAAGTAGTTGCCTATATAACTCAGAAGCTCTTGAGGTATACTTGGCCTCAATCTTGCCTCCATCAGTCCAACCATGCTGCTTGAAGAATACTTGAGCTCGGTTATTTCCCCCAAAGCTCATCACTTTTAACTGCTCTGGGGTCCATGAGTCCAAATTGGTAGACCTGCAATGACACACACAATTATAATAAAATATTAGAAAGAGGAAGATTATTGTTGAAGCAGAAACCATAATAGGAAGAGATGTACAAAGAACAATCTCACAAGCATCACGATCAATCCAGCAAAAATTCAAATCAACATTCATTGTAAACAGTAATATATTTGAATACTTTCCATCAGGTAAATTAGAAGATCATGTACAGTCAATATTTCAGTTCCTCACTTTCTGAGATATACCAAGTGGAAAAGTATGCCCAAAAAATTAGCTTTCCTCTGACGCCTTAAACAAAGTTATACAGAAAAAATATATTATGTGCAATAATAACTCTGAATAGAACTTGTTACTGACAGGGACAGTAGAAGTACAAAAGAATGTAGATAGTCTTGAGACTTACAAACGCAGATTTCCAAGATTTCGAGCGATGTATAGACTGTGTAGTATTGTATCCGGCAATAATCAAACATTTTAACACATATAAAGCCTAGAACATTATTTTCCACCAATAGTTCTTAGAGCCTTCTGCATATAAAGAGATGGGTCTCCTAATTAAACAAATTACATATTTTGCGTCTTTCAATGTTTTAATCAACTCTCAGCAATATATGGTGTGTAATCTCTATTTGTGCAAATCAATTGCAAAAGGAATAACAATCAATTTATATATCTTACTAAATCTATAGCGTTGGTTTGCATAGTTTTGTACAACAAACAGAGTTAGATTTAAAGGGGGGCGGTTTAGATTGTCTTTAACACAGTTTAACATTTATAAATCTCAATCGGCAAATACCCATATGGTGCATCCTTTCGTTTCCACTAATTCAATTAGAAGGGACAAATTTGAGGGACCTCTGAAGTCTTTGAGCTGTCCATTTTAGTTTGATGTAAATCTTTTAGAGATCGTGGTTCTCTTAAGTTTCAGCTTCATCAGAAGCTGATATTGATTCTTTGCTGGTTCAAGTGCAGGATCATTAGCAGGCTTAAGGTGGTGCCTTCTAGGTGAGTCGCTTATTTACATCCCAGAATTGGAAAGGTGAAATGCCCTTCTTCTTTTTTTAAGAATATATAAAGAGCATTCAGATAGGAGGAGGAACTTGCATTAATTTCGAAGTCCTAACCATTAAAGGGAAAAGAAGAAGGCAAAACCGGGCGTAATATACTAGTTAAGTGCAAGCAAAAGAAGGTAGGTCAATAGCTAACTAATCAAGAGTTAGTAGAATGGTAAAACCAACTATGGGATTATAATTCCTATAAAAATTTAATTCAAATGATTCCTTTAATTCAAATATTTCCTTCAACTAGTGCTAGGGAAGTCCCAAAATAACTTTTAATTTTTTAATTCATTTTCTTTATTCGTACTAATGCAACAAATCACTAAGACTATACACTTCTCTTATGTGCCATTTGTACATTGCAAAACTAATCCTTTGCATTCATATATAAATATGAGGTCTAAGAAAGCAAATTACAGCAATATGCATCAATTCAAAGAAATGTAATGAATTCTGGCTGTGAATATGTACCAGCATTGTCATTTATACCCAAAAAATAATAATAATAAAAAATAAAATCAACTTATTGAATAAAATGCAAAAATTGTAATAAACGTATGAGCATAGTGAATAAAAAAGTTAGAGATAATGAAGAAATGGAAATGGAAAGACCTGACAAAGCTGATGTGGACACCGAGACTGCGATGAACAGCGGAGCAATCGATGCAGAGGAAGATGCCGTAGGTGACAGAGGCCCAAGTTGGATTCTTGGCATTGCAATCGAAACACATCTGATTATATGTATATATATATACATTTCAAAACAAATCCCATCATTATAAAAAAAAATGGAGATCGGCATAAAGAAATGGCAGATCTGAATCAGATCTGAATGACAATAATAAATAAATAAATAAAAGGTATGAATCACAAATTATAAGAGAGGAAGAGAAAATAAGAAACCTTGTTTTCAGGCTTGGATCTGAGCTTCCTGAAAATGGCATTTTTGTCAGTGAAGTCACCGGAAGCCATTGTAGAGAGAGAAAGTCCCCAATAGGAGGTGGAGGAATTGGGGTTTTACAAGTTAAGAGAAACACCTCTCTCACACCTCCTCAAGGAACACACAAAAATGGAGGACCCAGAAATATATGTAAAACCGCCAATTTCCTTATGCTTTTTTTTTTTTTTGGGTGCGTTTGGAAATGATGTTTTTTGTATTTGTTTTCGGTCTTTAAATATAAAAAATATTTTTGTATTTATCTTTGTTTTTTCAGAAAAAAATTAAAAATAAAAAAGCCTTTGGATGAAGGTGTTTTCACCACTTTTATTTGGTGAAAATTGTATTTTATGAATTTGGTGTTTTCATTTTTTTTACCACCTAAACACAGTGAAAAAACTCAAAAAATAACTAAAAGTTGTATTTGGTGTTTTCATCACTTTTACACACTATTCACATAAAACAATTTTCTTAGGAAAAAAATAGTAAATAGTAATCACGTTTGCCAAACGTATTTTTTTTTAATTTTATAAACAGTAAAAAAACAAAAATAAAAAACAGTCTAGCAAACGGACCCTTTATTTCACACACATATATATACACTTTGGACATATATTTGAAAGCGTTAAATGAGAATTATAAGATTACTGAGTTTGGTAGTCCGTTATTGTCATTGACGTAAATGTGCCTGTCTCTCTCCTTTTCTGGTGGAGGTGACAAAAGGACATGTACAACCAACCGCAACAGATCTACTTAGATAGATTCACTTTCATTTTTATTGCACATTTAAGTTGGGTAAAAAATTAGGTACGTATGAAGAAGGTAAAATACTTATATAAATGAACTATGGGTAAATTCCACTTAGAAAGTGTTCAACACAAGTTCGCCACTTGCGCCCTCAAATTTTATTTTTTTTGTAATCATATTTTCGGAAGGGTTTTTGGCACTTAAAATTATTCTTGTACCCTTACTTTAATGTAAAAGGTTTTAAAATTATTCTTGTACCCTTGCTTTAATGTAAAAGGTTTTAAAATTATTTTTGTACCCTTGTTGGTTAAATTAGAGGACCAAATAATCCTTGTGCAAATTATAAAACATATAAAATTCGAAAAAAATATATAAATTCGTAACAAAAAATATAAAAAATTCGAAAAAATATATATATTAAATTTCAAAAAAATATATAAAATTGAAAAATATATATAAACTTCGAAAAAACAAGTTGGTACTTGGCAAATAGTTGTGCAAATATAAGTATAAAAAATACAAGTAACCAAAGTACAATTCACCAAAACAACATTTAAAGTCAAAGAAAGTGGAAACACATGAACAAAGGCTAGACAACTATACAAGTATACATTAATTCAAACTTCAAAGAGCCAAAATACAAGTTTGCTTTCGAATTTATATTTTTTTTTCCGAATTTTATATATTTTTTCAAATTTTAATATATGTTTTTCGAAATTATATTTTCCCCCGAATTTTATATATTTTGTTCCGAAATTATATATGTTTTTGAATTTTATATTTTCCCCGAATTTTATATATTTTTTCCAAAATGTATATATGTTTTCAAAATTTATATATATTTTTTGAATTTTATATAATTTCATGAATTTATATATGTTTTCGAATTTTATATTTTTCCCAAATTTTATATATTTTTTCCAAAATTTATATATGTTTTCGAAATTTATATATATTTAAGGACATTCATGACATTTCACATAAAGAGTTAAGGGCATTCAGAGGAAGATATTTTGTTTCATGTAATAACTCAGACAAGACAAGGGCATTCATGACTTTTCACAGCTTTAGGGGGTGTGATCGCAAGGAAAATGAAACTAGAGAGGGCGAGGGCAAGTGACCAACACTTGTGTTGACCACTTTTTGAGTGGAATTGACCCATAATTCAAGGGGTCTCACTGCAAATAACCCTAAATTCTATTATATTATATGGTGAAGCAAAATATCACAAATAAATAATATTATATCACATGAACTATTTACGTCAATTACATCAATGAGAATGTTCGAGCCTGCTTGGTTTGTGTTTCTGAAAATAATTTTTCGTTTTCTGAAAACTGTAAAAAGAAATTTAGTTTTCATAAAACTCAGCTACACAAATGCATGTTTTCAGATAATTTATTTTTATTGTTTTCATAAATCTATTTTTTATTCTCAAAATTCTTAAGAACAATTTTCAGAATTAGAAACCAAACATGACCTTAACCTCCACATAGAATGCATAGCCAATGAGACTCCATGCCTCTTATTATGACCTGAAGTGAATAATATTAGATGATGGAGGGCATGAGACACTAAGGCCTTGTTTGGGATTTTGTTTCTGGTTTTACGTAGAAGAAAAATAGAAGTAGAAGTTGTTTTGAGGAGCTGATACCCAACTTCTTCAAAACGCTCTTTCAAACTCCATAAACTTTTTTAAAAATTTTGTCAAATACTATTCAAAACAAATTTTTTCTTCAAAAAACCCAAAATAACATTTGAATAATCAATCCAAAAAAAGTCTGAATGATTTATTGCATTAGACAAGTTACAAGTCGCACAATCTCATAATTTTTAATATTGGACAAGTGCATAACTCTGTACCAGAGCATCGATATGGTATGATGAATGTGAAGTACTTATGGTTGTATTCAAATGTTTATGAAACTTTAGGAGTGAAGTCAAAAATAAAATCGTACAACTACATATATATTACAAAATATTGCATGCGTCATCCTACTATTTTTCTTGACTCCGCCTATAGAGGTTATAGTTAATTTTTATTTAATTAATTATGTGACCAGTGTTATTCCTATTTTTATAACGTAAAACTGACCTTAGGAGTTTAAAATTTGTAACATGTTATGTATTACGTTCAAAAACTATTTATATTTAATTTAAATAAAACAATTCAATTTACGAGCGAAATAATGTTCCTTCTTACTGTGCCAAGTAAGGTTAGTAACAACCAACTAAATTTTGTCATCAAAGAATAAATCACGCAATTTTAGTCCTATGTAATCTCATTTTGTATAAGCAATATAATATTTTCTCTTGAGAACATATGTTCTTGGTCATGGCCCACAGGAAATAATAACGGAACTTATTTTTCATGGGCCATGGCCCATGACCAAGGTTCTACTGGAAGCCCTAAATTTTGAAATGGGCCTTCTGGAATCATCCCATTTGTGAAATTCTGAAATTCATTTTTTGCTTTTGTCAGCTTCCATGCTATTTGTATGTGAGTGTAATAGTAAAAAAAACATGGTACAATAAGGATGGGCCACAGGATTGATGGGCCGAAGACGGATGGACCGAAAAAATAAATGGACCCATAGAATTCTCTAGAAGACAAGTGATCCATAAGTTAGGAAGTTGTCTTACTTATGGAAAAGAGAGTCTAACAAAGAAAATAGTTTATCAGATCTCATGATTTAAGGGATTGATAAACTTGGGTAAATGGGCTTGATCCATTTACCAATTTATGTATAAATACATGGTTGGGGAATGAATAAAGGATTCAAAATTTCTAACCCAATTATTATTGTGTATTTTTCTGCATCTACACAATTGACGTCGTATGTGGGAAACACTATTATTGAAATCTTTTTTCAATAGCTTATCATTCTCTACGAAAAGCTAAGATTCATACCATCAATGGCGGTGATCACACGTTCACAACAAACTGAGTTACCTCCGAATGGAGGCCAACAAGCCGAAGATCCGATTAGGCGAGCCTTGGAGGAGAGGACCACCGAATTGGAGAAGCAGAACGCTAAATTGGTGGCAAAACTGGCCCTGCTTCAGAACCCTCAAGAGGTCTAGAACGACGAGCAGTCCAGCCAGCAGGAGCGGTCTATAGGCCACCAGTCAGAAAGGGACAACCACCTCGTAAAGTCCAACAACGACCGGTAGGAACACGCGGAGTCATCCCTACAGGTGCTCGAGGGCGCAATCCCGAGGAGATTCTGACCATGAAGAAATTGGAGGGAATTATGACCAGATTCCAAAGGGAGGTGCGTAAGGATCTGAAGATGCAGACCCTTATCGATCTGGCCTCCGAGGCATCCATCGACGCCGTGCAGACTCCATTCACCATGATGATCACCAGTGTGCCCTACCCGAAAAGGTTTAGACTATCAAAGTTCACCCTGTTCGACGGCACAACAGATCCAACAGAGCACATCTACCACGTCCATACAAAAATGAACGTCTACAACGAAAACTAAGCCTTACTCTGCAAAGTCTTCCCTACCAGCCTAACTGAAACAGCCCTGCTTTGGTTCAGAAAACAACCACCCTGATCCATTGGAAGTTGGCTCAGACTCTGTGAGTTATTCATTGCCCAGTACTTCAGTAATAAAAGACAAAGGAAAACCATCTCCAGTCTATTCACCATGATCCAAGAAAAAGGTGAATCCCTGAAAAGTTTTGTCCCGCGATTCAATGTCGAGATGTCCTCAATTGACAATTGTGATCAACATTCAGCTGTCGAGGCCTTCAGAATGGCCCTGATCCTTGGAACCAAGTTCCATCAGTCCTTGGTCAAGAGGCCACCAGCAGACAACGGAGAACTCAATTCCAGGGCACAAGGGCATCTCCGAATAAAAGAGGAGTTAGCCATATGCCAAAGAAGGACGGCATTTACAAGCGTAGAGGCAAGGGTAACCGAACCTTCCAGGGTAAAAGATCGGGCACCAGACCGCAAGCGACCGAGCGCTCCTCCTGCACCCTCCCCAGTCCCACAGAAATGCCATAGATTTGAAGACAAGGTCACCCCATTAAAGGTTACCCTGACCAAGCTGTATTAAGAGACTAAGGGTAAAGGAATCTTCCGGTCACCACCACTCATCAGACAACCGATGGATCAAAGAGACATAACAAGACACTGTGCCTTTCATGGCGAGTATGGGCACCACGCCAACGAGTGCAGAAGTCTTAGGAGGCAAATGGAGGCCATGATAACAAAAGGAGAGTTGACCGAGTACGTTGCCAAGGAGGGTACCAGATCAGACCAAACGTCACATACACCTGTCAAGGGGGCAATGGGACAGCCCGTAAAAGTCATTCACATGGTTCACGGAGGACCAAGTCGATCAGAAATAGAGGAAGCC
The DNA here is from genome assembly GCA_963922005.1 of Cornus suecica. NCBI lineage: Eukaryota > Viridiplantae > Streptophyta > Magnoliopsida > Cornales > Cornaceae > Cornus > Cornus suecica. The sequence continues at coordinate 103,081,210 of OY998238.1, forward strand.
CGTAGATACCAGATGCGTCAAACCCAGAAGCTGCGAAGGGTTGGGGAAGTCAGCGAGTTTCGAAGCCCGAAAGAGGATGCCCAAATAACTTTATCTTCTACGGATATGCGAAGCATTCAATCACCACATGAAGATCCCTTGGTTATCTCCTTCATGGTCTCGAACTACTTGATCAAGAGAGTGATGGTTGACCCAGGGAGCAGCGCCAACATTATCACCAAGTGGGCCTTTGAGAAGTTAGAGATCAACCCTCAGGAAATAGTCCCTTCCAGAAGCCTGGTAGCCGGATTTGATGGCAGAAAAGTGGAACCAATGGGAGAGATCCAACTGCCAATGACAGTAGTAAGACGCAAGTTCAGATAAACGTTTGTGGTGGTAGATGTCAAACCCTCTTATAATCTTCTTATGGGAAGGGGTTGGATCCATCGGATGCACGAAGATCCTTCAACCATGCATCAAGTCATGCGGTGCATCAATCCTAACGGAATTGATGTGATTGAAATCAGGGGCGATCAGGTAGTAGCCAAGGAATGTTACGCTATCACCATGAAAGGTCTGAGGAAAAGGGATGAACCAGAACGAGAATCATGATCCAAAGCGGTACCCAATGATCAATAGCAATTACAGGATAAGGGTGCGGGGTCATCAATAGAAGTTGAACCTTTGCTTGAAGTTCATATCTACCCCGATCACCCTGAAAGGTTGACTTATATTGATTTTGGCCTCAATGCACAATAAAAGGAATAAATGGAAGCCCTCCTACGCTCCAACACTAACGTATTTGCATGTGGCCATATGGATATGACTGGCATCGATCTGTCAGTAGCCCAACATTCCCTTAACGTGGATCCCGGCGCAAAACTTGTCAAACAGAAACAAAGGCGGATGGGGGCTCACCGAAACCAGATCATAGCTGAAGAGGTTGATCGAATTCTCCAAGCACGATTCATTAAGGAGGTACTGTATCCTTCCTGGCTGGCAAACGTTGTTGTGGTTCAGAAGAAGAACGGGAAATAGAGGGTGTGCGTGGATTTCACCGACCTGAACAGAGCATGCCAGAAGGATTGTTTCCCTTTACCAAAGATCGTTCAAATGGTAGATGCCACCGCAGGATACGAGCGTTTGAGTTTTCTGGATACATACTCTGGGTATAACCAGATACGAATGAACCTAGATGATGAGGAAAAGACTGCATTCATCACTAAATCAAGTACATATTATTACACAGTTATGTCTTTCGGACTAAAAAATGCAGGTGCAACCTTTCAGAGATTGGTCAGCAAGGTTTTCCAGGGCATGATGGGATCTACCATAGAGGCCTACATTTATGACACAGTGGTCAAAAGCAAAGCGAAAAGTGATCACCTGACCGATCTGCAACAGGTGTTCGACACCCTCAGAAAGTACAAGATGAAGCTTAACCCATCCAAATGTTCTTTTGGAGTATCCTCGGGCCAGTTCTTGGGACACATAGTTGATCAGATGGGTATACAAGCTAGCCCAACATAAGTCAAAGCTCTCATGGAGTCAGCAGAGCCAAGGTCTCGGAAGAAAATCCAGGTACTAACTGGAAGGGTGACAACCCTCAGTCGTTTCATCTCCCGCTTAACCGATCGGTGCAGGCCATTCTTTCAAGCTATAAAGGCGACAAAATGAGAGGTCTGGGGGCCGAAGCAATCAGAAGCCCTGAAAAAACTCAAAAGCTACATGGAAAAGCCTCTCATACTGGCAACCCCAGAAGCAGACGAGCCGTTACACTTATATCTAGCCATATATGCGACATCTACCAGCGCCGCTCTGGTCAAGGAGGGCAAGGGGTACCAAACACCAGTCTTCTACACCAGCAAAGCCCTTGCTGATGCAGAAACCTATTATTCAAAGCAGGAGAAGCTGATACTATCACTAATCAATGCAAAGCGACATCTTCGGCATTATTTTGAAGCACATCCGATCGTAGTGCCAACTGCAACCCCGATCAGATCCATAATGGCGAAACCTGAGTTATCTGGGAGAGTATCCAAATGGGCAATAGAACTCTGGATTTTAGACATAACCTATGTCCCCCGAACTGCCATCAAAGGACAAGCGGTAGCAGACTTTCTGTTGGAAATAAAAACTACAGACTCTTTAGAAGAAAGTGAACCTGGCTTATGGGTTGTGTTCGTAGACGGATCATCAAATGTCAACGGAGCAGGGATCGGGGTAGAGTTGTGACACCATATGGCACTAAAATCCAACAGTCCATTCGCTTGGAGTTTCCTGCCTCCAATAACGAAAATGAGTATGAGGCCCTTCTAGTAGGGATCCGGTTGGCCCGAAGCCTTCAAGTACAAAAAAACGGAGATACGGAGCAATTCCCAGTTGGTAATACTATAGTTAAATGGGGAGTATCAAAAAGTGTCAATTTCATAAAGATGTCATTCATCCACCTCCAGGGTTATTAAACCCAACAATTATCCCTCACCCTTTTGCCCGATGGGGTATGGATATTGTGGGTCCTCTCCCGCAAGTTATACGATCTACCACTCATGTTATTCTAGCTATGGATTACTTTACCAAGTGGGTGGAAACCGAGGCATACTCTACCATCAAGAGTAACCATGTTATAAAGTTCATCTGGAGTCACATCATTTGTAGATTCGGTCTACCCCGAATATAATGATGGATAATGGCACCAACTTGGATAACAAGAAAGTTCAAGCGTTCCTGGCAAAACATGGGATCAATCAGAACACTTCTTCCGTTGGTTATCCATAGGGAAATGGGCAGGCTGAAAGAACAAACAGAACAATTTTTGATACACTCAGGAAAAAGCTTGAAGAAGCAAAAGGGGCCTGGTTGGAGAAATTGCCCGAGGTGTTATGGTCCTATCGGACTACTCCAAGGCAACCAACAGGAGAGACCCCTTTCGCCATGGCTTATGGGGCCGAAGCAGTTATCCCGACCAAGTTGAGATTACCTACTTTAAGAAGTCAAGCTTGGGAGGAAGGTCCAAACAATCAGCACCTAGCCCATGATTTGGACCTGCTGGAGGAAATAAGGTAAGTTATCGGGATAAGGCTGACTGCCTATCAGCAACAAGTCAATGCATGGTTTAATCAGAAAGTCAATAGAAGAGAGTTTCAAGTAGGAGATATGGTGCTCAGAAGAAAGATTGGGATTGTTGGCAAATTGCGGGAGACATGGGAAGAACCTTATACAATAATTAAGGTCATCGGACGCGGTGTTTATCGGGTACGGAAGAACGAGACAGGCCGCATCGAGTCCAACTCTCAGAACGCTTATCGGCTGAAGAGGTATTACCCTTAGATGGTTTCTTTTTCTTGTTAAAACAATAAGTAAAATTGTGTCACGCATATGACACCTTTCTACTGGTGATAATAAAACATTTGTGCCTGATATTAGGCACGTCTGCTTCATGTTTCTCTAGTTCTTTTCAATAAAGATACATTCTATTTTTTAAGAAGGCTTTATGTTTAAATAAAATTTTCTTAAGTGTTGAGTTCAAACCTGATTTGAACTAACCAGAGGCCAAAAAGCAAGTCTCATGGGCCATATACCCGAAGGCTTCGTGTTCAAATTAAAATTTTCCTAAGTGTTGAGTTCAAACCTGATTTGAACTAACCAAAGGACAAAAACAAGTCTCAGGGGCCATATGCCCGAGGCTCTATGTTTAAAATGAAAATTCCTAAGTGTTGAGTTCAAACCTGATTTAAACTAACCAGAGAGCAAAAACAAGCCTCAAGGGTCATATGTCCGAAGGCTTAAATTGAAAATTTTCCTAAGTATTGAAGTTCAAACCTAATATGAACTAGCCAGAGGACAAAAAAACAAGTATCAGGGGCCATATGCCCGAAGACTAAATATTGCAGGAAATTTTACTAAAACAGCAAGAACAAAGTAAACACTGAGATGGGAAAAATTCTTTTTCATTAATAAAGAGAGAGATTGCAAAAACACCCTTCTAAAAAGGGTAAGTACAAAGAACTTAAAAAAAAAAACACCTATTATACTCAGGAGGATGATAGTCTTCTCCTTTCAGAATAACAACGAACCGCTTTTTATTTTCAGAAGTCGGTGGGTCCTTGTAAGGAAGAGACACTCCCATAAAAGCATCAAACTCTTCTGCAGTCTTGAACTCCCGAGCTGCCAAAGGAATGTGCTCCATTTTGTACCTCTCTCGCCATGCTCTAACCGACCGAACATCGCAGATGGTGGTGTACCGGCTGTGCATGTCCAAACCCCCCAAGCGGCACACCTCTACCTTGGACCATTCAAAAGCCAAAAGATTATCTGACTCCGCCTTTTCGACAGCTATCTTCTGGTAAGATGCCTTCACCTCTGCAAGCTTAACGGCTAAAGCTGTCTTTTCGGCAGCTAAAGCCCTCTTCTCCGCCTCTCCGGTCTCCAAAAGGTTTTTATGTTTAGAGACGCTCTGGCAAAAACCATCTGCTTCTTTGACTATAACGACCCGATGCTCGTTATTTTGCTTGAGTTGGGCCTGCATATTGGCCATTTCCCGGACATCAGACTCCACAACATTGTTGTAGGCCTGGATCTCATAAAGAAGCTACACAGAAAGAGGAAAAAATGACATGTTAGTACATAAGGTGGTAAAAATAATGAACCAAGTTATAAAAGGAAAAACAAGTTGTAATACCCCGTATTTAATGGATATTTATTTCCTTAATTATTTTGGATGGCATAATGGGTGTTTAAATTATTGAATGAGGCTATCTTAGTCTTTTTAAGTCTAGTAGGTTATAATGAAATTTTGTGATCTGAAGGGGGGCAAGGTTGTCATTAGTGTTTAGGCAGTTTGGTGATTTATGCATAATACAAGGATAGTTTGGACATTTCCCTAACCCTAACATCTTCTATATAAGCATCCTTAACTTCAGATCTAGCCCCCATCTCATTTCTTCTACTACTTCTTCTTCTTCATCAATTATACCCGAAATTGTGAGGGTTGAGAGGTTGAGAGCTTAGAATTGGTTTGGATCTCTACTTGTGGTGGATTCAGCTCTACATTACACGCAAGACATATGTTATACTCTTCCTCTTTGTACTAAAATTTCGTAGCCTTTACTTTGTGCATCTATAATCTGCTAGATAGTATTTTTCATATATGTATATGTATGTGTAAATCATGTTCATATATGACTTTTATATATTCTGTTTATACATATATGTATAGATCCGTAGGTATATATATAGATCTTGTATATAGGCATATATGTATAGATCTGTTAGAGTATATTCATATTCATGTTTATTTATGTGACTTATATATTCTATTTATACATATATGTATAGATCCGTAAGTATATATATAGATCTTGTATACATGTAGAGATTCGTGGATCTATATAGGCATATATGTATAGATCTGTTAGAGTATGTTCATATTCATGTTTATTTATGTGATGATATATATTCTGTTTATATGTATATGTATAGATCCATGATCATATGTACAGATCTTGTATATAGGTAGAGATTAGTAGTCTTATATAGACATATATGTACAAATTTGTTAGAGTATATTTATATTCATATATATATATGATGATTTATATTCTGGTTATACATATATGTACAGATCTATGATTATATGTATAGATCTTGTATATATATAGAGATTTGTGGTGATATATTGATATATGCATGAGACTATGTTTATATCTAGCTATACGTTCAAATCTGTTTTTACCATGTGTAGCTATACATGTATGGATTCATGGTTATGTGTCTTGTTGGTATGATTCTGATGATGTGTATATGGTTGGAACTTAGTATAAATATCTGAGTACATAAATATTTTAGGTTTCAATGTTGACAAAGATTTCAAAACTGTTATTAGAAAAATATTGCATATTTATGTAATTGTTTTTCTATATTTTCTTTGTTATCAGACTCTGGACATTGATTTATATTGTTATTATGTGTATCACGAATTATACTGGATTACGTATTTTCGACCGTATAAATGAATAGTTTCGACCGTATAAAATACCGTATACCTTGGCGCTGGGGCGCTGCCCCAGACCCCGCCAGGGGGGCGCTCAGGTAATGGTCGCGCCGCCCCCCCTGAACCCCCCAGGCTCGACCTTATAAATTGTTATACGTTCCCGAATAAATATTACAAGCGAATTATTAAATTCGTAAAATCCTAAGATTTAAATTAAATGACTATGTTTTGGAAATTTATAAGAAACCACAAGGAGGCTGACTATTACTGCAGTCTAACTAGTACCACGGGACATGGGTGAGTTGTCACGGCATGGGTGAGTTGTCGGGTACGTGGTTATGGTACGGCATGGATTGGATGTTGTATGGAAAAATCATATTAATGTAATAAATTTATAAACATAATTATATTAAATGGTGGTATATTAGTGACTATAGTTATAGTTAAATATATTATTTTTTTAATATAATTTTGGGATTAGGTGTCACTAGGAAAGGGGATGGATTTTGGTACTCTGCTTGGGATCATGTAGAGTTGTTCTTGCTCGTGGGTTTAACCCACATTTTTGTTGTTTCAGGTCCTCGGCAGTTTCACCAGCAGGGTTGAGGATTTCATATCTATATGTCCGGTTCTATCATAGTTTCCTTCCACTCCAGGGTAGGATCCGATAAATGTCATATGTTGTATTTCTTATAAGTGTGTTTCTAGGGGTCCATGTTTATGGGATTTCCAAATTGTACTGTGTGGGACTTATTTTATTTAAGGATGTATTGGGAGTGGTCTTCTTCATGTATAAGTTGTATCCTTATTTTGTTATTGTTGTTATTATTATATTTCTATTTTATGTCTTCTCTTCTGTGCTTATGTTATCAATTACTAATGCTCCTAGTTTTCTATGTATGGGCCTGGCCAACCTATGCATGAAAATTTGGGGGTGTCACACAAGTTATATACCTCCATAACCATTGTGGAACTCTTCTTCAGAAGCTCAGTCCTGGAGATTTTTGACTGAACAGCCCCATCGGCCGGAGTCCAAATCCTTTTTGCCATAACCCATAGAGCTTCCGGTTGGGTGATGGTGAGCTGATCGGTGCAGAACGGAGTCCCATCGGGTAGAAGGAACTTTGGCTCCCAGGGAATAAAAGTACGGGGGGCATCCTGAGCCTGAGGGGTTTCACTCGTCGAGGTATCAGAAGCTTGGGTCCTGGGTCTCTTATTGGCCGTTCCACCGCCTGTACCAGATCGGGTCCTCATCATTGGAGGATTTACAGGAGAAGGATGAGGTGGAGTTATCAGACTTTGTGCCGGCGGAGGTACTGGAGGCGCCGGGGGTGCTGTCGAGAGCGACACAACATCGACCAAGTTGATCCCTTCAGGAACTTGAGTGCGTCTGGCAGAAAGGGGTTTGACGGGCAAATCCATCCTGTCAACAGCAGCGCCCAAGTTAGAAATCATCTCCAAATTTTCCTAACTCAGAAGGGTAGTGGCAGATCGGACATTGCTCCAGATCTTAGCCTTCAGAAGGGCTATCCATTCTTGTATGAGGGACAAGGGAATTTCTCTATCCTCATAATCGAGAAACCTGTATGCGTATTCCCCCATATGTAAATCACAAAACTCACAAAGACAAGAAGCCTTATGGAGGGAACGGTAGATAGGTAAACGAATGGCTTCGAAGGTGTGTAGGATCGGGAATGTAAGAGAGAACGGGTAAAACCAATTACCGCTCACAATTACCATTATTTCTTTCCACCCTTTATCAGACTTTTCTATACTATAGCATATACTCTGACCATGGAAGGGAAATAGGTTGTATCTACCCTTGCTTTCTCTGGCATTTGGAAAAAATAACAAAGAAGCAAGTCGGTTAAACCTAAGTTAAGGTCCAGATCCCTATTATACAAGAGGAGCATGGACATAATCCTAAGGTTGTTCGGGTTGAGTTGAAGCGGGTGCAAACCTAACATGAAAAACACGTAATGGAAGAAAGGGTGAAGGGGAAATCTTAAAACCTTAAGGTGAACTGCCGAAAGCAGAATGCTACCGGAGTGGAGTCCCCCACTCTTAGTGAAATCTAGGTAACTTGAGTAAAGGTCCACATCGACATCCCCAGGTATATGGGTCTCAGCCCGAAGATGTTTTACATCTACTTCAGGTCGGGTTTTCTTAAGAGGGGCGACTACAAAGGGTTCAGAAGACTTAGGGTCCATAGATTCATTAGAACCCCTTGGAGCAGGTGTTCCCGGATTCGTTGACGAACCCGAAAGGTCGGCATTTTGGGGAACTATTTTTGGGCCAGGGGCCTCTTGGCGGGTAGAATGAGGGTTGTCGCTACTGGTAGGATCGGTGCCAATTGTAGAGGATAGAACAACCTCCTCTACTGACTGGGTGTCATCACTGTCAGACATACTTCCAGAAAGGTAGTAGAGACAGATGGGGGGCAAAGGTGAAAATTAAAGAAAAAAGAGGAAAGGACCGTCCGACTTACTCAGCTGATAGTGAGGAGGTAGGAAAAGCTTCGGGTAGAAGCAGACTTCTGTTCTGATGGAGGATCTTAACTGACCGACGGAAGAAAATGCAGGAATGAAGAGAAGATAAGTTCCAAAGCAGAAATTAAGAGAGATAGGCAGGAGCGAAAAATTGCAAATGAAGATAATGAAAAATCAAATAGTAAATGATGTTTTTATAGGGGAGGGGAGCATGCCAAAGGACAACACGAAGCCTGAAGGTCGCACATTGTACAATGAGCCGTCGTGGTGCAAAGTTTAAGGAAGTTATGGCCTCTTATTTTGAAATACCATTAAATACCTAATAATGACATGACAACTCACCACCATCATTTTCCATAAAAATATATATATATGTATATATGAGGATATTCAATTTCGGTCATGGGCTATGAAGAGAAACATAAGCCCATAATCTCAGGGGCCTGTGTAATAGTAAAAAAGAACATGGTCCAACTAGGATGGGCCACAGGATTGATGGGCCGAAGACTGATGGGCTGAAGACTGATGGGCCGTATAAATAAATGGGCCCATAAAATTCTCTAGAAGATGAGTGATCCATAAGTTAGGGAGTTGTCCTACTTATGAAAAAGAGAATCCAACAAAGAAAATAGTTTATCAAATCCCATAATTTAAGGGATTGATAAATTTGGTTAAATGAGTTTGACCCATTTACCAATTTTTGTATAAATACATGATTGAGGAATGAATAAAGGATTTCAAATTTTTAATTCAATTATTATTGTATATTTTTCTGCATTAAAGTGAGAGAGAGAGATTACACACCTGGGGTGGTCCATGAGAAAGTGGACAATATTGCAAGAATACATGAGGCAACATATATAAATATATTTATATAAGATATAAATTACAAATATATATATATATATATATATTACATGGTCAAAAATGTAGAATGGAGCTAACCTTGCTCGTCTTCATATGTCGCTCATCTATCTTATCACAAAGGTAATCCACTCCACTATAGTGGCCCACTTTATTCCACTCTGATTGGGATTTTAAATAAGTTTTATTCACGTGCTTTTGATGCCTATATATATAATTGAGGCCTATATAATGCCAAGTTGCCCTATACTATTTTCAGATGTTGCCCATCCTCCTAAAATAGAAGAAAAAAGATCCCACGCCACACTCGCCATATGTGGTATGTGGTATGGTCGGGTGGGCCTAAATTATCATAAATAATTAAAAAAAATTACAAACAAATACTTCTTCCATCCAAAAGAATTATCTGTTTTGAAAAGTCAAAATCATTTTATTATATCAATTTATTAATTTACCATTTATGCATTGAAATTATAAATCATTTATCCAATAAACAATTACATAAATCAAAGATAAAATTGGTATTTCATTCATTATCAATACAATATCTTAAAAAATTGGATTCCCAAAGAGACTTTATAAATTGGGACAATGGAAATAATTGTTTTTTGGATAATTAAATAATATTATATTTAAATTACGTAAATTAACCACTAAACATTAATAAGTCTCCAAATGAATCTAGCTCGATTCAATCATTTAATTAACACCGAGTTTCAGATGAATTGAGTGACAAAGTATTGAAAGCTAAAGTTCATTTCAAAAATCTATTATCAAACCTGTTGATTAATTGATCAATCGATCAAGATAATCTTAATAATATTAAACACATATGCATGTAAGTTTGTGAATATATGACCGTAAATTGAATCCGAACCAATGTTATTACTTTAACAAGCCTAAACGTTTTTAAAATATTGATAAATGAGTTGAGTCCAAACAAACTCAAGATCAACTCAATTTATTTGTTGTCTAACTCAACATAAATATTAGAAGCTCATTTTCATTATTGATTTTAATTGTTGTTTTTTTGTTTAGATTTTGCATGATTAATCAACTATTATAAAAAAAAAATGTGTGTATTATAGTGAAAGAGTAAAGAAATATTTACTAATTATTTATTTATTAGCATTATTTTAATTGTTTTACTAGCATATTAGTATTATCATTATTCCATCTTAAATGTCTCATGAAGTATATATACAAATATATTAACATATATATATATATATACTTCAACATAAAATTGACACCTGCATATGCCTTTAAAAATGTGAATGGCCCCATGTAAAGATATCTTATGAAGTACATGCAAATAATGGAACCACATAAATGTTGAAAATGACGGGCAGTGAAAATTTACTGGAAAGGTGGTGCGTTTAGAAATTAGTGTTTTTGTTTTTGTTTTTAATTTTTTGAGAACAAAATTTTTTTTTGTTTTGTTCTAAGGGTAATTCGAAAACAAAAACACGTTTGGTTGGAAATTTTGTCTAAAAAATTTTCGGGAACAAAAAAAAAAAAAAATTTTTTTGAGGTTAGGGTTTGGAGGTTGAAGGTGGAGGTTAGGGAATCTGCAACAATTATTATTATTTTTTTCTAAGAACAAACAGTGCCGAAAAAAAAAAAACACCATTTTGGTGTTCTCAAATTTTGAATTAAAGGTGAGAAAACGTTTTTTTTTACTGTTCACGAAAACAAAAACCATCAAAGGCTCCCAAACGCGTTTTTGTTCCCGTGAACAGTGAAAAAAACAAGAACAAAAACAGAAACACCCCTATCCAAACGCACCCTTTGAAAAAAAAAAAGAGGGCTAAATGCATAAAACCCCTGAACTATGAACTATGGTCATTGTTGCATATAACCCCCTTGAGCTATTTTTTATGCAACAATCCCCCTAAATTATAACAATTTTGAATGACAAAAATGCCATTTTGTTGAATTATGGTTAATGCATTTGTTAATTAGTTATTAATAAAGATTATAAAATAATTAATATTAATTTAATAGCATATTCACCACTCAAATATTCATAAATAAACACATAATTTTAAAATTTTATTTATTAAATTATAATTTAAATAAAAATTAAATAGAAATATTTAAAATGATTAATTCATTAATTAGCAAACTTTATGCAAATAACATTAGAAAAAATATATTTATTATTTAAGTGGTTTCATGGTCTTTATAGATATATTTTATGAAAAGAAAATTTTATTTTACCTTTAAAAAGTTTAAACTCAAAATAAAATATATTATTATATAAGTCAAACTAAACTCTAATGAAAAGTTAATTATTTACAAAATAATTACAACTTATAACTTTATGTTTTTTTTTTCATTTAAGAATGTATTAACTCTAATACAATTTAGGTGAATGTCATTATTAATATCTTACCTAAGAGAAAATAATATGGGTATAATTTAAAGAAGTGTAAAGTGCATTAAACCCCCCTATTTATTTTATCTCTCTCAATAAACCCCCTTGAACTATGTTTTATGTATTAGTTGAAGTGTAACTCTAAGGAGTATGTCAAAATGATATAGAGTAAAAGAAAAGGAGTTGGAAATATTTTAATACTTTTAAAAAATAATAATTAATTAATATGCATTACTTGAAGTGTAACTCTAATGAATATTTCAAAAGATATAAGACAAGGGGTTATAAATGTTTTCATATTTTAAGAAAAAATTAATTAATTAATATACATTAATTGAAATGTAACTCTAATGGATATTTCATAAGATATAGAGTAAAGATATAAGACAAATATATTTCGGAAAAGAAAAATAATTTAACTTAAAATATAAAAATCTGTATATATTTATCTATATACTACTAATAAAAATACAAGAACTGTTTAATATTTCGATTCATTATCACCTTTTACAATATAAAAAATTATAATAAGTAAAGTTTGTCATTATTTAAAGCATAAGGGCTTAAATTAAATTTACAAAAAAATTAATAAATAATAAACCATTTGTTATATTTTTATAAAAATATAAAAAATTACAATAAGTAAAGTTTGTTATTATTTTACAGTGTAAGGGCTTAAATTAATTTTACACAAAGAATAATAAATTATAAACTATTTGTAACATTTTTATACATTTATCACCTCTTACAATACAACAAAAATTATAATTAAAATGTATTACTACTTGTTTAAATTGTAGGAGTTGTATATTATTTATTTACAAAATCAATTAAATTATACGAGCTCACAAATATTTTATACATGTATCACCTTCTAAAATACAAAAATAATAATAATCATAAATAAAGTGTATTATTATTATTTAATGTAAAATATCACAATAATAGTTTTAGGAAAAAACTAAAAAAATGATAACTTTTGGGGCATATATTACAAAATTGACAATTTAAAGAAATGTAATAATATTTCAAAAATCATTGTATCCAGAGTACTTGAAAAGTTTTCCAAATTGAGCTTAAGACAAAAGGGTTGTTTGGTCCATTAATTTAGCCAACATGTCTTTTACACTAAAGCAACGACACAAGAGTCATTTCATGGGGTCTTCACCCCTTCAGGGGGTGTCATTGCAAGGAAAATGAAATCTCAGGGGGTGAGTGCAATTGACCGAAACCTCAAGGGATTTGAGTGTAAATTATCTTAATTTAACTAATGGTGAAGGGTCATCACATAGTTCAGGAGGGTTTAATGCACTTTATTCTTTAAATAATGAAAAATTTAAGAAGAATGGTAAAATAATCATTTGTAAGGATAGGGGGGGGGGTTATTTGAAGTTTAGGGGGTTAGTTGCAAAATGTCAATAGTTCAGGGGGTCTTCTGCATTTTACCCAAAAAAATTAATAAATAAATAAAAATATTGGTCAACAAAGCTTATGACCGAGGCAATGGAAGGAACAAAAATTTGATTGCCCTTTTGTGGTATCATGGAATAGGCATTTCCGTCTTTATATCACAGACCAACTTGCACCTGTTTTTAGTTTTTGGGACATGTTGCGAATCTTGCGATATATATATACTTATTCATATCACAGTAGTTTTTCTCTCAAAAGAAAAAAAGTTTTAATACATGACGTAAAATCGAGTCCTAAAATTAATGTATTTGGAATATATTAGGGATAATTACAGTGTCACTTCTTAATAATTATAAAATTACACCCTCATCATTTTCTCTTGTGATAGTTACACTTTCATCATTTTTAGTTAATAAGTTGTAATAAATATCCCTTCTCGTGAACTTTCGGTAGAATCAACGTTTGCAGGGACGGATTTAGTGGAGTCATGGCCTCCAGTGATTTTTTTTTTTTTTTTTTTATATTTTTTACTTTAAAATTTTGAATATTTTGTATTTAGCCCTCATTTTAAAAAAATATTTACCTTAGATACCACATAATTTAAATTTCTTTACAACTAAACCCCCACTGAAAATTTATTTTAAATCTCAAAGAAATAAATATATATCATTTATATCCCAAAAACCCAAAAAAAAAAATTTAACCCCCACTGACACAGATCCCTAGATCCGTCACTGAACGCTTGCGTCAATTATTTTTTTTATAAAATATCTATAATGCCTTCACTTAAATAATAAATAAGTATAATTATATAAGTAATTTTACATATTCAATTGTCTTATAAAAATGATGATTATTTTAAAAAATAAAAACATAATTATTAAAATAAGAAAGAATGGGATATAATTTTATAATGGGTAAATGCATTGACACCCTTTTAGGTTTCGGTCAATTCTATCTAGAGGTTGGTTAACACGATTTGGATAGTGACACTCCCTGAGGTTTGCAAAGTGTTGTGATGACACCCCTGAATACATGAAATGACTTTAGAATCCTTGTTTATTTTAACTTTCAAATAAAATGTTTAAATTACCCCCATGACCTCACCCACTACCCCAACCATCCTTATTATCCATATCAATATTTATACTACTTTAAAAGTAAAACTAATTTTTGTTTTTTCATATATTTTTAAAGTCTTTTATTTGTTTAAATAATTATAATCATTCATTCATTTTTTATAGAATGCTTTTTTTTTTTACTCTTATTATTTATGTATAAGTAATTTTTATTTATTTTTATACATTTTTTTATTTTTATTCATTAAAATAACTATTATTATTCATTTATTAACATTTACACCAAATGTTACAAAGTTTTTTGGGCTTTCCACTAAATGTATTAAATAATAGATGGAGAGATTATATTAATTATTATTAAATCCCACTAAAATATATACTACATACAAAGTCAAAATAATTTTCTTTTTCTATTGATTTTTTTTTTGTTTACTCTTGTTACAATTTATTTACTTACCCTTTAATATTCCAAAACTTTTTTGAGATTTTCACTAAATTTAGTAATTATTACTAAATCATATTTAATAATAAATATAGTTATATTGTCAAATCCCATTAAAATTGTTGATTGACAATAGTATAGGAAAAATAATATTTTTTTCTTTTGTATACGTTGATAAAAAATAATAGATAAATTGCATTAACACCCCTTGAGGTTTTTGTCAATTCCACCTAAATGTCGGTCAATCAATGTTGAACAGTGACATCCCTTAAGGTTTGCAAAGTGTTGCAATGACACCCCTGAAGGTATGGAATGACTTTTAGGCCCTTAACTCCATGTTGTTAGTCCACACATTCTACTATCTTTGTGTTTTTATACGGTTTGTCTTGTTTAGTGTATTTCAGGTGTATCATGGGAAAAATGAGCTAATTTCGGTGAATTAACTAGAATAATAATTAGAGATGATTTAAGAGACGAAATCGCTAAAGAATGGAATAAACTGAGTCATAAAATATAAGAATAATTCCAAAAGTGGAGCAGAACCGAAGAAAATGGCTAAATCGTATTCAAATAGATCGAATCTGCAGTTTTCACATATAACTGTCAGAATGTCCGAATTTAGCAAGAAAATACATTTTTTCGAGTGAAAATAGGCCAACAAACAAAACCCAGTGTATACAGTGGGCCCATATGATTTTGGGTCAAAACGCATCGTTTAAGACGTCAAATCCACGATCTTATTACTGTTAGGAAGATTATTGAAGACTTCGTTATTTTTATTGGTGACCTATATAAATTCCGACTTGGCTAATATTTTAGGATTAGTTTTATTTGTTAATTAGTATTCTTCTGTAATTATTTCAGAATTTTTAGAGTAAATTTATTTTTATGTTAGTTTTAGTAATTAGGTTTATTTTTATTATATCTCTCAAACCATTTAAGAGTGGTTTATTTTCTCTATAAAAGGCCAACCACATCAAAATAGATGGGGGGTTTTCTCTCGACAAAAATTAGTGAATAGAAGAACACATCTGGAGAGTGACGAAGAGGAGAAAATCATGAGAAAATAGAGGAAAACACCAGGATATCCATGGATTCGGGTTCAACATCAACGATGCGATCTCTGACAGACATGGGGAACTAAACGGTATTTAGGGTTTCTAGCAAACCCTAGCCCAAGTATTGTAGAATGTATTTTATTTATTTTTATTCTAAAAGGGGAAACTAAAGAACACTATCGTGATGATTATGTAGATGAGAGAACACACTAGCATTTTATATAAAGTTTTGCATTTATTTAATTTCTTGTCTTAGATTGATATAATGCTTAATTTTGTCCAACTATGCTTAATCACTACGAGCTAGAACTCCGAAGGTAAAATTTTAGTTTTCTACATAATGGTTTGTAAAACATGAAGTTTTGATTTGGACAAACCATGCTAAGGAGAGGTGAAATAGACATGTTTTAATTTAATGCACCGTATGAGTAGAGTAGAGTAATCGCATGCACTAATCACACTCGTTCCTAAGATGGTTTGTGGCTGAATCCGATTGAATGTATTTCTTTGGGAACTAGACACTAGCTTGTAGCAGTACTAGTCTGATTCACGAGAACATGTATCTTTCTTTTATAATAGAATAGATAGAACATTTATATTACGAAAGTAATGGCGGCTAGATACACCCTAGACTTTCTTTTTATCGATTTTTCTCAATCTATTTTTAATTATTTTATTTAGTTTATTTGTTTAATTAATTAGTTTAATACAAAAACTCAAATTAAATTATCATAACAATTCAAGAATATTATTTTATTAGAATTTAGAATACTAATTAGTTATTTGAGTTCGATTAACCTATCTCAAGCCGTACTATACTATAATACAACTCGTGCACTTGCGATAGGTAAAACTATGTCAATATAATCTTATTCTTAATCATTATTTTAACCAACCTAAGACACTGATCATGCCCTTCATTATTTTAATTTTCTTGTAAAAGTCTAAGTTACCCCCATGACTAAACATTACACCTCACCCACTACCCCCAACCATTTTTATCACCATATTTTTATTATCAAAAAATTTACAATAAATATATAGGATATTAATTGGTGTCTTAGGTCGGTAAAAATTATGATTAACAATAAAACTATAATGACCTAGTTTTCCAATCGTAAGTGCACGAATTGTGTTATAGTATAGTATGGCTTGAGACAGGTTATCGAACTCAAAGGACTAAGTCGTACTCTAAATTCTAATAAAATAATATTATTGAATTGCTGTGATAATTTGATTTGGATTTTCATATTAAACTAATAAAATTAACAACTAAACTAAATAAAATAATTAAAGATAAATGAAGATAGAAACAATAGAGATAGAATATAGGGTAATTTAACTCCACCACTAACCGTATAATATAAACGTTCTATTCATTTAATTATAAAAGGGAGATATAACTTTTGTGAATCAGACTAGTACCGTTACAAGCTAATTCCTAGTCCCCAAAGAGATACATTCAATTGGATTCGGCTACAACCCATCTTCGGAATGAGTGTGATTAAGGCATGCGATTACTCTATTATACTCCTACGGTGCATTAAATTAAAACATGTCTATTTCACCTCTCATTAGCATAGCCTGTCCAAATAAGGATTTCATGTTTGAAAAACCATTACGTAGAAAACTAATATTTTAACCTTCAGCTTATATAACAATGATATTTCGTTATCTCATCTACATAATCATCACAAAAGTGTTATTTAGTTTCCTCTTTTAGAATAAAAATAAATAAAATGCAGTCTACATTAACAAAACCCTAGATACCGATTAGTCGTTCATGGTAGATGGATCCCGCATCGTTGATGTAGAAACCATCTTCTTGTTTTTTCTCTTGGTATTCTCCTCTTCGTCATTCTCCTATTATGATGTATGTGACCTTTTATAAAGAAAATAAACCACACTCCTCAATGTTTAGGGATACCATATTAAAATAAACCTAATTACTAAAACTAACCTAAAAATAAAGTCTCTCTAAAAATTCCGAAATAATTACACAATAATACTAATTAATAAATAATATTATATCTAAAATCTCATCTAAATCGGAGTTTATTTAGGTCACCAACAAAAATCACGAAGTCTTCAATATGCTTCCTAATTGTCATAAAATCATGGATTTGATACCTTAAACGGTGCGTTTTGGCACAAAATCATGTGGGCCCACTGTACACAGTGGGTTTTGTTTGTTGGTCCATTTTCACTCGAAAAGCTGTGCTTTATTACTAAATTTGGACGTTCCGACTGTTAAACTGTAATATCGGTCTGTCTGCATGCGATATTTTGCTTATTCAGCTATTTTCTTTAGTTTCTTAACGGTCTCGGCTCTTGAATGGTTTTGAGTCGGCATTTCAGTTAATTTACCGAAATTAACTCGTTTTTCTCATAATACACCTGAAACATACTAAACAAGACAAACCGCATAAAAACACCAAGATAGTAGAATGTGTAAACTAACAACATTGAGTTAAGAGTTTAGAATGTGTAACATTCGGCTCCTATCAGATATACAATATATATAATTTTATTTTAAATACAAAAAATCAAAAAATCTAAAATATACTAAAAAATATATTTTAAAAGTAAATTCTACCACTAAAAATATTTTATTAATAATATAGTATATAAATTTATAATAAGAAAATCATATTTAATTACTGTTTTTAATTCTAAATATATTACAATATAAATATTTCACCAAAAAATTTGAAGGGTTATCTTAACCATTATAAATATTACTTACCTAATAATATATATTATTTTTTATGAACGTGTACTGAAAAAAAAACTTATATTTCTATACTATTGCAAATCAACAATTTTATTGGGATTTAACAATATAATCATATTAAATACTAAAGATGATTTAGTAATAATCACTAATTTTAGTGGGGATCTCAAATAAGTTTTGGAACATGAGTGTAAAAATAAATAAATTAATTTTAATAAGAGTAAACAAAAAAACAAATTAGAAAGAAAAAATATTGCATGAAAAAAAAAAAAGTGGTTGGAGATAATGGGTGAGGTGTAATGTTTAGATATGGGGTAATTTAGATTTTTTGCATGAAAATTAAAATAATTAAAGTCATAAAAGTTATTTTATGCCTTCAGGGGATGTTATTGCAACACTTTGCAAACCTCAAGGGTGTCATTGTCCAAAATTGGTTGACCAGCATCGAGGTGGAATTGACTAAAATCTTAGGGGATGTGAATGCAATTTATTCAAAAATAATATACTATATATTATTAAGTATGTAATACTTATAATGGTTATGAGTTTTAACCCTTTCGGTTTTTTTTTTGTGAAATATTTTTATAGTAATATATTTATAATTGAATGCAATAATTAAATATGATTTTTTTATTTTCGATTTATATATTATATTATTGATAAAAAAAATTTAGTGGTAGAATTTAATTTTAAACAATCTTTTTAATATTTTAGATTTTTTGAATTTTTGTACTTATAATAAAATTATATGTATTATAGATCTTATATTTTTATTTTATATGTTTATTTAGAATTTTATAAAAAAAAAATCAAATTGTAATTTTTATAATATATATTTTGTAATAAAGGGTGAAAGTATAATTAATAAAATAAAAAGGGTAAAAGTGGAATTACAAAAATTATTTTTTTGAATTATGCAGGAATAGATTAGATTGGTGGAATTTTATGCCATTTTTTTAAAGATTAGGAAGATTAGTTGGGAGAGAGAACATAGTTTGGGGGATTTCTTGTCCTTACCCATATATTAACTAAAAGGACAGGTCAGCCCATCACCTGACTCATCAATTCTCGTAGCTTGTGCCGACAGTCTTTGACTGCCTTAAAGGTCATATATATCGACAATAAATCTATAAGAGGGAAAATATATCTTCGAACAAGTTCAAAAACTAAAATCTTATAAATTTACTTTAATTTGTTAAAAGAGCCAAACAAATTTAATTGCAAAAGTTGACGGGTAAAAATAATTTCCGGCAGAAATTATTTGTTGATTTCCACCCATGTGTTGGGAATTCTTCAATTTATAACTCAATCTATCAATGTGATAAAATATTAAAGAAAAAAGCCACATGAGCTCAAAAAAGTCTTAATAATTGAATTGGCAAAATTAAAGAGAAGAAGGAATCTTTTTTAATATTTATGATGTTATATCTACTAGAAATTTTGGGTATGGACGTCAAGAAGGAAAATTTAAGAAGGATTAATTCAATCTCATTAAGGAGCTCTTTATTAATATCTTATATTTTTTATATAAAAATTTGAATGTGTCTGATGATTTTTTTTAAGTTTATACTTTTTAAAGCATGTGATTTATAAAAAGCCTCACATAATCACATTTGAATGTTAGCTTAAGATCTCTCAGAATTTTAAAAAAACTCGAAAGAAACTAGACTGTAACCATATATTTTCTATTGTAACTAAAACCCTCTAATTTCTATTTTACTTTTATATTTTTTGTTATGTGTTTTCAAAAGGAATTTAATTATGTTTATACTTATATTATTCTGTTTTCAAAAATTATTTAATTATGTTAATACATATATTAATATTCCATTAACTGAGTCCAATGTCCCATGTGCAATATTTTAAGTCCAATTTGGGTCACCCCACATTGACATCTTAACAATATTAAATAATAGATACAGATCTTGAGCCTGAATAAAAAAAGATTAGTAATCATCATTGTGGATTAATCAATGACTCATGTGACCACTATTAAAACGTAATCATCTTTTTTTTGCACCTTTGAATTAATTTAAATTGATTATCTTAAGTTTTATAAAGCTTAAACTAGAATAAAGCAATAAGATCTTTTGTAATTGGACAAGGGCCCATGGCAGAGTAAAATATATAAAATAATTGGTTTTGGTTATTTTCAATTTAAATATTTTTAGCCAAGAATGCCTTTCTGAATTCAAAAGGGAATCTCATGCTTATTTTAATCCTACTTTAATCGAAAAAAATCAAGAAAGATCAAAGTTCAAGAACGCAAACATTAATTTAAATGCAACTCAATGAATCTAAAATAGTTTGACAATATTAATCCAAAGTTAACTTTGAAAAACTTATAATGTTGGTATGTGAAAACTATGATTTTCATTTTTTTTCTTTTTATTACCAATGTCATCAACAAATTTTATTACCGGGCCATGTTATATATAGGGCTGACAAAACTGGATACGACACGATAACACGACACGAATACGAGACTATTTAAAAGGGTTAGGGTTGAGAGGGTTGAGGCCTTAAAAGGGTCACCTGAACACGACACGAGAATATAAGGGTCGACCCGAACACGACACGAGAATATAAGGGTCGACCCGAACACGACACGAGAATATAAGGGTCAACACGAGAACACGACATGTTTGACACGATTATATTTATTTTTTTATCTTCTCTAATTGATCATGGATTGAAATATATCAATAAAATAGTACTGGATCGTGTCAAAATTAATTTAATTTTGTTGATAATAGGTTAAATAGTTTATTTCGTATTGGATTATGTCAAATTTAATTTAAAATATTATAATAAATAGGCTAAATGGATTATATGGGTCGACACGGACACGACATGGGTTGAGTTAAGGTTGAAGATATTTGACACATATATTAACCAGGTCTTTTTGACATGACACGATTTCGACCCGTCACGAACACGACCCGTAACCCAAAATTACCGGCCCTAGTTATATATTGGGTTTAGAAAAAAGGTACCAAATGAAGAAAAACATACACCGATCCACAATAGAAAATATATTAAACAATTACAACGAATAAGCTAAAGCGAAAAAATTCTCAAACAACCTTATTAAGAAAAAAAAAACTTGGTATTGTATACATATGTGTATATATATGTATATATATATATATCGTAATTTGCTTTTAACTTTTTAATAATTAAAATTTGGACAAGAAAATCACCCTTATTTTTGTCTGTAGAAGGTCTACAATCTTTTATACCTAAAGGCAAAAAAAGAGTACAGCTAAACTAGTGTGGTTGGTGATGATTTGGTCGTGTGAGATGCCAAAACAAATTCAGAACTTTAATTTTTTTCTTAATACAAAAATAATTAAAATGAAAAGGCAGTGATAAAAAATAAGTTCAATTTCAATTATTATGTACGGTCACATTGAAGACCCCATTATTCAATTTAGAATGAAAAGTATCTATCACCCATGTGCTATATATAAACTAGTTGGACTATTTTGTCCCCTTCTTTATATAAGAGTATTATACACAGGGGTGCTCAAAAATCCATCAAATCCGTAAATTCAATCCGTTCAATCTGATCCGGATATATTGGATCGGATTTTTTATGGATTGGATTGGACACGGATCCAAAAACACTCAATCCGGTTTTTTACGGATCAGTTCTGGATTATATTTTTAATAATCCGGTCCAATCCGGTACTGTTTATATATATTTCAATATATTATATTAATAATATATCACATAATATATTATTTTAAATTAAACTATAATATCTTATATCAATAATATACTATTCTAAACTAAATCATAATATTTTATTTTATACTAAATAATTATTTATATCTATTCATACTATTGTAAAAATGTAAGTCATTTCTAATATTTTCATACATTTAAAACATTTATCACTATTGCAATTTGAAGAAAAATATAATGGAAGACTTTTTATTAGTTATTTACTGTTATAAAAGAGTAAGGTCTCAAAAATATTTTTATACATTTATTTCATTTAAAAAATTACAATTAAATTTTAATTTAATAAAGACTTTAATAACTAAATTAAAAAATATATCATTAAAGTACATTAATACATTTTATTATTTCAATGCATATATTTTCTTTAAAAGAAAGTATACACAACAATTAAACAAGAAAATGAATGGACACCCAAATTAAAAAAGAAAAGAAAATGAATGGATACCCTTTAGCACAGGGGGTCGTGTCATTGATCAATTTCGTAGTTCTCTTACTTTTAAAGTTGTTTAAGCATTGATTTGTGCACAAGATTGGTTATGTGTCTCGCAAATGCCGATTCAAATTGAAACATAAATGGACAAAATTGAAGCACTCGACTATTTTGATATTGAATCAAATATGTTTATTTATTCACTATATATTAAGTATATTTTATTTATTCACTACAATTTATTTATAGTTATTTGTTAATAATTAACTATTTATTTATTTATTTTTAATGTTAAGAAACTTACACACCACAAACCTAATGTCTCTTAAGAGACTTGAACCCCTCACCTCCCCAATTGGGGGGGTGAGGTTATACCATTGCACCAAAGACGCTGATAATAATTAATTAAACTTAGTTTTACTTTTATAGCCATAACTACTACTTGAGGTTTGAAGGTAAATACCGCACTTTTGAATCAATTCGTTGAAATTTCCGGATGCTACATGAATATTTTGTTTATTTACTTCAAATTTTTTTTTTTTTTATGTACAATTTGTTATTGTGACATATGACTTTTATGTTTATTATATATGTTTGTATCAATTTGTTACTGTGACACTATCACTTGTATGATTTGTATGTTTGTTATCTATGTTTGTGTAAACTTGCTACTGTGACACTATCAATTCAAGTCACCAGTATTGTTTATTATCTATATTTATGTACAATTTACTAAAGTTTATTTTCTATATTTTTAGATCAAGTATGTTTAATATTGCTATTTGCTACGGCCTACCTTACTATGACACTCATTTTTATTGGTGAAAGTTTATTATTATTCTCTTTGCTATATTTATTTTTTAATCATTGAATCTGTGAATTCGATCCGAACCAATCCGGCTCATCGCAGTCCGGTTTGGATTGAATCCGTTGGGCAAATGGATTGGATTGGATTCATAAATGATAAATCCGGTATTAACGGATTGGATCCAAAATACCTTCAATCCGGTCCAATCCATTCCGTGAACACCCTAATTATACATGTCGCCATTCTGGTCTAATCAGATACTTATCTCCAATTAGAGGAACAGTTCCAGTACAGGTGGAGATTCGCATTTCCTAAAACTGATTCTGAAGCTAAATCAGAATTGAATTAATTTTAATAATTTTTTTTAAAAAAAATAGACTTAGGTTGGAATCGAAATGAATTAAAAAAACAATTTGATTCGGTGGAACCGTAAAAATATAATCAATCAACAATTTCGTATCAACTATGTGAATTTGGTTTGCCGAAAACCTAATACAAATTTGTAAAGCACAGCTACTTAATAAAAGATATTTCTACTTGAAAAGCAAATTGGTTCTCATGTTTTTTAAAAAAATAATATAAAATTTAGAATTAAAAATTATTTAACACTAGTCTTGTCTTAGTGTGTAATAATATATATATATATATATATATATTATTGTATACTAGTTTATAATTTTGTTACGTTATTGTTTATCAACATTGTAAAATATAGTATATTTTATTTTATATTCTTGTCCACTGCTAATTTATTGTTTAGTTGTTTTAATTCTCTTCATCATTAAAATTGATCTGAATTTGATTTTGATAATTTGCTTTTTAACATTGTCATATCTTTGGAGTATACACCTAAGTGCGAGTACAACGGGATACATACAAAATTACAAACAATGCAAAATACTGATATAAATGACAAATGAAAGAGTCTAATTTTTTAGGGAAAAATAAGAATCACTTCAATATTAGGACAATAATGAGAAACAAAAGAATAATAAAAGAAAAAAATAATAGTTATACAAGCAAAGCTTCTCTTGGTATATTCGGATGTTTACACAGAATGAATGGAAGACATTGCATAAAAAGTGACAAATCGTGGTTGTTGAAACTATAAATGAATCGCAAAAATTAAAAAATAGTAAAGAATTAAGAATGCGTAGAATTTTTTTATATGATTTGATCAATATGACCTATGTTCATAAGAGCAGTTTTTGTATTTCATAATATCGTTGAATTATGATTAAAATGATGTATATATACATCTCATTAATAGTACAAGTAAAATACTAAAATTATCTTTTACCGCACGAGTTTGATCGACCCACCACTTAAACCCAGGACCTATTATAACTTCCTTCTTGAATCATAAGGCATAATCTAACACATGTACATAACAATCCCACAATTTTTTATATATCAAACTGCAATTATGATTTATATAATTCAAGATTATAGAATAATTAATTTTCTGGTACACTCTTGATTCATTTATCTATCTCTCTATTTAAGTGTTTTATTTTTCACAAAATAAAATTTATATATTTCATGTACTAAATTACAATAGAAGCAAGTTTTTAAATGTTCGGTAACTATGTAAATTAAACAAATAAAATAGAAAGAAAGTAGCGTGCTTTCACAACTTCAATTGGCAGACAAACGTGCCCCAACACAAAATATATTTTTTATTTTCTGGAGACTCATCAAGCAAAACGTGCCATAGAAAATTGTATCAGGACAAAACTAAAAACTAAATACACCAACTAAAAACTAATTGCATATATATATATATAATATTATCTCTTTTTATGGGGTTGCTTTTGGAAATATTTTATGGGATGATTGGCGGGGGTCTCAATCAAATGTAGAAAGATGCCGCGTGACGACAACGCATCTCCATGAATATTTCTTAATATTCATTTATTCTAAGTTCAGTCAAATATTTCGGTTAAAATTGGCTTTAAACATCATTTTTGTAGTACGTATAATCAGATAAGTTATGATAGGTATATGCTCCTCCCATTTTTTTTTTCTTTTTTTAGTGACAATAAAATTAATAAATAATGTGACCCAGTAAAATAACTTTTGTATTAAAAAATTATTATCGACATTCATGTACGATGTACGATTCGTTGAAACATCGATATTTAAATCGCTAAAACATCGATATTTGCAAATATGTTTATATAATGGTCAGTTTTTGTCAGATAAATGATTATTAACAAGTTGATTCACCAACTTAAAGGAATTGATATTATAAAGGTTTGAAATGTTGAGTTTGCATGGTGCTTTATTTAAGTAGCAATGAATTAAAATAATGGTTTGAAAATTTTAAAGACCTATTTTCAAATAAAAGAAATTAAAAAAGAGTGTTTGGCAGTGAATTTTACCCATTGATAAAAGAATATTTATTTATGCACTATTTATATATTTTTCAAAAGATACAAAAAAATTTCTAAAGTTTTGACAAATAGGATGAAACTTCTTCTCAATAAAATCACTGGAGATCATCAATCAGCTTTTGTTCCGGGTAGAGTGATTTTTTATAATATTTTAATCGCCCACGATATTATTCACTTTTTGAAAAAGAAAGAATCAGGAGAGAGATTCGTCGCTCTTAAAATAGATATTAGCAAGACTTACGATCGGGTGAAGTGGACTTATCTACTCGACTCAATGTTAAAGATGGGTTTTTGTCCAAGATGGATTAATGTCATTCAAGTTTGCATTTCTTCTGTAATTTTTTCGGTTATTTTAAATGGTTCATCTCATGGATTGTTTACTCCTTGTAGAGGGTTGCGGCAGGGAGATCCACTTTCACCTTATCTATTTCTTATATGTGTGGAAGGCTTGTCAAGAGTTTTGGCTTTTGCAATGATTCAGGATAATATATCAGGTGTTCAGATTTGTAGGCGGGCTCCCAAGATTTCTCATATTTTATTTGTTGATGACAACTTACTATTTTGCAAAGCTGAGAAGGATGAGGTGCAGCGACTCGTAAATATTTTGAAAGATTATGAGAAGGCATCGGTCAAACAATAAATCTTGACAAGTCAGCAACATTTTCAGTAGGAACACATGAAAATTTGAGAGTCGAGTTAATGAGTCAGTTGGGGATAGCAAGTGAAGGGATGCAAGAAAAATATTGGGTCTTCCTTCAGTGGTTGGTCATTCCAAAAAAGAGGTGTTTAGGTATGTGGAAGGCATAATGTTAAAAAAGATTTAAAGCTGGAAAGGTAAATTGTTATCGATGTGAGGTAAAGAGGTGCTTATCAAAAGTGTGTTACAAGACATTCCTGCCTATACTATGACTTGTTTAAAATTACCGTTAATTTATGTAATTTAATTCAAAGTCAAATTTCTTCTTTTCAGTGGGTCGATTCAAACGGGAAAGGGAAGGTGCATTGGGTTAGTTGACATCAACTATCAAAAGTTAAGGGAAATGGTGGTTTAAGTTTTCGGGACATGCATAATTTTAATATTATTTTGTTAGCTAAACATGGTTGGCGACTACAGGTGGAAAAAAAATGATTATTGTATTAGTTACTAAAGGCTCGGTATTTCTCCCATTGTGAATTTTTGAAGGGCGCGAAACGTTTCAATGCTTCATGGGCATGGCAAAGTATACTTGAGGCACAAAATTTAGTTTAAAAAGGCTTATGCTGAAGGGTGGTAGATGGGACTGATGTGATGGTTTGGGAGGATAGGTGGATTCTGGACAAAAATCATCCGGGATTGTTTACCGAGTGTGGTGATTCTTTAATTTACGGAGTGGTTGATTTAATTGATCCAACTACTAAGAGATGGAATGAGGTGCTTATTAAGGAGAAATTTGACCAAAGAGACTGGAAAATGATTCTCAAACTCCCTATAGGAGTTCTAGCAGGTTCAGATGCTAATTTTTAACTATTTTCAGCTAATGAAAAATTTTCAGTTAAGTCCGCTTATCATCTAGCTATCAGTTTGGAGAGAGCTGCTCGGAATAACATCGTCCAATATAAAGGGGAAAGTAATAGTGCCATTGATAGAGCTAATCAATGGAAGAGTATTTGGAGTTTAAAAGTGATGCAAAAAAATTAAGATTTTTATATGGAAATGTCTTTTAGATAGAATTACAGTTCTTGAAACTATTGTGATACGGGGCATGAGTGATAACATTATTTTTGTAGTTTGCGGAATTGAACCCGAGACAGTAAGCCATCTTTTTTGTCGTTGTCCTAGCTTTATACAAGTGTGGAAGGTTTCTCAACTACAGCTTAGTGGGGATCTGGTGCCTCATGGAAAATGGGATGCATGGTAGAGGGAGAATATGCAAGGGTGTGCAGTGAAAGATTCAAGTGTGATGTTGCAAAGTTTAATGAGATGTATCTCTTGGTATATTTGGAAAAACAAGAAATGTTTGGGTTTTCAAACAGTAATGGTGAAGTATTGACGACATTAATAATAAGGCTGAAGGATAATATTTCGAATACCTTGGAATTATGGGAGTTGATCAAACTGTTGCAAGCTCGTCTCAATTGTCCGAATCAGTTGATGTTCAAAGGTGTTTATGGCAATATCCTCCTGTTTCATTCTTGAAAGCTAATTATGACGCCGTTATTAGAGTAGAGAATGGATATGTCGGGACTCTAATTGTGGTGAGGAATCATTTGGGTTCAGTTGTGAAAGGTGTCTGTTTTGTGTTTATGCACGTCATGAACCCGTCCTTTGCTGAAGCTATGGCATTACAACGTGGCTTGTTGCAACTTTTGGAATGGGGAGTTGATATAATTATTTTGGAAAGTGATGCTGAAGTGGTAGTGAAGGCAATTCAGAAGACATACCCTTGTCCTATACATATGTGCACAGTGGTTGAGGACATTGTCTCGCTTATTCTTTAACATCAATTTTTCTTCATAAAAATTGTATCAAGAGATGCAAATAATTTAGTTCATTAAGTTGGTAGAATGACTGTTAAGGTGGGTAATGATTTTACTTTTTATGATGAATTACCTTATGATTTTCAGAATAGGGATATGTTCTATACTCTCATAAGTTTTATCATTAAAATTCTTACTTACTTTTGGGAAAAAAAAAGAAGACAAGAGGAACAAATTAAAAAAAAAAAAAAATAGATTTAATTCTTCAACATTATAATTGGCGATTACATCGGCAGCCCTTTGTAGAAATCGCCCCGCTTTGTCCACTCCCTTTTACCTCCACTCTCTAATTCACATCAAATGCACACCAAATTCAAATGAAACCCAAATTCGCTCACCTCCAACACGTATCTCACGCACTATCAAATATAGTAATCAAACCCAAAACACCTCTCTCTCTCTCTCTCTCACACACACACACACACACACACACACACACAACTCCACCGTTCCAAACTCCCACCAGCCGGCTTCTCTCTCTCTCTACTTTCTCACAAAACAAACACCATCCACGTGTTACCGCCACCGGAAAATATATACGCGGACACACACTACCGCCGCTTTCTCTCTCTAGAACCTCCACAACCGGTGGCCGATACATGGAATGACGGACTACCGGTTACCGGCAATGAACATGTGGACGGACGACAACGCCTCCATGATGGAGGCCTTCATGAGCTCCGACCTCACCTCCTTATGGACGCCACCACCTCCGCCGCCGTCCTCCGTCGCCGACCTCTCCAAACCCCCAAACCCACCTCCGCCGTCCACGGCTGTCTTCAATCAGGACACCCTCCAGCAGCGCCTCCAGACCCTCATTGAATCCGCGCGCGAGAGCTGGACCTACGCCATCTTCTGGCAGTCCTCCGTCGTCGACTTCTCCGGCGGGTCGATGCTGGGTTGGGGCGATGGGTACTACAAGGGGGAAGAAGACAAGGCTAAGCGTAAAACAGCCCAGTCCTCGGCAGAGCAAGAGCACAGGAAAAAGGTCCTCCGCGAGCTCAATTCGCTGATCTCCGGCAGCTCTGCTTCCACCGACGACGCCATCGACGAGGAAGTCACCGACACCGAGTGGTTCTTCCTGGTTTCGATGACACAGTCGTTCGTCAATGGAAGTGGGCTCCCGGGTCAGGCGTTTTTTAATTCGTCGCCGATTTGGGTCGCCGGAGCTGAGAGGCTCGCGGTCTCGCCGTGCGAGCGCGCGAGACAGGGGCTAGTGTTCGGGTTGCAGACCATCGTGTGTATACCGTCAGCGAACGGAGTAGTCGAATTGGGTTCGACGGAATTTGTAATCCAATCATCGGAGCTCATGAACAAGGTAAGGGATCTGTTCAATTTCAATGGAACCGAAATGGGTTCGTGGCCGATTCAGACGCCGGATCAAGGCGGCGACACCGACCCGTCGTCGCTCTACATCACTGATCCGTCGTCGACCGGTGTTGAAATCAGAAATTCTGACAACCCAACACCGGCGACGACAAATCTCCCTCTCCCATCTACCAATAACCACCAATTGTCGAAGCAAATGGTTTTTGAAAACCCTAGCTCTAGTTCTCTGACTGAAAACCCTATTGCAATTCAACAAACGCAAAGCCAAAACCAGAGCTTTTTTGCTAGAGAATTGAATTTTTCTGAATACGGGTTTGATGGAAATAGTGTTAGGAATGTGAATCCGCATTTGTGTAAGGCTGAAACAGGGGAGTTATTAAATTTCGGAGAGAGTAAGAGAAATTCTGGTAGAGCAAATGGGAATTTCTTTGCGGGTCAATCCCAATTTGGGGGAACAGAGGATATTAAGAAGAGGTCTCCGACTTCTCGGGGTAGTAATGAAGAGGGTATGCTCTCCTTCACCTCCAGGGTTGTTTTGCCTTCCTCCGGCATGGTGAAATCGAGCGGTGGTGGTGCTGATTCGGACCAGTCTGATCTCGATGCGTCGGTGGTTCGAGAAACAGATAGTAGTAGAGCTGTAGAACCCGAAAAAAGGCCTCGAAAAAGAGGTAGAAAACCCGCGAATGGAAGGGAAGAGCCGTTGAATCACGTGGAAGCCGAGAGGCAGCGAAGAGAGAAGCTCAATCAGAAGTTCTACGCCCTCCGGGCTGTGGTCCCAAACGTGTCGAAAATGGACAAGGCTTCGCTTCTCGGAGACGCCATTGCGTACATCAACGAGCTGAAATCGAAGCTCCAAACAGCCGAGTCCGATAAAGAGGAAATGAGGAGCCAAGTTGAGACCTTGAAGAAGGACACGGGTCGTAAGGAATCACGAAATAATTCAGGTCCCCCACCACCGACGGATCAAGAGCTGAAAATGTCGAACAATTCGATAGACATGGACATTGATGTGAAGATCATCGGTTGGGACGCGATGGTTCGAATACAATGTAGCAAGGAAAACCACCCGGCAGCGAGGTTAATGTCGGCGTTGAAGGAGCTAGACCTTGATGTGCACCATGCCAGTGTGTCCGTGGTCAATGATTTGATGATCCAACAAGCCACTGTCAAGATGGGAAGTAGATTTTACACTCAAGACCAGCTCAGGCAAGCCTTGTCCTCTAAAATTGCCGATACGCGATGAGCAATACTAGTATACATAGAACAAGGCTAAAGCTTATAGGACTATTATATGGTTTCTTCTTCATCAATTGGGTAAGAATGCACATATAAGTTGTTTCGATGTGATATTGATAATGTTTTTGGTTGGTATAGACTGAGCTCTTGATGAGATTCAAGTGAAAACCCTAATGAGTTTTTGGCTTTTCTTTTCTTTTCTTTTCTTTTCTTTTCTTGTTTGTAGTATCTCTATCTTGGTTCAGTTTCCGTGTATTTTGTGTCGTTTTAATGTACATATAATCATAAAGCCCCAAATTTTTTTGGGCTCTTATTCATGTTAAATAGAGGAGGTGGTTCTGTCTGTAAGATGTGCATGAACACTGCAACTATATATATATATATATATATATATATATATGTTAGTGTATCCTCTTTTCATGTATTTTCTTGCTTGATTTCAACATAAATGAGGAGATAAGCAATTCCATTCAGATTATTTTGATCATATGTATGTTGTGATATTACACGCACATGAAGCATATAAAGATGAGAAAGAAAAAGGGTAGCTAGTTTATTTGTGGCACGAAATATCCAACTGAGAAAGACATGAGATTTGCATGTTTTGTTTAGTCACCAAATTTAGAAATTGAATATGATGAGAGCAGCCATAGCCCGTGTATAGTGAAAAAAAGGGAATTATGACTCGAATAGAATGTGAATATAAGCCACTTTGTTGTTTTGGACCTTTTAGTCCTCTCTCTCTCTCTATATGTATACATATAGCTATTTAGTATATAGCATGGTTAGTGAAAGTTGTGGAGAGTATATTGGGATTTATTGTGTTCCATAATTCCATTTTAGGATTGGATTGACCAAAACGATCAATTTAATTGTCCCATTTTTTATATGCAAAGCCTCAACTTCTACAACAAGGAGCCTATGACAATTTAATTTGAATAAAGTGGTTGCCTTAATGGTCACGGTTGAGATATAGTTGTAGTAAAAAGGAGATACTAATTCAGTTTTTGTCCCAACTGTCATAACAGAGTTAGGGAATGGTTGTTGATGTTTTCAAATGTTTAGTGCTTGACAAATTTGTTTGTGGAAATGGAAATTAAATACGACAATTTTGAAGAAAAATGACTTGAATTTTGATTTTTGAAATGTCAAGCTCTTTTATTATTGTCATTTTCTGGAATTTGTTCTCCAAAAATACTTGGAAAACACAGTAGGTTGGCAGGAGCCAATGTTTGAAAGATGTATAAAACCGTGTAATCATTTATGTGTCGAACAGAAATAATTCTGAACCATGCAATAATTTATTCTACCAATAGTAATTAGTACTAATAATAGAGTTATCTCATGAAATGTCGCATCAATAATTAGTTTAATACTTTATCACTTTTAAAAATGAATAATCTAGAAAATTAAAGGTATCATAAGAACACATGAATAACGTGTTCTTCTTTGGAACACATTTTAAAAGAGTAGAAGTGCCACTAGAGAGGAGTGAACCGCACCTAAAAAAGCACTATATATAAAATTCTATAGTTCAAAAAATAAAATAAATCATGCCATATATCCTTTTGTAAAACAAGAAAGATTAATTTAAGTGCTAATGGATTATAAATTTTATATTTATTGTGACGTCCCACATCAATATGATATAATAATGATAAAATGTTTATATATAGATTATTTTTTTCAATGGGTTTAATGCCTTTTGAAGAAAACTCAAAAACAAAACTGTGCGAGTTGATCGGCCTATATTAAAATCACACCGTAAATAAGAGCAAACGGTTCCATCTACTTTGGATTGCATGTTTTTATTTTAAATTAATTTATAATGAGATATGATATATTATACCCGTATCCTCTGTTATTTGAATAATTACAAATATATCCCAACAAGTTTGTAACTTATAACAAATACCCCATAGTCATTAGACTTGTCAACAGATCGGATCTAGTTAAATTCAAATTCAATTCGGATCTTAATCAGGTTATCGGATTTTATTTTCAATTCATATCCAGCTAATCGGATTCACATCGAATTCGGATCATAATCGGATTATTGACAGGTCTACTGATAAGGATGACAAAAACCCCGATCCGCGATCTGAATCCGATAATTCGACTGTTTTTTACTTAGTTAATTCATATCCAAATTTCTTCATTATCTGATATCTGATCCGATACTCCGATCCGATTATCTAATTAAAAAAATACAAATATCAATAAATAAATTTAGATTTTTCTTGTTCTCCAATAATTAGTAAATACAAAATTACCAATCAATACTTATAACACATGTCTATGACAAATAGAAAAATAAAAAAATAAAAAAAGAATTGGAACATTATTAAGTATACTACATTTACAACTCAATATATTAATAAATATTATATAAATTTAAAGTATAAATACTGAAAACACTGAAATTATTCATACTTTTAATAGTGGTATAGATGATCAATCATTATTAATAAATAACAAAATAATTAATAATTAACATTTATTTACAGATATAATACTAAATATATACACATTAAAATATCAAATAAATATTGATATACATTTATATATATATATTATAATTTTGGATCGGATTAACATAAATTCAAATTCAATTTGTTAAGAAATCGAATTATTGGATTCAGATCTTAATCGGGTTGTCGGATTTTATTTTTAATCCATATCCAGCTAATTGGATCGGATTCGAATCAAAATCTGATCCATTGACAGGTCTACTAGTCATCACTTTTTCCTAGATGAAATGTCTAGAATACCCTCAACCAAATGCAAATGTATTTAAGCCCATAAAAAATAGTCATGAGTAGATAAGTTATTTCACAATCAGAAGGGTTGAAACTGTAATTATCCAAATAATAGGGGTTGCAGGTATAATATATTATATCTCGAGGGGTGTAACTGTAATTTATCCTTTAATCTTATAACTTATGAAACACAGACATGATGACACGGTGAATTCCAAAACATTAGGACACGACACGGCTCTGACACGTTTATAAAAATTATATATTTTTTTTATATATACATATTATATTCCACAAATATTTTGTTTGTCACTTAAATAATAAGAATCAAATAAACTTATAAACAAATAAGTAAAATGACATGTCTAACATGTTCAAAAAATTTCATTATACTATTATCCAATGAATCAAATGCATCTTCTCCAACATTCGTCATCTTAGTCTCTCTCTCGTTATATTGTGAAAATTTTATTGATTGAAGACAAAGATTGGAATATATAAAAACCAAATATTCGACTTTTTGTGATGTTATTTTGTTCCTCTTCAAATAGTGGATAAATGAATATGTGTTATAATTTCTCTCACAAAATGAGGAGGAACAAAGATATTCAAGTATCTTCAAAGCCAAATATTGAATTAGAGGTGCTGAAGTTCTATAAGTAATTCATTAAATTATCGACTCCACAAAACCTCTATTTTTTATTAAATCAACCGACCCACCGCGTATCTTTCGAGTATCCATTAAGTGTCTAATTTTTTAAAAAATCATGACATATTTTTAGCGTGTCTGTGCGTTGTATTCAATACGATTACGGTGACCCTAAACAAAGTGTCCGTGCTTCTTATGCTTATAACACCTTTATGTCTTGTTGATAAACATATGATGTGAATAATTTAATTTCAATACATAAAGGTGGTGACACATTGATGGGTGGAGGGAATGGGTGGAGGGAGGGAGGGAGGGAGGGAGCTTGCTTCTCTTGATATGGTAATATCGTATCCAACCACCTAAACCCTAGCAAAAGCATAGCCAATCAAAAGGAAAAGTTCAATTAACCAAAAGAAAAGAAAAGTAAAAGAGAAACAAACATATATCATGTTTTGCACATGCCGATATATAAAAGTCTAAGCTTTGATGAGCACATATGAGTGTCGGAGGAAGTTGCGAAACAAGGACTCACATGCCATGTTATGCATATCCATATATGTAGTTGCCACATTGGAAAGTCATGTGAACCATACCTAAATTGGTCGTTTTGAAAAGTCCAAGTGGATGGTGTATGTATAGACATGTCAATGGATTGAATTTTTATCCGAATCCGATTCAAATTCGATTCGATTAGCCGGATATGGATTGAAAATAAAATTCGATAGCCCGCTTAGGATCCGAATCCGATAATCCGATTTCTTAACAAATTGGATTTTGATTTATGTCATCCGATCCGATAATAACCCGATCCGATATAAAATATATTTATATATATATATATAAATATATATTTGATATTTTTATGTATATATATTTAATATTGTACATGTATATAAATGTTAGTTGTTAATTATTTTATTATTTATTAATAATGATTGATCATAAATATAATTATTAAAAGTGTGAATAATTTAGTGTTTCAGTATTTATTGATTTTTGTATTTTTGTATTTTTTTAATTAGATATTCGAATCAGATATTCTATAATGAAGAAATTTGAATATGAATTAACTAAGTGAAAATTCGTCGAATTATTGGATTCGGATCGCGGATCGGGAGTTTTTGTCATCCTTATCAATAGATCTGTCAATAATCCGATTATGATCCGAATCCGCTATTAACCGGATATGGATTGAAAATAAAATCCGATAACCCGATTCGGATCCGAATCCGATTTCTTAACAAATTGGATTTGAATTTAACTGATCCGATCCATTGACGGGTCTATGTATATATATCACTTTGTTTGGCTATAATTTATGTTATGAATAATTGCTAATAACATATACTACCTCCGTCCCATTTTATTTATTCAACTTAACCAAAATTTATGAATATTTTTTGATCAAACATGGACAAGTAAATTGGAACAAAGAAAATATATAATATATGCATACATGTATATATATAGACATTCACTCA
Source organism: Cornus suecica (assembly GCA_963922005.1). NCBI lineage: Eukaryota > Viridiplantae > Streptophyta > Magnoliopsida > Cornales > Cornaceae > Cornus > Cornus suecica. The sequence continues at coordinate 103,116,993 of OY998238.1, forward strand.
TAATATGCATAAGTATAAGTATGCGGAAAACGAGGCCAATAAATCTTTAAAATGTTCTGATCTTTTTTTCTATTATTATTCTTATTTTTTGTAAATGAGAATCGATAGAGCAATCTTCTTCGTTGTTTCATTTACAGGTTAATTTAGAGCAACTTCCTCCATTTTGAATGTGGGAGAAGAATAGTTTTTTCTGATAGACCACCTTCAACAATTCAACTTGGGTGGGTGTATGATATAATGATATTATGAGTCGTCTTTTTTTTTATTATTTATATTATTATTATTAATATATAATTATGACTTTTTACAGTTACCTCCCCTAAGGTTTGTCCTTATATCAGGGACCTCCCCTTAAGTTTGGAATTTATCAGAGACCTCCCTTAAAATTAAAATGTTTCATCACACACTCCCCAAACTAGCGGTAAAACCTGGTCAATGACGAAAAATGCTGACATCACTAGGATATATTTGAAATATCCCTAAAATACCTCTCAGTATGTTAAATGACCTACATGTCCTTGAGCCCTCCTTGTGAAATGTCCAAATTACCCTTCATATATAAATTTTGAAAAAAAAATTCAAAAAATTCAAAAACAATATATATTTTCAAAATATATATATTTTTTAAATTTCGAAAAACATTATAAAATTAAAAATATATATATATAAAATTCGAAAAAAATATATAAAATTTAGAAAAATATTATAAAATTCGAAAAAAAAATATAAATTTCAAAAAATATATATAAAATTTGGCAAAAAAATATAAAATTTGAAAATATATATATATAGAATTTCGAAAAACATTATAAAATTCGAAAAAAATATATAAATTTTGAAAAAAATTAATATTAATATTTTTGAAATTTAATATTATGTTGTTATTGCTTGAGTGAAGTTGTTCCAGACTTGAAAATGTGATTCAAAACACCTCCTGGTCAAAAAATGCCCATTTGGATTTCATTATATCATTCAAAATATGCCCATTCGGATCTCAATACATATTATCAGAATACCCAAAAGGATATAAACATGTTTCATGGTCAAAATATGCCCATTTTTGTCTCAATTTAAAAGACATATTCAAAAGGATATAAACATGTTCAAAAGACCAAAGTGGCTTGAAGTTACATCAATTAAGCACGGGCTCAATACATATTAGAATCTAAGCTCTGCTTTTGCCCCTTCCAATTGGTTGCATTCCAGTGTTGGTACCCAGTGGTTGGCTTGAGCTTCCACTTCCAGTTTCAAAAATAGGTGAATTACAAGTGTTTCAATTTCCACTTTCACTTGCATTGGGGGGCTGAGTTGATAAAGCATGTGAATTAACATTAATTATTGAAATTGAATATTGAGAGTTGTTTAGAATAATGAAGAGTGCTGAAATTAATTTTTTACAAGTCCTTGCATTGTGTCCAGTCACCTTGCATCTAGAACAATGAAGAGTGCTAGTCTTCCTTGCATCACTGATCCCTGATGCTGGTTCATCTGGTGCTCTAACTCTGGTTTCCCTTGGTCTTCTTACACCTTTTATAACATCTGGTGGGTCAACTTGATTACAAATCATAGAGGTCCACAACTTCATATCACTAAGAGGGTGTATTATATATGCATAACTACTCATGTAAGTGGAATTGTAAAAACTTGGGTTACAATATAACTCAAGGTCAACCCTCTTATGTGTTATGGCAGCAGTTAGACCTGTCAATGGATTGGATTTTGATCCGAATCCGATCCAAATCTGATTCGATTAGCCGGATATGGATTGAAAATAAAATTCGATAATCCGATTAGGATCCGAATCCGATAATCCGATTTCTTAACAAATTGGATTTGGATTTATGTCATCCGATCCGATATAAAATATATTTATATATATATATAAATATATATTTGATATTTTTATGTGTATATATTTAATACTGTACATGTATATAAATGTTAGTTGTTAATTATTTTATTATTTATTAATAATGATTGATCATAAATACAATTATTAAAAGTGTGAATAATTTAGTGTTTCAGTATTTATTGATTTTTGTATTTTTGTATTTTTTTTAATTAGATATTCGAATAAGATATTCTATAATGAAGAAATTCGAATATGAATTAACTAAGTGAAAATCCGTCAAATTATCGGATTCAGATCGCGGATCGGGAGTTTTTGTCATCCTTATCAATAGACCTGTCAATAATCCGATTATGATCCGAATCCGATATTAACCGGATATGGATTGAAAATAAAATCCGATTATGATCCGAATCCGATATTAACCGGATATGGATTGAAAATAAAATCCGATAACCCGATTAGGATCTGAATCTGATAATCCGATTTCTAAACAAATTGGATTTTGATTTAACTGATCCGATCTGAATCCGATCCATTGACAGGTCTAGCAGCAGTTGCATACTTGTATGGTATTCCAGAAATCTTTCATGCATTGCAATCACAGGACTTGGGACCAAATTTCACTACATGCTTACCTCCTACATTAGTCACCTCAAACTCATCTTGCTCTATAGGTATAAGGTTCAAATATTGGATCCATCATTGTAACAACAATTCCTGGAACATTAATGAGCACGTCATATATGACTAAAGTGATGAATATTATGTTTGATAGTCATTCATGGAAATTCAAATGCATATAAAAGTAATAAAGACATGTGCGTGCAATAAAGGAACATGAAAATTGATGCTTTAGGCACTTTTCAAGCTGTTAACATAGCAAACACCAGGAATGTTGATTTCAAATGGTAAAAATATGGAAATGATGCAATAGCATAAAAGAAAAAAAAAACAGAGGTTAAAATATAGACATTGGATTAAATTATTCATACAAACAACAGAAAATATAAGGTTTGAGAAAACTTCGAGTAGGCATGGTCAAACCTCACTAAGATTTTAATAAAAATTTCTAAAAGCCTTTAGGAAAAATCATAACCAAACCAGATATTAGAAAATACTTGTTATGATCTTTCTTTTTTGTTTTTGAAGGAAAAAAAATGAAATACCTAACTGAACTATATCAAACTCAATATTACTAAAATCCTTTAATTTTTGAGCGAGTTGAGAGAAAGAGATATGAAATGGTTGTAGGAGAAAGGGTCAGAAATGAAAGGACACATCTTTCATAGAAAATGAGCAAGTACAATAGACACAAGATGACCTAGATTTGTTATCAAAGTAGATTTGTCATTTCACGTACTCCATTACCCTATTTTACGACAAGCTAGTCCAGGGGGTGTGTGTGATAAAACGTTTTTAATTTTAACGTATCTGATAAATCCCAAACCTCAGGGGAGGTAACTGTAAAAAAATCCTATATAAATATCGGGTTAATTTCACAAAACCCCTCTATACTATTCAATTTAATCACTATGCCCCATCTCCTCACATTTTGAGTCAAAATACCTAAACTACCCTCAAATAATATAGGGGGTTTAGTGAAATCAACCTTTTAAAAAATATATTTTTCGTAAAAACTATAATTTAAAAAATATTCATATTTTGGAAAATAATATATATTTTTCGCAAAAAAAATATTTTTTGGAAAATATATATTATTGACTAATTAGATATATATTTCAAAAAATATATATCATTTTCCAATATATATATATATATTATCCGAAATATATATTTTGGAAAATAATATATATATTTTTCAAAAAAAAAAATTTCGGAAATAATTCATATTTTGGAAAATAATATATATTTTTCAGAAAAATTCATATTTTGGAACATAATATATATTTTCCGCAAAAAAAAAATCGAAAAAAAATCATATTTTTTAAAACAATTCAGAAAATATATATTTTTTGACGAATTACATATATATATTCCGAAATATATATCATTTTCCAATATATATATATCCTAAAAAATATATTTTTTTTTCGATTTTTTCTGAAATATATATTATTTTTGGAAAATATTTTTTTTCCGTAATATATATTTGAAATCTATAGTTTTTACGAAAAATAACTTTTTTAAAGGGTTTATTTCACTAAACCCCCCTATACTATTGATTGTAGTTTATGTATTTTAACTCAAAATGTGAGGGGATGGGGCATAGTGATTGATGCAGGAGGATCAACGCAAGGATGGCAGGAAATTGTGATCTGCTGTTTTCCTTTTCAAATCTTTATTTTTAGTTAATTTTTGCTATTTAGGGTAATTTTCTATTTGTCAATTAGGAATTGATTCTGAACCCGATTTGGGCCAGATTTTTGGTAATCTTTTGATTTCTTTCCTTGTTTCGTTTTGATAAGACTTTTAGGGTTTTGCTATTTTTGGTAAAATCCTTGATTTTCAGCTATTTAAACCCGGCTTGTGGGTTGTTTTAAATTAGTTTTGAATATTAAGAATTTTATTAAATTTCAGAGTGTTCTCTGAATTTTGGGTCGAATATTTTCTCCATTTTCTTTCTTGCAAATTACCCGTTGCGCTAGCCTGCAGAATAATCTCTATTTTGTCCGGCGTCAATTGGTATCAGAGCTCAGCATATTCCTGAGGCGGTATTTTCATCAGTTTTCAATGGCTGGTGGTCGTGGTCATGGTGGTCGTCGTGGGCAGGTTCCGATTGAGGAAGTCCCGCACCGTGATCGTAACGTTCAGGATGTTATGATTGAGGATTTGCAGAGGCAAGTGGCAGAGTTAACCCAGCGCCTGGCGGCGCAGGAAATCGGTAATCATGATGTGGAAGATTCTGATATCGACAATTCCACCTTCGAAAATCCGTATCCACCGTTATGGCCAATATTTTCGGAAGATTCTGATTCCGAAGATGATTGGTTGAAAACCGATACTTTCGTTGGAGAGCGAGTGTATGACACAGAAGGAGATGATGATGTGTTGTATGGGGACGGCCATGAAACTCTGGTCATTCCTAAGAGCCTCCTGACTCCCAGAAGCGATTCCAAAGATGATTGGTTGAGAACCAATGTTTTCCATACAACCTGCACCATGGCCGACAAAGTCTGCAAGATGATTATTGACAGTGGCAGTTGCGAGAACGTAGTCTCTAAAGACGTTGTCCGAAAGAAGGGTTCTCCCTCGTCAGTCTCTATGATGTCTCCTTCTGCATTTAATCAGCCGATGTCTCCGTCGTCTAATGGCCAACATCTTCGAGGCATCCATGAGCAAGTGAAACTGGCCATTCACGAGAGTAATGCCAAGTACAAATCTCGAGCGGACAGTCATCATCGTCAGGTACTTTTTGATGTTGGTGATTTTGTTTGGGTTGTATTAACTCGTGATCGTTTCCCTGTTGGCGAGTATAATAAGCTTAAGGAGCAGAATATTGGACCTTGTGAGATATTCCAAAAAATTAATGACAACGCATACAGGTTGTGTCTCCCTAGTCACTTGAAAACACCTGATATCTTTAATGTGAAACACCTGAGTCCCTGTTTTGCGGATTCTACTGATGTTGCTGTGAACTCGAGGACGAATTCTTTCCAACCCGGGGTGACTGATGCAGGAGGATCAGCGCAAGGATGACAGGAAATTGTGATATGCTGTTTTCCTTTTCAAATCTTTATTTTTAGTTAATTTTTGCTATTTAGGGTAATTTTCTATTTGTTAATTAGGAATTGATTCTGAACCCGATTTGGGCCAGATTTTTGGTAATCTTTTGATTTCTTTCCTTGTTTCGTTTTGGTAAGACTTTTAGGGTTTTGCTATTTTTGGTAAAATCCTTGATTTTCAGCTATTTAAACCCGGCTTGTGGGTTGTTTTAAATTAGTTTTGAATATTAAGAATTTTATTAAATTTCAGAGTGTTCTCTGAATTTTGGGTCGAATATTTTCTCCCTTTTCTTTCTTGCAAATTACCCATTGCGCTAGCCTGCAGAATAATCTCTATTTTGTCCGGCGTCAGTGATGAAATTGAATAGTATAGGGGGCAAATTGAACACAATAGGGGTTAGTTAATTAAATTTGATAGTATAGGGGGTTTTGTAAAATTAACCCATAAATATATTAAAAAGCTACCAAAAAGGGTCTTACAAATTTTTAGAACCAGACTAGACCACGACGACCCACCTTTTTTCTTGGTCTTAAAAAGGTACATTTTGGTTGAATTTGTTCCAACTTCGTCTGATTCTATTTTTTGAGACCAATGCAAAATAAACATGGTTTTGTCTCAAAAAAACATAACCAAACCAGTCCAGACCAGAGCGACCATAACCGCTTACCAAACAGGGCCGAGAATTTCATTTTTCACTCTGTAAATATTGGGTGCCAAAAAATAACTTGGTTTTATCAGAACAAACCATTATTGTGATTCAAGTATTTTGAACATGTGTTGGATCAGTTTGAGCGGATCGGACATGTTTCAAGTGTAAGGCCCTGTTTGTTTATTGGTTATGATCCCATTTTTTTGGTCTGGTCATGATTTTTTGAGATCAGGCCATGTTTGTTTTGCATTGGTCTCAAAAAATAACCAAACCAAGTTGGATCAAATTGAACCAAAATGACCTTTTTTAGGACCACAATATTTGATGGTTCTATTTGGTCTGGTTACAAAATCCATCTAAAATCTAACCAAAATGTCCACCAATAATTGAACCACATCTAACCAATATCTAAACCCAAACACAAAAAAATAAAAATAAAATAATGAATAATAAATAAAATGAATTAAATCATACATAAAAATAAAAAAAATAAAAAAAAATATAAATAATAAAATATATTTATAAATTAATAAAAATAAAATATATTTATGAATAAAATAATAATATAAGTAATAAATTAATAAAAATAAATGAATAAATAAAAATAAGAATAAAATATATTTCTGAATAAAATAATAATATAAATGATAAATTAAATAAAATATATTTAAAAATTAATATAAATACATTAATAAAAAATAAACAAAATAATGAATAATAAAATATATTATTAATAAATAATAATATAAACAATAAATTAATAAAATATATTTATAAATTAATTAAACGAATAAATAAATGATAAATTAATAATATAAATAATAAATTAAATAAAGCATATTTATAAATAAAAGAAAAACAATTAATAATAAAAAAATGAATTAAATAATACATAAATAATAAATAAATAATAAGAAAAATGAATTAAATAATACATACAAAATTAATAAATAAATAATAAGAAAAATGAATTAAATAATTCAAAAATAATAATAAATGATTAAATATAATAATATAAATAATAAATTTATAAAATATATTTATAAATTAATTAAAATAAGCAAATAAATAATAAATTAAATGAATTATATTTATAAAAAACGAATAATAAACAAAATGAAATAAATAATACATAATAATAATTAATTAATTAAATAATACATAAAAATAATAATAAATAAATAAATATAATAATAAATAATAATATAATTAATAAATTAATAAAATATATTTATAGACAAATAAAAATAAATAAATAAATAGTAATAAATAATAAACAAAATGAATTAAATAATATATAAAAATAAGAATAAATAAAATTAATAATAAGAAAAATGAATTAAATAATACATAAAAATATTCATAAATGAATAAATATAATAATAATAAATAAATAAATAATAAATGAATAAATTATATTTATAAATTAATTAAAATAAATGAATAAATAATAAATTAAATGAATTATATTTATAAAAAAATGAATAATAAAGAAAATTAATTAAATAATAGATAATAATAATTAATAAATTAAATGAATTAAATAATAAACAAACTAAATGTAATAAAATGAATTAAATAATTCATAAAAATAATAATAAATTAATAAAATATATTTATTAGCAAATAAAAATAAATGAATAAATAATAATAAATAATAAATAATAAATAAAATGAATTAAATAATATATAAAATTAATAATAAATAAATAGTAAATAGTAAGTGATAAATAATAATTTTTTTTTAAAGCCAAAATATCAGAGTGCATTATTTACATGTTATCGACAGTTGAAGTTATTATGTAATATTAGTGTGTGACATGTGAAATTTGTGTTATCGTAATTTTTGTGTAATAAAAAATGTGACTTGTATATACCTATTTGTTGTTATATTTGATAATTGGAGTGCAATAATCGTACTTTAAGAGATTTTTACAAAACCAATATAACATTATTGTGTAAGAAATACATAATAAAAATCAATCAAAAAGACTTTAACAAATGTTTACAAATTAAATGTTTGGGTTTTGAGGTTATTACATCATATAAAGTATATTCAATATTTTCACAGTTTATTAGAAATTTAAGACCAGACCAGTTTATCAAATATGGTATGGTTCAAAGAAGTTTGGAACCAGACAGTTTGTCAAACATGGTCTGGTTCTAGTTTTCTTAGACCAAGATCATCAGATCAGACCGTTTATCAAATAGAATTTTAGAACATCACTCAGACCAGACCAGACCAGACCGGAGACCAAACCGGTTACCATACCGGGCCAAGCTACATTGGTGGTAATAATAGACATCTATGGTTCTACTAAACAACAAGCTATTGCTACAAATAATTCCTCAAATTGACACTTGAAGACCCCACAATTAGGTTTAGGACCATTTTTTTTTAAACACAAAATAAATTCAGGTGAATTAATCACATGAGGGATATTTATCATGTGGATTCGGAGATATCTGATTTTGTCATACATTGTTTTTCCATTAATAATAACAATTTATACTCTAATTAAGAAGATGATAATATTATAAACTAATTACCTTCTTTTGTAATTGCATGCATATTAGTTAAAAGTTAGTTCTAGTATATCTACTTTTCTAGTTACATTACTTTTCTAGTTATAGTAGGTCTACTTTTTTGGTTATATATAACATGATTAATAAAAAATATATATCCAAATCAAGAATGATAGGGTTAGTGCATACTCAAAACAGAAGCGGATTAGCTTATTTTCCGGATATTGTTCTGAAAATTTGATCACAAACAAAAATTAGATAATTTTAGCAAATTCAAGTACTTGTCCCTTAAGAAAAAAAAAAATGTTAATTTACCACCATTTTTATACCTCCCCACCACTTGCTTCAACTATCTATCCTAATATCCTTTCTTAATATTCTCTTCCACTCACATTATTGAGTAGTAAAAGAAATTAAATTACATTAATTTCTTTTACTCCTCATTCCCTCCAATCCATTTTTTCATCTCGATCCAACAATGACTCTCAATTGCCTAACATGCCAAGGCCTCAAAAGGGTAGACTCGGACAATCAATTTGGAGAGGGTTTTCATATTGTTTATGATCATGAGAAACCATATTTGGCGCTATCTTGGTCCATGGTTGAGAGGAGCTGGTCCGGTAACCTAGCGCCGCCAACGCTTACGCCTACGCGATGTGAGAAAATGAAAAAGGAGCAGCAGCAGCCACCTTTGGCGGTGGCGGGAAAGAGGGTGAAGAAGAGTGGACACAGGATTCATAATAGTGGTCCGGTTGACTTCCCCGGGAGCTCACCGAGGTTGGTGAGGAGCTGTGGGATGAGAAGGGATTGGAGCTTCGAGGATTTGAGGCAAAGAATAGATATGGCTATATAATACACGATCTCTCATTTTCGATGAGAAATTGAGTTTTCGAGTCCTGTTAGGGGCTGCATTGTGGGTGCGTGTACGTTTGCTTGAATTTTCGAGAAAAAAAAAAGATGTAGTAGAGGATATTGGGATATTATTTCAACTTGTAATTTCAAATTTTATTTTTTTTTGTTTTGATTTTATTTTTTCTTTTACTTGTGTTGTAAGGAATTATAGATGTACTAATATCTGAAGTTTGATCTATGGATGGAGACCAAGGGAGAGTCTGCATCTTATGATATTGTGGATATTATAGTGTATTGATCTATTATTCTTAATGGTAAGCATTGTATTGTTTATAGGTTTGCCTACGCAGTTGAATTCACCACATATGTTGTTGTTTGCAATTGCATACACTGACATACATATATAGCTTTCACAATTGATATATAGTTCTTTGTAATAATTCACCCATTTCTTATTTGTGATAATTGGATCGAATGTTATGCCAGTCACATCTGTGATATATATATATATATAGGGTCGATAAACTTCAAACGTAATTATAATTTGGTAGAGCAATTCGTTGAATCCATATGTGGTCATTAGAAACTTGAATTTCTCGTATGTCACTGTTTTAGTATAGAAAATGATTTTTTATATTTTTTGTAATTCCAACAATAAGCAATCCCGCAATGATTAAAATAGATGGTAACTTTCTTCTTAATAATTAATTTTACCGTAGTCTGGGCTTCTGAAAAGCAATTTGTCTAAAAAATTATCATTTTCTGTGTTGTGTGTGTGTGTTATAGTTATAGGGAATGAGTGGCTTAGTGGCTTCTAGCCTTCTATTGCTCACAAAGCATATGGTCTAAGGTTACAAACAAACTATATATACATATACATATACATACATACATATAAGGAAGTCTTTGCCATTCATAATGTCAACCAAAATCTGGATTCTCACTGTTATGACTTGTCTAAAAGTGGCACAATTGCTAAAAACATTCAACATCTAAGGTGGTCCTATTTAGCATAACTTTTGCTTCTGACTTTTTGCAGAAATTGATGCCCCAGGTTTTTTTTAAAATGCTCTTCCAATGCCCAAAAACTCTTCTAAAAAAATTTGTCAAACACTGTTCAAAATAGTTTTTCCCTCTAGAAAGCCAAAAACAGCGTTGGAAAAACTAATCCAAACATGGCCTAAGTATTTTACAATATTATCACCTGAATTGAAGATAGTAACATTCAAGCACTGGCTAACAAAGTTCAAGAAAAACAGATACTTCTGAAGGCAAACAAGCATAAATTTTACAGTGATGCAGGAACTCAACTTCTGGCAAATTTTATATTCACATACCAGATGCTTGTGAAAATCAAGGGTTTCAGTACAAAACAAGGATACAAAGATACATTAATCCGGAGAAGGTCCAGATGCGGGAAGCCGCCTACTAACATGAAGCAAATGTGACCTTATATCACATTAAGAATTTTTTATCAGCCACATAATCCTGACAACTGACCTGACTATTCTAAATCGAAGCATCGCGATCATCTTCTTGTACTGTTTACTTCATGCTACCATAAAACCAAATATATCCCGGATACAAGACTTGGTTCTCTGACAGATTTCTACATCTGCAGTCACATACGTCGAATTGAGAATTATGGAAAATATAATAAGAAAAACGCGGCCAGAATCTGCTAAAAACAAGACTCACCATATTACCACGAGCTCTTTAGCTATTTCTTGTTATTAATCTTCCTACTGAAATAGTCATCCGTCAGTCGGCACTTCTAACTAATATCTACATTAAACTGCAAGGTAGTAACCGCACTAGTTTTTCCTATTTCTCGCCTCTGCTTTCCAGTCTCTTCGCCCGGATGCATTTCTTTCGGATCCACCACTACCCAGGAAAGAAGATTTATTTGAGCAAAATTCATTTCCTAATAGTCGCGTTGGATTGGCTCCAGATGGTATAGAGGATGCTTGACTTTCACTGCCCGAAGTCAGGTCAGAAATAACAGGTCCAATAGATGCAACTTGTTTAACAGCATGGATCTTTCTTGCATCTTTTTTCCAATTCCTTTGGCAGTGAATACGGGTTATGCAATTGTTGACGATCCCATTTACTTGCAGTTCTACTTGCGGGGGAGGTGATGGGTTTATGGTACTTGCCTTCTGCATATCAGCTTCGAGACGCTTGCGAGCCCTGTATCTACGTTGCCGCTCCCGGTTCTTTATACGGCGGGCCATTACGTCTTCATCGCTTCTAGCATGTTCATTCATTGCAAAACTATCTTCGGTTCTAAACGCAATTACATTCTGCTCATTTTCCATTTGATATAAAGGTTGCAGAACCTCTATGGAGAATTTTCAATCTAGTGGCATTAAAAAACAATTTTCTGCACAAAAAATCTTTGTTAGAAGTACGAGATAAAACTTATTAAGACTGAAAGAAAGAACATCCAGTTAGCGTAAGCTTCGATAACACACTTTCAACTTTCGGACTTCTGATCTCAGCAGTGTACTTTCGGACTTCTAATCTCGATCCCTTTATCACAAAATTATAATAAAATTATAATACGGTCACTACTCAATGTGTACTTCCTTTGTGGGATACTGGGAGGGGAAGATTGCGGACAAACCTAGACTTCTGCATAACTTCACCATGTTTCAAGGCTCCATTGGACCAAACAATGGCCCCTGTATCCCTGCATCAAACTTTTTCTTTGATAATTAAAATTGCTATTCACTTGTGGCTTTTCTTGAATTTCACTTATGACAGTATATCTGTACAAAGTAGTGGCATCATAAAAGGCGTAGCTTGCAGGGTGAACAAGGTGACATAACAGGGAAGCGCATAAGGTTAGAATGGGAGTGAAAATAAAGAGGGAGAATGAATGTCTTTGGATGTTGGTTTGTTCCAAATATGAGCCTACGGGAACATTATGTGAAGGTCCAAGAACTTGTACCTGAACTACAGGCTCGTAATCAATGGAAAGCTTAAGGCTTTAAGGGCTTCAACGCTTGACTATTACTAGGCTTCCAGGCCAGGTTGATGGACTCAGATGGTCTGACGAGCTTAGAAAGCAATAATTACACTGGTAACTTCCCTTCATTCCTCAGGTACCCCTTTGGAATTAGCGGTCCCCAAGCATGATAAGGCACATCTCTAAAACCGGAAATCCTCATCCACTCACCAAGTTTAGAGTCTTCGGACCCTCAAAGAATCCATGAACTTCTGAGGCAGGGGAGCTGCCTCATTGCAGGGAAGATGAGAACAAAAGTTACAGCTATCTAATTTCAAAAAAGAGAACCAGGCAGAAATGTTTACTATATGCCTTACCATCAAGCACTTGACTCAATCGGGCCTTCACCCCCTCAGAGCGTAAATCGACAAGGGCCTTGAAACTTCTGCGATAATCTAAATACCGTGTATCTTATGTCATTTCAAATCTCAACTCCCAATTTTAGGTGGTGTCTACGTGATCTATTCTGCTAGCTACGTTTTATTTTGTGCCATGTGGTGCACACCGATAGGCACTATACACTCGGACCAAATTGTCCCACATATCCAAAGCTCTTACATAGGAATGATATACAAACCTTATCCTGTCAATGTGACACTCTGGAGAAACCTCTATCTTCATCAGCATTTATGTAAAGGATGGAACATTGCATCCAAGGGATTGTGCACATCCATATTATCCAACATTAATCTGGAGTTGAAAAATCCTCTTTTAGGAATCTAAAGACATTCTGAATGGTAGTATCAATTATAAGGTGGGAATTACAGCATCATGATGACATAATGTCATACGGGCATGGTGAGTTTGTACTCGTGTTAAGAAAAAGCAAGAAAGATACATGATATTTCACATTAACTTATTGCAAATAAAGTTTAGTGGTCTAACAGTAAACATGGTCACAATCACCAAAATAATGGTTCCCCTGCAACTACACACACATCATCATTGGCACTGCCAATTATAGGCAATATCACTAAATAGAATGAAATGGAAATATCAATAAATAGAATAAAACGGAAATATCAATAAATAGAATAAACAAAATAAGATTGGCTGAGAGATAGCAAGTTGACACAATAATTTGGTTATCGAAGTTGGGTGACAAAAGTATCTGTCTGTCCATTATATCACCGCAACAATGAGCACAAAGCACAAAAACTTGCCTGCATTTTGCAGAAAATGCACATAAAACTTACATGTGATGTGTTTATTGGAAAAAAAAGTAGATTTCAGATAATTATGCAAACAAATCACTTGATGAATGAAGTTCACTATTTTAGTATAACACAAACAATATACTTTTATAGGTTTAGGTTGTCTAGATGTCATTCAAAAGGTACACAATAAAGCCAAAGAAATAGATACTCAAAAAGGAACTCCAAATTTCAGCAATGATACATTACAAAACTTTACAAGCCCGTGCTATAGAGCACTTTAACGAAAGAAAGAATAGCTGACTCCGATTACCTATCACATTATGTTTTATCATTTTATATAAACCTCATTTCCTTCATATGAAGTTAATAAAGCATCAGTATACGATTTTAGATATGTTGTTTGCAATCCTGGCAAACCCTCTTAGAGCTAGCTAGCTCAACCACAAAAGCTAAATAAAACTACATATATACATACATATTTTTTTTTTTTTTTTTTGATAACCATTATGTCTGGGCCAGCTTAAGCGCACCTCAACTAATTACTCGACTAATTCACATGACCCGTGCAAGGCGACCCCCCACACGAATCGGGTAAGGCTCGGACTAAGTCCACAGGCGTGGCCCTAACGAATTGTTTGCACCTAGTAGGAATTGAACATAAGACCTCATGCTTCTTGAGGCACCAAGTCCCAAGTTTTTTCCAACTAGGCCAACCCGCTAGGGTTACATACATACATATATACCAACACAATGCATTACCTTTATAATTTGATCAATGCTCTAGTTGATCACATTAAATGGGTATCTAGAGCAAATCCCATTTTAGGCATCAATCAATAAAACCAGCATATGTTCCAAGAAAGGTTGCAAGTAAGCACAAGCGAAGGACCACTATATGACCTTCTTTTTCAAAGTAAATACACACACACACGCACATATATCAAGATGATTAAAAATCTGAACTATACAAAATCCCCCTTTTTACAGAAGCAGACATTAGATTCAAGTGACTGTTGAAATCCCCAGCATTATCCCTTGAATTTGCAACCCTTATTGAAGAAAACCAAAAAGCAAAACCTAACAGCTGAAATAATCATATTATAGTGTACAAATTACATGCACAAACACACATATTTATTTTGGGTGTATTGGATTAACAGAAACAATAAAAATTTCAACTGATAAAGCAATCCATGATTAGACCCCCCCCCCCCCCCCCCAAAAAAAAAATTCATTAAAATCTGAACCAAAACATACCCAAAAATAAAATAAATAATAAATAAAACATGTAGCATAAATCTGAAGAAAGAGGGAAATGGGTAAAGACAGTACCTTTTGGAAAAAGAGGGCTTGAATGCAGATGGGTATTGTTGATATTTGGTGAGAGAAACAAGTTGGGTGAATGATTTTAGAGAAGGAAAACAAACCCTAGAATTTGGTGAGTGGTGGGAGGGGTGTGTGTGTTTGCTTAGAGAGAGAGAAGGGTAATCCAATGTTTAGACATGTAACAAATGAGTTGGATAGAAATGAGAGGACATTAATATAAAATAAAAAGAAGTATATAATTAGAGTGAGTGTGTGTGTGTGTGAGAGAGAGAGAGAGTAAAGTCTAGAGAGAGATACATATAAACATGAAAGGAGAGGTTTTTTTGTCGGGCTTGATTGTTTTCACTTCTTGGCCACCATCAACGTTCGGAAAGTAACGGCAAACCCGAGTGTACCACTCACTTGCTTCCTCTCATTGACACGTGTTACGTGTATCCTCACTTTCTATATTTGCATTCATGTTTTTATATATATATAATTATATATTCATATAGAATGGGACTCTTTTAACAAGTTTATAAATTTTACTAAATTGAAAGCTTCTAGTTCAATGATATAGTTCTCTTTTTGAAATAAAACAATTTAAGTATAAAAAATTGAGTGTTTCAAATTTTTACTACATATGATGATTGTGTGTTTGTTTTACAAATATTATTATGAGATGTGTAATAACTTATATCCAAAAAAATTTGTTTTACACATGCGGTCAATATTGCATTACTATGACTGAGGCTCAACAAATGACACAGAACTAGACTATAATTTGAAAATAATTATCAAATAGTTGTTCTTGCCAAGTTCTTCTATAAAGAACTCAAAACGTTCTTGCTGGTGAATATACATGCTCTCCCTCTACCGAGGATGATGTCCCAAAACGTTCTTGCCAATTTTCTCACCCTTAGTTCAAATTTTGAGAACACCAAAATGGTGTTTTTTTATTTTTGGTACTGTTTGTTCTTAACCAAAAAAATAATAATTGTTGCAGATTCCCTAACCTTCATCTTCAACCTCCAAATCATAACCTCCATCTTCAACCTCCAAATCTTAACCTCCAAAAAATTTTTTTTTTTTTTGTTCCCGAAAAATTTTTAGACAAAATTTTCAACCAAACGTGTTTTTGTTTCCGGATTACCCTTAGGACAAGAACAAGAATTTTTTTTGTTCTCAAGAGATAAAAAACGAAAACGAAAATACTAGTTTCCAAATGCACCCTATGATTTTGGCATTATAAAATAAAGTTCACTATAATTTCAACGTTTTAACATAAAACACTTATGGTTTCAGTTTTTTAATCATAAAATTATGTCGTTTTGAGAATAAAGAGGATCTGTGAAAGATTTTAAAGTGTAGGGGGCAATATGACACATCAGGGGTATTTGTTAAAAAACTGAAACCTTTGAAATTTTATGTTAATAGCCCTTATATGTACAATATTGTACAAAATTATTTTTCATTTATTTCAAACACAAAATATAATTCCTTTTTAATTTGAATTCAATTATAATTTCAAATTTCGAAAAATCTTGATTCCAAACAAAGTGTAAAGTTACCAAACCTATTAGTAAATGACACCACTAACAGAATTAGCATCCTATTAACGTTAAATGTAATCCTGCTAAATGGGTAAAAATATTATAGCGTTTAATTCTATTATTATTAGTCATATTTCTAACTCATTAATCCTATATAACACTACTAAATTGACTAAAATCCTATTTATGATTAGATCTAACTCCTAGTAAATACATAGAAAAACTAATATCATTGAATTTAATCACATTACTATTGAAAGATTATATCTCATTAATCATTAAATGAACGAGGATGCATTAATAATAATCCCTAAAGTTTAAGTTTATTACCCTTGAGGTTTTCAAAAATTCCCAAATCCCCCCTTCACATCTAATAGTAATAGTTCAAAATTATTTTAAGGGTTAATTTCAATAAATCCCACTGAATTTAATCAGCTAACATCTCCTATGTCCGAATTGTCCCTTATACTTTTCAATTTTATCACCTTACCCCCTCACCCAAATACTTAAACTACCCTCAATGTATAATGTATATATTTCAAAAAATATATATATATTTTGGAAATATATATATATTTCGAGAAAAAAAATATATTTTTCGAAAATATATATTTTGGAAAATAATATGTATTTCGGAATATATATATATTTCAAAAAAATATATATTTCGGAAAAAATATATATATACTTTTTGAATTTTTCCCAAATATATATATATATATTCGAAATAAATATATATTTTTCGAAATATATACAGTGATGGTAGTTTAAGTATTTTGACTGAAATGTGAAAGTAGGGGGGCAATGTGATGAAATTGAAAAGTACAAGGAAGTAATCAGGACATAGAAAGAGTTAATTAATTAAATTTAATAGTATAGAGGAGTTTAATGAAATTAATCCTTATTTTAACATAATTTCATCATTACGCTTTACAATTTTTGTGGTGTATATATACATTACCAATATGTGTCAGCAATTGTAATGTAAATTTGAGGGCAAAATAGTAAGTGTACATATTTTTATCAACGGTCCCAACCGAGACAAGGGAAGTCAGGATACTTTTTCAATAAAAATTTAATTTATGAATAATAATCTCAAATCTAAACGGAGGCAGAGTAATTTGAGTAATTTACCTTAATAATAATGATATTCCAATGAAAAATACAACTAATCAACTAATCTCAAATATCATTCAACTATTTGTTTTTTAAATGTTAAGGGCATTTTTCATATTTTAAAATTTATACTTAATTTGCTATTACATCTTTTCAAATCTTCTCAGTTTTGAAAAGATAATAAATAAGAAATTTAAAAAATATAAATTAATCTCTCAAAATCATTTATTTTCTCTCATAAATGACAACTCAAACACAAAACTCACTCTCCTTTATTTTCTTATCTTTTCAAATCATTCCAAATCCTTCCCACCAAATCAACCCTAAAGAAAATTGCAAAATATTTAATTTATTTTTATTTTAAATAAATTAATATATATATAAATAAAAATGTATAGGGAATAATAAGTAATTACCATTAGAAACTACAAATCTAAATGCTACAATAGTATTGAAGATGGTTTTTTACAGATAAATAAATTAATATATATATAAATAAAAATGTATAGGGAATAATAAGTAATTACCATTAGAAACTACAAATCTAAATGCTACAATAGTATTGAAGATGGTTTTTTACAGATACCCTATTAGGTTTGGCCAATATATTACTGACATTTCTTAAAAAACAAAGGTTAAAGCTGGTGACTGATGGTTTTTGCTATGTCACAACTCACAAGGATATTTTCTAAAAATTTCAAAAATACCCATCAATACGTGAAATGATTTATATATTCTTGAGTCTTACTTGTGAAATGTCCAAACTACCCCTTCCCTCCCAGAGCCCACCTAACTATCATAAATCCAATTAAATGTTCAGGAGACCTATCCCAACCAGAGGTAGATGGAGACGATTTTGAAATCAAAACTCCTCCTTTCTGGCAGCAGCTACACCTTCATCATCAATCATACATACATACATACATACATATGTAGTTGGAAACATACAACAACCTGAGTCATCAATCGGTAAGCCTTCCTCAGGCACCAGATCCTCAGTCCACAATGGTTGCAGGGGCATTGGGGGAGAAAAGGGTCCATTAGAGGTTAATTCATCTATTGTTTTTCTTCTTGATCTCTGTATATATATACATATATTATGTATATATATATTATAGAGAGAGAAAGAGATGGAGGGGGTGAGGAGACACTACAGGGGGGTAAAGAGGAAGAAGTGGCGGTGGCGGACTTCACGATGGGTTGTAACGGAATGTTGGGTCAGCGTGTATGTATATGTTGTATAGGTTTATGGAGGTGCCGTCGAAGAACCGCTCCGAAAGTGGCGCGAAAGGGAGTGGCGTGGTGGTGAGAAACATGATGGCCTTGTGTTAACTCGGGCGGACTCGGCATTGAGTTGACTCGGGTAACGAGTTAATAGAGTGAGTCAAATCAAAACACTGATGGTAAATTAGAAATTTCACATACTCCTTTAGGCCAGGTAGGTAAGTGACAAACCCGAGGAGATATGAAAATACCATATTCAATAAGATGTTAATTGATGAAAAATACATAGAAAAAATAAAAAATGATTTTATATGTAGATATACATATAATACTGGCCCACATAGCCAGCGCACCACACCTAACCTTTCATTTCAGCATTGACCGAAAGCTCGCGTTAGCGGTCATCGAAGCTAGGGTTTCGTCTCTCCTCCGTCGTCGTCGCCGTCGCCTTCCGCGCCCCAAAATTCCACTCCTTTTAGAGAGAGAAAGTAGAGAGAGATCTACATGGATTCTGCTCATCGTCTCCAACTCCCGCAAGTCAAGTTCCTAGTAATATTCTTCTAACCCTTTTGCCTTCTCTTCCCTTTTCTAATTCCATTTGATTTCTGTCCTCTCTCTATATATATACGTCTATATATATAGATATATATATATCAGCGCGCGCACACACATATATCTTGCTGGTCGTTTACCATTCTAGAGCGAGAAATAGAAAACTTTATGGTTTTTCTTGAAAATCTATTGCGAAATTCGAGTACCCAATGTCAGGTTAGGTCTTTAATTCTTGAATTGAGTATAGTTCACTTTTGTTAACTGTGAGATTACTGAAGCTGATTTGATCTTGGGTATTGAGGATTCACTGAGCAATGAAAAGGGTATGCTTTCTGCATCAGTGATTTCAATTCTAGGGCATTATTTGGTGGTTTATATGAGCTTTGATACATTCATGTTTTGATTCCCTTGGTGCTTTGAGTTCAAATTGGGAGTTCTGGGTGTGGTTTTGAAGGTTTAGAATGGTTTGAATATGTGTAGTTTGGGGAAGAATATGAATTTGGATTGTAGGAGTTAGGTTAAGTTGTTGTTGAAAATGGATAACTCGAATTTCTCGAGAAATAAGCAAAGTGAGCACTTGGGTGTGAACAAGATGGGTAAAAATATAAGGAAGAGTCCATTGCACCAACCCAATTTTGTTAATAACAACACTAGGCAACAGCCTCAACCTCAGGTCTACAACATTAACAAGAACGATTTCCGGAATATTGTTCAGCAGCTGACGGGTTCTCCGTCGCAAGAACCCTTGCCTAGACCTCCCCACAATCCGCCTAAACCCCCGAGTTTGCGGTTGCAGAAGATTCGCCCTCCACCGTTAACACCCATAAACCGACCCCAGATTCCCATTCACATGACCGTTCCGGCTCAGGCCCCACCTCGCCCCACAGCAGTTGTACCTTATGTTAATAACTTTGCTAGACCTGCTCAATTTAATCAGCCTTCCCCCACAATGTTGCTGCCGATGAATCCCGGTGATCAGGCTTGGCCTAACACAGCTGAGTCTCCTATCTCAGCTTACATGCGTTATCTGCAAAATTCAATTATCGATACGGGGCCAAGACAAGCCCCACCTCAACCTCAACAACCTCATCCTCATCCTCATTATCAGCCACAGCATCAAGCTCACCCGGGTCAACTTCAAGGTCAGCCTTTGTCGCCTGGTTTACTTCCTAACCCACCCATGCCTCCTCTTCAATCACCACGAATGAACGGTCCACCTCCACTTATACCCTCCCCAACTTCTCAGTTCCTTTTGCCATCGCCTAGTGGATTCTTGAACTTGTTATCTCCGCGATCACCTTATCCATTGGTTTCTCCTGGCTATCAGTTTCCTCCACCATTGACACCAAACTTTTCTTTCTCTCCAATGGCTCAGTCAGGGATCTTGGGTCCTGGGCCTCAACCTCTGCCTTCCCCTGGCAGTGGATATCCATTTTCACCTTCAGGATCTTTCCCCATTACAAGTCCGAGATGGAGGGCTCAATAGCGTTAGACAGAAGGTGTCGACTGTATGAGGATGCAGGAGCGTTTGGTCCTCAGGAAGGAAATTCTTTATGTTGTTTCAATCTTCATAAGGGAGCTTTGCTTATGAAAATGTAATGTATACTGGCAGTGTAAGGTCCTCTTCCTCTTGGGAGTATGTAGTTTTATTTTTTCATTGTTTTTCGGTGATAACAATATCAAGGGTTGTTTTGGAATGTGTATCCTGTAGCAGTTGCAATCTATTCATTGTGTGAAACAAGGATTACTAGGAAATTTAGTGAAGATTGGTGAAATTATGTGGACAAAGCTGTAACATGAAAGGAGATAGATGACATACAGTATAGGTCAATATATAGGTTACCCATTGGAGGATTAGTTTTTGTTTTGTTTTGTTTATTGTAATATTGTGTACTAAATTTTAGTAAAGTCAATATGAATAATTTCTTCAAATGGCTGGCTCTTGGAAGGAACTGTTAAGTTTCTGATTTCATGCTTATTGTATATGTGCTGCAGAATGAAGAATATTTACCTTTTCAGCCATTTGTGTTTTAACACAAGTTCTGTGTTGATGGTCTAATATCTGTGATATATGTAGAGAATATACCTCTTGATTCTTTAATTTAGTGAAAAATATTTTTTCCACTATGTTAAGTTTTATTCTTTTATGTCTTATAGCAGAGAAATTAAGAATGAATTTTAAATGCATTCTATACACACACACAGATATATATGTATATATATATATATATATATATATACATATCATCATCTTCAATTTGTTGCATGCATATATGTAAAGTTTGAACCATGTAGACTCAATTCTAAGATGCCCTGAAGAAATCAAGAACATCAAGGTCCAAATATAAATGGACCGTACACTTACAAAACCAGCACAGAAGCCCATTTGAAAAATATGATGCAGATGGGTGGGCTAGATAGAATCTTCCAATATGGTAGGGGTTCACAAGAACCCTTAATATTATGTGGGTTGGACCGTTACGAAGCCCATGCTTTTTATTTGGTGTACCCTTTCTGGTTCTCTTTTTGTTTGTTGATAGTTTTAATACTTAATTTGACTAATTTACTTTAATTATGAACTTTTGATTGTTGCTAATGACTTCGAACATATCCTCTTTATATCGATAATCTTTTAATCAAATTAGTAAATTTGATTACATAATCTATGTATTCTTATTACTTCCTCTCCTAAATTAGTTATCTAAGTTTGACTTTTCAATATATATATATTTTTATTTTGTGCTTTTAATTTTGTTATTTGATAATATAAATATAGTTGTAGTTTTTAGTGGGGTAAATATAAGATTATATTGTATTGGGCTATGGACAAGTATTTTGATACAATTAAAATTAAAAAAGTGGAGTGAAATACTTTTTTATACTTTATTCACCCACTCCCGACCAGAGTTACGAACTTTCTGGTTTGTTTTTTTTTTCATCTTTTTTTGGCGTTGTGATACAGTGATAGTGGTGTACACCTTTTTAACAGCATTACGATATGATAATAATAGATATAATTTGTTTGAACATGTCTACAATACACTAAAGAGATTACGCCCCCTAGACCTGTCAATGGATCGGATTTTGATCCGAATTCGATTCAAATTCAATCCGATTAGCCGGATATTGATTGAAAATAAAATCCGATAACCCGATTAGGATCCGAATCCGATAATCCAATTTCTTAATAAATTGGATTTGAATTTATGTCATCAATAACCCGATCCGATATAAAATATATATATTTGATATTTTTATGTGTATATATTTAATACTGTACATGTATATAAATGTTAGTTGTTAATTATTTTATTATTTATTAATAATGATTGATCATAAATACAATTATTAAAAGTGTGAATAATTTAGTGTTTCAGTATTTATTGATTTTTGTATTTTTGTATTTTTTTAATTAGATATTCGAATCAGATATTCTATAATGAAGAAATTCGAATATGAATTAACTAAGTGAAAATTCGTCAAATTATCGGATTCAGATCGCGGATCAGGAGTTTTTGTCATCCTTATCAATAGACCTGTCAATAATTCGATTATGATCCGAACCGATCCAAATCCGATATCAATCGGATATGGATTGAAAATAAAATCCGATAACCCGATTAGGATCCGATTTCTTAACAAATTGGATTTGGATTTAACTGATCCGATCCGATCCGAATCCGATCCATTGACAGGTCTACCCCCCCCCCCCCCCCCCGCCCAAGATTGGAAGGTCAGAAGGTAACTCGAGGGTAAATTATTATTCTTGTTCGGTAGCAGGAATGAAACATTGGTCGAATCGAGAAGCTTGCAGATTTCATAAACGTAGAGAATCCCCCTCTAGCTTATTTTGTGCAAATAAGTTTCACAACTATTCTAAAAATGTGTACTTTGACTAGAGCTAGCAAAATGAGATACGACACGATAACATGACACGAACACGACATGAATTAAAAAGGATAGGGTTGATCATAAAAGGGTTGAAGTTGTAGAAGGGTCGACACGAACATGACACATTTGACACGATTATATTTATTTTTATTTTTATTTTTTTCTTTTCTCTAATTGGTCATCAGTTTAAATATATCAATAAACTATTACTGGATCGTGTCAAAATCAATTTAATTTTGCTGATAATATGTTAAATAGTTTATTTCGTGTTAGATTGTATTAAATTTTATTTAATATATTATAATAAATAGGGTAAATGGTTCTTTTTGTCAAAGGTCTTCTAGTCTGATGGTACCACATTTTCTCCCCAAATGAGAGGTTAGGGGTTCGAGTCCGATGGGGCTCATGTGGGGTGTGTGTGTTTCTTACTATTAAAAAAAATAGGCTAAATGAATTACATGAGTCTACATGGATAACATGTGAGTTGAGTTAGGGTTGAGCATATTTGACACGTATATTAACTACATTTTTTTCGACACGACACGAATTGTCAGCCCTAACTTTAACCTTTAATAACACTATTTCGTTCACTTTTTTTTACCAGAATTCAGTCACATGATTGGCGTATAACACTCCCATAATTTCAAAAATATACAGAAAACTCTATCTCGTCATCCCTTACTCTATTCCTTATTAGGAATAGTGGGATGACAAGGGCGAGCGAATAGGAGGAGTGGTCCATCCCTTACTCTATTCCTTATCGGGAATAGCGGGATGGCGAGGGCAAGCCCATGGGTAAGGGTATTTGGTCACTAACGTGCATACAAACAATCCTGCAACTCAGGAATTGGTCATTAACGTGCAATCCAAGTTCTTAGCTACAGGATTTAGCTACAAGACTAGACTCCTGCTACTGCTAAGGCGCTCGATCTCCTATCTAGGGGGATCCCTCCGCTCAGGATCCTCTTTACTAGCAATTAATCCTCACAACGCTAGCCCTAAGGGGCCGATATAGACTCTTTTTGGCACCCTTCCCCCTAATGCTTTTTGGGCTACCGGAAGTCATTTTCTAATGACTTGGGAAGGGGCTATTTGCACTTCTTGGAAAGTGTAAGGATGTTTAAAAAGTAATAAAAAAAATTATGTACATTGTAAGGGTTAATTTCAGTAAACCCCCATATACTATCCAATTTAATTAACTAATCTCTACTGTGTCCATTTTGCCCCCTATATTATTCAATTTCATCAATATGCCCCCTCACCTCTCAAAATGCCTAAATTACCCTCAATAGTATAAGGGGGTTTAGTGAATTATTTCAAAAAAAAATAATATATACTTTTTGCAAAAAAAAAAAAATTTTGAAAAAAAATCATATTCTGTTCCAAAATATGAATTTTTTTTTGGAAAATATTTTTTTTTGCGAAAAAGTATATATTATGTTCCAAAATATGAATTTTTTTTGCGAAAATGTATATATTATGTTCCAAAATATGAATTTGTTTTTCGAAAATTAATTTTTCTGCAAAAAATATATATTATGTTCCAAAAGATGAAAAAAAATTTCGAAAAATAATGTTTTTGCAAAAAATATATATTATGTTCCAAAATATGATATTTTTTACGAAAAAATATTTATTATGTTCCAAAATATGAATTGTTTTTCGAAAAATAATTTTTTTGCAAAAAATATATACTATTATGTTCCAAAATATGATTTTTTGCATAATAGTATATATTTTTTGCAAAAACATTATTTTTCCGAAAAGATCATATTTTGAAACATAATAGTATATATTTTTTGCAAAAAAATTATTTTTGCAAAAAAAATTTATATTTTGGAACATAATATATATTTTTTGCAAAAAAAATATTTTTCGAAAAAAAATTCATATTTTGGAACATAATATATACTTTTTCGCAAAAAAAATATTTTTCGGAAAAAAAATCATATTTTGGAACATAATATATATTTTTCGCAAAAAATTATTTTTCAGAAAAAAAATCATATTTTAGAACATAATATATATTTTTTGCAAAAAAATTATTTTTCGAAAAAAAAATTTATATTTTGGAACATAATATATACTTTTTCGCAAAAAAAATATTTTTCAAAAATAAAATTCATATTTTGGAACAAAATATGATTTTTTTTCGAATTTTTTTTTTTTGCAAAAGGTATATATTATTTTTTCCGAAATAATTCACTAAACCCCTTATACTATTAATTTCACTAAACCCCCTTATACTATTGAGGGTAGTTTAGGCATTTTGAGAGTTAATGGGGCATATTGATGAAATTGAATAGTATAGGGGGCAAAATGGACACAGTAGAGAGGTTAGTTGATTAAATTGAATAATATAGGGGGTTTACTGAAATTAATTTGCGTCATATAGATATATATATATATATATGTGATTAGAAATTGCAAGTTGGCAAGTTGCCTATAAGAAAAGAGGGCGTCCCTAATCCCTATCTTGGACTTGATGTGCTTTGTGCTCCTCACGCGGTCTTCGTCATCACTATAAGTTTCCACCAATGTCTGATCATCATTTAACCACATTCACATATATAAATGTCACTATTATCCATCAAATCAATTAAGAGAGTTATATAAATAATCAAATCAAATTGATGGATTACATCATCACTATCCATGCAGCCATTAACTAAGGTCATGTTTGGTAACATGGATTGGTACCATTTTTTTGGTTTTGGTGTGAAAAAATGGTGCCAACTCATATTTGGTAAAATGATTTTGGGTCAACAGTATTGGCACCAAATGACCAAAATTTGGAACCATGTGAATTGATGGTTTTTGGTAGTGCGGTACTGTAACAACCCAAACCAAAATCAAATAGTTGCATCATCTCACCCCAAACCAAAACCAAATAGTTGCACCATATTAATATATTTTAATATATTAATATTAAAATATATTTTTGGAAATTTAATATATTTTAATATTATAGTTTTATTATCTTTCCTAAAAATTAATATATTAATATTAAATATATTTTAATATTTATAAATAAAATGTGAAACCATTCCAAGTTACCAAACATGGTTTGATTTCAGAATTTCAACCCATATCAACTCTACCAAATATGGTTTGGTTTTTCAGCATCACTTTTTCTTACACCAAAATCATCTGCACCAAACATGGTTCCAATTTAAAATAAAATCACACTAAACCAAATCCAACCCAACACAATCCAAAACCAAAAACTAACACCGTACCGCACCATTACCAAACGCACCCTAAGGCCTTGTTTGGTAGGTAGTCTGGTCTCAGGTGGTCTGGTCTGGTCTTGCGTTTTATGGGACCAAATCGTGTTTGGTAGCATTGGTCCCAAATTTTTGGTTAGACCAAGTAAGACAAAATCAGACCAAAATGACCTCATTTCAGACAAAAAAAAAAGGTGGTTCCTGGTGGTCCGGTCTGGTCTTATTAATAAAATATATTTATAAATAATTAAAAATGAATAAATAATAATAAAAAATTAATAATAATAATAATAAATTAAATAAAACATATTTTAAAAATAAAATATAAATAATAAATAATAAACAAAATGAAATAAATAATACCTAATAATAATAAAAAATAAATATAATAATAATAAATAAATGAATAAATAATAAAATATATTTATAAATAATTAAAAATGAATAATTAATAATATAAATAATAAATTAAATAAAACATAATAATAAAAAATAAATATAATAAAAAAAAAATTGGACTAAATAATAAATAATAATAATAAATTACATAAAACATATTTAAAAATATAATAAATAATAAACAAAATGAAATAAATAATAATAATAAATAATAAGTAAATATAATAATGAATAAATACTTCATAATAATAATAAAAATGAGTATAATAATAATAAATTAATATTAAATTAATAAAATATATTTTTAAATAATTAAAAATGAATAAATAATTTATAAATAAATAGAATATATTTATAAATTAATATATAAATTAATAAATAATAATTTAATAATATAAATAATAAAATATATTATAAAGTGAAGAAATAATAAATAAAGAAATAAATAATACATAAATAAATATTATAATAAATAATAAATAAATAGTAAGACCAGACCGCTTACCAAATAGACTTTTTCAGATCAGATTAGACCAGACCAGATCGCACCGGACCAGATCAGACCAGACCAAAAAAACCGCCTACCAAACATGGCCTAAATGCTTTTGTTCAAGGATCAACTAGTCCCCACCTCTATTTTAACCATCCATAAATTAAGATGTCACACTAATTTTATTTCAGTTTCTCATTTAATTTATACAATAATTTCATGGAAAGCATGAAATAAAAACTTGTTTTAAAAATCAATTAAAAGAACTCTTTGGTCCATATTTTTTTTTTAGATAAATCTTTTGTGAACATGACTTATTGGAAGCATATGCATGCATGTGTTGGTTTTATAATAGCATTACATGACACTGAAATTGTCTGAAAAGTTAAAATCCAAAACCCTAACACCACATTACATGACACTGAAATTGTTAAATATTTTGTACAAAGGTGGGACAAAATGGTTAAGTGGGTCCTCTTACAAAATTGCAGTTAGCCTCTGGTATGAGTATATAATACTGTCTCTCCATTTTATGTGTCTATTTTGGAGAATTTAATTTTTAATATTTTTTAATTATGTGAATAATATATGAATTGTTGACTTTATTCATACTTGGATTCATAATAATGTAATGATTTATAATGTAGATTTTTATTATTTTAATGCATGAAAGTTAAATTGATAAATTAATAAAATAAAATGCTTTAATTTTTTAAAAATAAATACTTATTTTGAGACCGATAAAAACATGAAAATAGACACTTGTGATAGAGGGACTATAATATATGTAATACCGTAGCTTATGTGATGTATAGATTAAAAATGGACCACTTGAAGTAGGGTATGTCACATGCAACTGTTGTTAAGTACATGAAATAGTCAATATGTTCGTTGGCTCTCTTTTAATAGTAGAGTCCCTTTGCATTTTGGTGTGCCTACTATTTACAAGACATGACAATCAAATTCCATACAAGTACAGTTTACCTACTCTAAGATATATATATATATATATAACACCACTTGTATGAAGTAAACTTGTTATTTAATATTAATACAACAAAAAATGAACATGAACCATATGAATGGGATGACTAAATTGTACAGGTCTACAATAACCTCCTTGCCTGGGCACACAAACAAATGCAACTTGGAACAAGTCATTATCTTTGTCCCAAATTGTCCTAGTATAATTTTTTAATATATTTTAATTATTTTGTGTTTTTCATTTTGCCTTTAATAGTATAATATAGTTGTAGTTTGGAGTGAAATTCATTATTTTGACTTTGTGTGGATGGGTATGAGAGAAAAGAAAAGAAAGAATATTAATATTTTAAATTTATGTTTGGATAGATTATGAAGAAAAAAATATATATATATATTTTTTGTTTAGATAAGTTAAATGAGAAAAAATAAAGGAAATAATAATAATCAAATTATTATTATATCATTTAATTAATAAAATTATTCTTTTAAGTATAGATAGTAGTTTTGTTATTTTAAAATCATTCCTTAAGTTGTTATCTTTTCTCTCCGAATTTTCTCATTTTAGGAGGGATATCAACCAAGAATTTTATAGCTATAAGCTTATCTCTCCAATTTTTTTATTTACTCTTCAAAATGTCTACACAAACACATATACTATTATCATTTCTTTTATTTCCAAATCACTCGTACCAAACGAATCTTTAAAGTTGATGAAGAAAGATAATTTGAGAAAATATAAATTTATATTGTATTAAAATCCTAAATCGGATAACTATTTTGAAATAAATAAAATTTAAAAAATAAATAATGAATATGGGACAAAAAAAGTATATTATATATAATTATATATGTAGATTTCTATATACTTTTGGAGTTTTTGTGCGAATGGAATGGAATGAGACGAGGGTTTGAGAGAAGTTAGCAGAAAGAGGGAATCTTTTGAGCAGCCCTATAGATTCCACAGCCCTGGCCCCTGGGTAAGGCAAAAGTCATGTGTTATATGCCTAGAGATGCTGAAACTCGTTATCATTCACTCTTTCGGTATAATATAATGATATTTTATATTGTTGTAACATATTCAGATTGATAATATTAATTCTAATAACAAAAATCAAAAGAATATAAATACCATATAAAATTAATTTGCTTTTCGTATATATATGTTAAATGACATAAAACTATAAATACTTTGATTATCTTTCCTACTTTCAAACAATTACCTGCATAAATCTCTCTTTCTTCTTCCCATTAATATATAGTCTCACATAACAAAATTCAATATTGTACATGTCTAAGAATACAATTAATCATGAAATCTCTTTTTTCCACTTATATATAGTTAAACTTTTCTACAATCAGTTGCATTTGTTCCTTTAGATGCAAAAAATTATTTTATCTAAACTCCCATTAAAGTATTACATGCATGTTTATTCGAAAGTTAACTACACTTCATGATCACAAAAACAAATTTATACATTATCATACCATTAATGGGAAAAAAAAAAAAAGTAAAATTGAATCAAATTAATATAAAGAGAAAAAAAAAAAACCATATGTTTCACAAAATCAAATTACACCACCTTTCTATCAACATTTCTGTACATGTACATTGGCCAAAATGCCCTTAGACGTCTTAGCAATTCTAAGTCTGAAAATGCAAGGAATCAGATGCAAACCAGTCATTTCATCTCAACAAAAGATGTTCAGTATTTTCAAAATCAACCGTAATACATTACCCAAATTAAGAAAACAAAGAAAAACAAAAAATATACATACATATATAAAAAAAAGAAAGAAAAAAAGAACCATACTGAAAAAAACTTGAAAAAAAAAAGCGAGTAAAAATAATAATAATAAAAAAGAACTTTGTTCTTTTGGGTTAAATTTATATATTTTGATTATTCACATCACCTGTGATTTGCCATCACCGTCACGTGCCATAGCTTCGGTGACAGTCCCCAGTCTCTGTAGATTCAACCTCACAAACGTATCAGCAAAGAGACGCGTGTCCTCCTCCGTATTCCCCTCCGGTACATCCACGACGTACGATTCCAAAACAACGGTCCAGATCCTCCCGTCACGCTCCAACCCATGCACCGTCGTCACCGACCGGTAATTCCTCAGCCTATGCTCACCCCCAATAATACTGAATCCGGTGACGTGTCGGTCATCGTCCAGTACGTCCAGCCTCTCGGTACTGGTCGCAGCCGGTAACCCGCTGATGACGTTCACCTCCCGCGTGGACCCCACGGTCAAGACAAAGTTTCCCGCCACGGTGCAGCTCTTGACGAAGTGCTTGTAGGTCTGGGGCTTGTCGAAGTGGCGCACCACCGACCACACCGTGTGCGGCGGCGCGTGGACGCGTTGCGCGAGAAGGGAGGAGCATTGGAGGTTGCTGAGTCGGTAGGTGTGGAACTCGGTGATGAAGCGGGTTAACTCGGTGAACTCGTGTTGGGTTAGCCCGTTTGGGGGAGCCAGGTGGTGGGTTGTTGTCGTTGAGGTCTCGACGCCTGTGTCCATTGTTGTGGATGTAGAGAGAGAAAGTAGTAGTCTAGAGAGATAGAGAGAGGTGGGGGTGGAGTGTCGACAAGGAAAGTGGAGGGTAAAATGGGAATCAAATGGGTGTTTGGGGTTTTATTTCTTTTTCGGCAGAGTAATGTTATAATAAAATAATGGGGGGGTGTATCATGTATGTGAATTGTGAAATATAATATTATCTATTATTCGGTATTACAATTTTATTTAGGTTAATTTCAGTAAACCCCCTATACTATCCACATTAATCAATTAACCCCTTCTCTGTCCACTTTGTCCCCTATACTATTCAATTTCATCAAATTGCCCCTCTCAACTCACATTTTGACTCAAAATGCCTAAACTATCCTCAATCAATAGTATAAGGGGGTTTGTTGATTCAATCATTTAAAAAAATTATTTTTCAAAAATCAATTATATTTTTGAGAAAAATTATAAATTCAGATATATATATATTTCTTGGAAAAGATCATATTTTGGAACATAATATATATTTTTGGCAAAAAAAATATTTTTCGGAAAAAAATTCATATTTTGAAACATAATAAATACTTTCTCGCAAAAAAAAAAAAAAAATTAATTTTTTTTTTTCATATGCTGCAAGTTTTAAAAAAAATGATTTATTGCAAAAAAAGTTTTGAATTTTTTTTTTCATATGTTGCAAATTTTCGGAAAAAAATAATTTTTTGCAAAAAAAATTTTGAATTTTTTTTTTCATAGTTGCAGATTTTCGGAAAAAAATGATTTTTTGCAAAAAAAAATTTGAAATTTTTTTTTTCATATGTTGCAGATTTTCGGAAAAAAATGATTTTTTGCAAAAAATATTTTGAATTTTTTTTTTTTTTTCATATGTTGCAGATTTTCGGAAATTTTTTTTTTTCATACAGATTTTCGGAAAAAAAAATGATTTTTTGCAAAAAAAAATTTGAATTTTTTTTTTTCATATGTTGCAGATTTTCGGAAAAAAATGATTTTTTGCAAAAAAAAAATTTGAAATTTTTTTTTTCATATGTTGCAGATTTTTGGAAATTTTTTTTTTCGCAAAAAATTTTGAATTTTTTTTTTTCATATGTTGCAGATTTTCGGAAAAAAATAATTTTTTGCAAAAAAAATTTTGAATTTTTTGTGAAAAATGAATTTTCATATGTTGCAGATTTTTTGCAAAAGAAATATATATATATATTTCTGAATTTATAATTTTTGTGAAAAATATAATTGATTTTTGAAAAAAAAAAATTTTAAATGGTTGAATCAACAAACCCCCTTATACTATTGATTGAGGGTAGTTTAGGCATTTTGAGTCAAAATGTGAGCTGAGGGGGGCAATTTGATGAAATTGAATAATATATGGGGCAAAGTGGACAGAGAAGAGGTTAGTTGATTAATCTGGATAGTATAGGGGGTTTACTGAAATTAACCCTTTTATTTATTCTAAAATGCTTGTTCAGTTCCAATTTTAATATAATTTAACATTTTACTTTCTTCAACTATCATTCTTTCATTAATTTTAAACAAATACTGAACTCTATCAAAATACTATATTATTAAAGACAAAATTAAAAATTACACACCAGTTAATTCAAATCAATAAAATATTAAAAAATTCAAATTAAACGGTCTTTTATTTGCAAATGTGTGGAAGAGTGGTGTGAACTTTTGCCGCCATGGCTTAGCTATTGTTCCCCCACATTTCAGCTGGCTCAGCTGCAATAAAATCCAATTACTTATTTAACTATTTCATTATTCTTAAAAAAAAAAAAATTATGAATTTTTGTGAATTCAACTGCAATAATTAAAGGATAAAATAAAATTGGGATACAATTTGGCTAATAGTCTTCAAAGAATCAATATATTTTATCCTCCAGTCATGTTGAACTTACACAAATATCATAATACAATTTGAAAGAATTGATATAATTTTATTCCAAAAAGACATGTTGAACTTGTGACTTGGGCTTGGATTTAATGTTTCAATATTAAAAAAAAAAAAAAAAACTTATACAAATGGGCACTTAAGAGGGCTGGATACAATTCGTTTAGGTATCAAAAACTCATCATAAATCGTTTGAGGCTTTGAGTCCAGTGCTCTTCTTGGCTTGGGTTATACTGAAGCCTTAAATTTTAATTTTATTATTCGTATTTTTTTTTTCTGGTCAACGGAGATGATTTACCTCAAATGAACCCAATTGGCTATATCCGATTATTCAATTTTCCAATGTCTTGCGTTAGATTGTTAACGTTATTTACGCTCTATATAGTCTATCCCAGTGGTTTTGAATTAGTTTTCTATATTTGAATACGCGGTTCTAAGCAATGTTCTCTGAGAACAAAATAAGTCATACTTATTTTTAATAATAATTATTAGATTTTATCTAACGGTTACAATCCAAAATTATTAAAAAAAAATTAAATATTTCAAAACCACTCTTTTTATAATTCAATTCCATATTTAGCTTTTTTAATACCATCCATTAAAAACTAAATAAGGTAAATCTTTGAACAAAAAAGTTAATTACATCAAAGATTAACCATTGTTCTTCTCCATGACTTCATCATCGTCAAATTATGAAATTGCATTCAAATAATTGAATAAATATTATTAATTGGTGAGTGCAAACTAAAAGTATCATATTTACCGGAAAAAAAACTAAAGGTATTATAAATAATTTCACATGTTTTTTTTATCAAATTAAAATCTATTTGATCTATTTAAAAGTCAATCAATTTCGTTTTACATAGCTTTCTCTGCACTAAAAAGAACACATTTTTTAATTATTATAACCAACTAAAAACAAATTAAAATTGATTGGAGGATTAGGTTGTTTTAAGTTGTTACCTTAATTCTATTTACAAAGAAGGGATTGTACATCTATGGTGTAATGAATTTTCTTAGGCAATTACTTTTTATGAATCAATATGGGTGGTATAAAAAAACTTAAATATGAAATTAAAATATAAAAGGAGTGATTTTAAAATATTTAAATTTTTTTTAGTGATTTTGGATTGTAACTGTTAAATTAAATCTAATGTCTATTATGAAAAGTGAATATAATTTATTTTGCTCTCCTAGAGCAAGAGAATACTATTGCGTAGCTATATATAATATATATGTTCATATATAATACAAAGAGAGAGAGAGAGAGCAATTCCCTCCTTGAAAAAGAAGCAGGCATCCATGTCATTCCACGGCAGATCCAGGCAAGCAATATAATTCCCATTATTTTAGGGTAAAGTGCACTATTTTCTCTCTTAAATAACATTTTAACTATACATTTTACACAAAATTCTTTAAATTATTCCAATTTTTACCATGTTATAACACATTTAGTTAAATTATGATAATTTTTCTGAAGTTTTGGTCAATTGCATTTGTCCCTGAAATTTTATTTTTCTTACAATGACACCCCCTGAAGGGAAGAAATGACCGGAATGCCTTTGTGTTGTCTCCCTTATTTCATGAGACAAATATCTAAGTGCTAAAATTACCTCCATACCCCAAGATGAAAACCCTATAATGTATATATATCAATAACTATTCTAAAATATGAGGGGTTGAAAATATTTCCAAACATTTTTTTCAAAATAAAAATTAATGAATTAATATGTATTAGTGCAACTCAAGTGCCTGTTTGGTAGAAGGAGTTGATGCCAAATATATGGTTTTGGGCTGAAATTCGTAGCCCAACACATATTTGGTAATCTTGGTGTTGGTGCAACAATGTCAAATCATTGATACCAAATGCCTCATTTGTCACACCATCTTAATAGATGGTTCTGTGTGGTTTGGTTTTGTTTTTTCACACCAAAATTATTCTTTAACCCAAATCAATTCATTTATAATATTATTATATATAAATTCAAAAAATCAAACGAAAAAATATATTTTGTAAAAAATAAAATATTTTGGGAAAACAAATATTTCTAGAAAAAATAAAATATAATAATTATTTTTTTAAAAATATACAAATTATATGTATTTTTACTTAAATCTTTTATTTTTTCAAAATATTTTATTTTTTTGAAATATCTTATATAAAATATTTTATCTATAAATATTTTGAAAAAAATAAATATTTATATATATATATATTTTTAAAACATATATATTTACAAAATTTTATTTTAAATAAATAAAATGTCAAACTATTTCAAGTTACCAAATATGATTGATTTCAGAATTTCAGCCCATATACCAACTTTACCAAACATGGTTTGGTTTTACAGCTTTACTTTTTCTCACACCAAAATCATTTGCACCAAATATGGTTTCAGTTCAGAATAAAATCACACCAAACCCAACCCAACCAAAACCAAAAACCAACATCGGTTGCCAAACATGCATTAAGGAGTATGTCAAAATGATATAGAGTAAAAAAAAAATGGATTGAAAATATTTCAATACTTTTAAATAATAATAATAATAATTAATTAATATGCATTACTTGAAGTGTAACTCTAATGAATATTTCAAAAGGTATAAGACAAGGAGTTATAAATATTTTCATATTTTTTTATAAAAATAAATAAATAATTAATATACATTGATTGAAATGTAACTCTAATGGATATTTCATAAGATATAGAATAAAGATATAAGACAAATATATTTCGGTAAGGAAAAATAATATAACTTAAAATACATAAATTTGTATATTTATCTATCTATCTATATACTACAAATAAAAATACAAGGACTGTCTAATATTTCGATTCATTATCACCTTTTACAATATAAAAAATTATAATAAGTAAAGTTTGACATTATTTAAAGTGTAAAGGCTTTAATTAACTTTACAAAAAAATTAATAAATAATAAATCATTTGTCATATTTTTATAAAAATATAAAAATTACAATAAGTAAAGTTTGTTATTATTTTACAGTGTGAGGACTTAAATTAATTTTACACAAAGAATAATAAATTATAAACCATTTGTAATATTTTTATACATTTATCACCTCTTACAATACAACAAAAACTATAATTAAAATGTATTACTACTTGTTTAAATTGTAGGAGTTCTATATTATTTATTTACAAAATAAATTAAATTATATGAGCTCACAAATATTTCATACATGTATCACCTTCTAAAATATAAAAAAATAAAAATAATTATAAATAAAGTGTATTTTTTATTATTTAATGTAAAAGATCACAATATTAGTGTTAGGAAAAAATTAAAAAATTATAAATTTTGGGGCCTATATTACAAAAATGATAATTTTTAAAAAATAATTTAAAGAAATGTGATAATATTTCAAAAATTATTGTATCCAAAGTACTTGAAAAGTTTTTCAAATTGAGCTTAAGACACAAGGATTATTTGGTCTATTAATTTAGTCAACATGTCTTTTATACTAAAACAAGGGCACAAGAATCATTTCATGGGGTCTTCACCCCTTCAGAGAATGTCATTGCAAGAAAAATGAAATTTCAGGGGGCGAGTACAATTGATCGAAATCTCAGGGGATCTAAGTACTAATTATCATAATTTAACTAATGGTGTTATAACGAAATGAAGTGAATTATAGAAGTTGGAATAATTTAGAGAATTTTGTATAAAAAATATAGTTTAGAGGGTTAGTTGAGAGAGAGAAAATAGTTCAGGAGTTTAATGCACTTTACCCATTATTTTATGCAATAATCAAGAAGTTTAAGGAATCATTCCAAACTCCACATTTGATGGGATTGGAAAACTAAAATTACATGTTCAATGGTCATTCTTATCCTCCAATAGGACCAACTACATTTTGGAAAGCATATATATATATATATATATATATATATACACATGTATATACGTATATTAATTGGCATGCATCCACTCGACCTCCATGTCCATGACTACTTGTTCCCTTCTCTATTAAATTATTTTAATTTCCTTTTAGCTCTCTCTAAGTCTTGTCCACAACCTTTACCTTGACAATGTAAAAAGTATCAAAAAAGAATGTTGGATTGGTGCTCTCCCAATTGCCCAATTACCCAATTGAATTATAGATAGACTCCTCGATATATGTAAAATAATAAGTAAATCCTTTTTTCTTTGGTAAATTACAATTAGATCCCTTCTTATTTGTAAATTGTAACAATTAAGCCCCTACTTTAAAATTCCAGCAAAATCAAGCTGAGTCAATGGTAATGTCATATGTGAAATGTCTTAAATGCTCTCAAATAAAGGACACGTGAGAAGACTAAATTGCCCTCATATAAAGTTTATGAGAAGACAAAATTGCCCTTTTTTATATGCCTTCGTTCTCTCATTAAATGCTAGTACGTTTGGTTGGGTTTGTGTAGGTTTGGGAACTCAAGCTTTCTCTTTCATGCTCATCACCTCCAAGATCTTCGTCTCCTATATTTCTGGTGCAACTCGAGTTTCGTTTTTCATTCCCATTACCTCCAAGCTCCTCTCCTACATTTGTCATGTCTTCAAAACTATTTCAAAACTAGTCCAACCCTATATTTAAGAGGCATAATATAAAAACCTATAGGATATTTTTTGAATTATATATTTTAATTACGTTAATTTTGAAAAAGTATGTGAGATAAAAGTTTCAATTAATTAAGATAATTCCCAAAAAAGTAATACAATTTTGGTCAATGATAAACTTTAATTCGTTTCAGAAAGAAAGATGGTGTTGAAAAAATATAAAATTGGGGTAATTTTGTCCTCAATGTGTACTAATTATCAAATATGTATTTTTTTAACTCAGAATTTGCAAAGTGCTAATTTCTTTAGTTACTTAATTATTTGATTAAAATACTTTTTCAAATTTGTCTTAGGGATTAAAAAATTATTGTTACCAATTATTCCTAAAATTAAGTATAATTTTCACTTCAAATAATTTTGAATAATCCTATGTAGTCCAATCAAAACTCTTGTGCTAAAAAATTTGTTAGTTCAAAGTTTATTGACTTCTAATTAACCAGCAAAGCAACCACTGCACTCAAATTTCACCATCAATAGAAATATACTCACACATATGTGTATCTATATACATATATATACGTGTATATATAAGCCAGAAGAAAAGAGTTTGAGTTATGATGAATCAGAAAGGTGGAAGTGAAGAAGAGAAGAAGTGCCCCCAAAGCATTTCACAATCCAATGCTCTCTCTTTCTCTCTCCTAAATTAACCCCTAAAATTACAAGAATGTCTTCTTGGCTCTCACTCTCTCTCCCCAACCCTTTCAAATCAGACGAACCCCAATTCTCATCTCCGCCACAAACCACCACCAATTGGCCTTGAGATTCAGATCGTCTTTCTCTCGAAATGATTATGGTTAGGCTGAAAGTATGAGGGTTTGAGAGTCAGTTCGGGTTTTTTTCTCTGTCGCCCTTCATCTCTCTCACAATATCAAATAGGTTTGAATGAAAAGGAACATACGGTTTGCTTTTATATAAATGATGGTAAAGTTGTAATTTACAATATAACTAATTTTAATATTTTAAAAATGAAATAAAGGAGGGGGCAAATATGTAATTACACATGTCCGATCACCGTGAAGAGGTTTAGTTGTAATTTATTAAAGAATAAGGGGTCTATTTATTATTTTACATATTTTGAGGGGATCTAGCTGTAATTAACCCCAATTAATGAGACATTATAATAAATAAATATTGAAATTAACCCCCCAATTGATGAGACATTATAATAAATAAATATTGAAAGTGTTTTGGGCTTAATTGGTGCATTAGTCTATTCTAACCTTATCTTTTAATTAACTAAAAACATATGATATGACGTCCCCTTCCCCCACAAGATTTGTCTCAACTCAAAAGGCTCCAGCCAACTTAATTATTTCTAAGCAAGATTTTTTAAAAAAAATATATATATATATATACATATATATTAATAATAATAAAAATAATGAGTTCATACTACAGTTAGAATCCATTGATTGTCAATGCTTTGATGCCTTTTCAGATACAGACACACTCATATAGGTCAATGCAACGTGACTTGAAAGTTTATCTTACTTAAAATCCAAGATACTATTTGACCCAATGGGCATTGATTCTCTTTTTATAATATGTTATTGCATGATTTGCATCATATGAAATTGCCAATTGTAGAGTTGGTGCTTATTTTATATAAGCACACAATGGCAACTAACACTATAAAAAGCCTTAATATCTTTCTATTGCATGTGTTCAGTGTTTTTATTTTGGGTAAATTAATATATTAATCACACCAAAAGAACCAAACAAGGAACAAGAAAACAAAGAAAAAGAAAGGGCCAAAAAGGCAGAAGAATTTTTTTCAATAATATGAATTGTGTTCACTTAATTCATATTGCAGTCCATATTACAGTGTTCTGACAATAATATGAATTGTGTTCAGTTAATTCATATTTCATATTGTAGGCTTGTAGCTCCAAGATGTTTCACTTTATGCATATTGTCACGGGCCTAGAGTTTTCACGTGCAGCGGCACGGCCCGTGCGTCACCATGCCTCGAATATGAGCTTGTGAGGGCATGGTAAGCCTAGCACGATGTGCCTCAATCGGCTTGCACACTGACTGGTTTCGACCTGCCTTGGTCTCATCAGGGGAACGGCTCCAGCTCCCGACCAGTTTGTGCAGGGGTGACCCAATGGAGGTTACCACCTTGTGTCCTGCACGCCCCTTCCCTGGAACCATTCCAGTCATTTGACGTTGAAGTACATCCACCAGCCAGCATGCTTGTCTCTCGAAAGATCGAGGTGTGTTGTCACGGGGCTCAAGAATAAGTCCGTGACAATATTCTCACAGTTTATGGTTCATGTGTTTGATCTATGCGTGTCTTCATGTATATAATCATATGTGTGTGGGTATATATATATATGTATGTATGTATATGAGTGTGTATACGCACATGTACTCAGCTTATTTCTCGACGTAACAACAACCTGACCTTCCATTTTGGTACTACAAAATTCAAAATCAGGAAGGTTTGTTCTGGTTTTCTCAAGATTTCCCATTAATCTCTTTTGCTTTAATGGCTTCAATAGGACTGGGTATTTATATATATCTATTGGTGGGTTTATTATTCATTATATTGCATGGCATTTTTTATGGTTTCTTTTTCTTTCTTTATTTATTTTTTCCTTTTGTTTTCCTTGCTTCGATGTTGTACATGTTTTCGCAAATTATGTAGTATTAAGGGTGACCAGAAAATTTATATTTATTATTTATGTGCTTTGTTTAGGTTATATTGGTTGAACCGATGAATTCGAATGCAATTTTGTTACCCACTATGTTAGCTTACCCAGCATCGGTACTGGGCCTAGGGCCTAGGCCCGGTGCCCAAAACAATGTAAATTTCAGTACTCGGCCTGAATGA
Source organism: Cornus suecica (assembly GCA_963922005.1). Taxonomy (NCBI): domain Eukaryota; kingdom Viridiplantae; phylum Streptophyta; class Magnoliopsida; order Cornales; family Cornaceae; genus Cornus; species Cornus suecica. The sequence goes on from OY998238.1 coordinate 103,157,325, forward strand.
ATTTTTTTTATTAAAGCATAAATTAATAACAATTAAAAAAAACTAAAATAGTGAATAAAAAATTATATAAAATAAAAATGATGTAAACAATTACGTGTTTTAGGTGTCGTATTGAATTAATCATAATTCACATTAGACTGGATGTGGCCTTTTTTTTTTCTTCTAATTTCTATTGTTTCCTGGAATATGAAAATAATTCAGAAATAACAATAATTTTCAAAAATCCATACAATTACGCATATCTATCTTATATGTTTAAATATATGTACAAACACTACACATATATAATGCATATTTCTTCTCATCTTTAGTTTTACAAATTTGATTATTGTTTATTTTTCTTAAGAAAAATGTTTGTGCTTTTTACTTTTATTAGGTGAAGTAAATTTAATATTAATAAATAAAAAATATGAAAATCGATTAATTGCAATTATAATTGAAGAACATATATATATATATATTGTGTGTGTGTTTTCAACATTAATATATTTTGCGTGTTATTTTAATTAAAATTAATTAAAAAATCACTTTTAATTATTTTTAAAATGTGAAACCATTTCTATAAAGAGCTTCACTTTTGACAGGTCACCTAGAGCCTCTCAAAATTTTAGTAACATTACCACATGCCCTTTTATAATGGTCTAACCAATGAGAGATTTAAACCATAATTTTAAGGTCACAAGTTACGTTTATTCACCAACTAGACAAGTCGATGTTATTTTTATGTAAACATGGAAGTCCAAGAACAATTTTTCTTTTGAACATTTTTAAATAAAAAATATATATATATTTTTAAAACGTATCTTTTCATAATATATTTCAATCTTCATTACATCTTACATTTTTGTAAAAAATACATTTATCATTACAAAATCACCATGCAATCCTATCGTGAACTTTACGCAATCTATCATATCGCATAAATAAACATCCATTATCATTCAGATAATACCGGAAGTGCACTAAAATGTCTTTATTATGTCCTAATTATCTAATTAAAATGATAAACAAAATTGAATTAAATGTTCGTTCAATAAGTTCATGAGCTACCTTATTCCTTATAGCATTTTCCCTTCTCCGCCTAATGAAATAATGCGAGCCACGCAATCTCTCTTGAATTAAATGTTCATTGACTAATTAAATAACGTGAGTCAGGCAATCTCTCTCTTCAAGGCCAAGTTGGCAAACTACCCAAAAAAAAGAAAGAGCTCCTTTGTAATTTTCAATGCGTGTATATATACATACATAATATTAGAATTGAATTGGATTATTATTGAATGGATTATTATTGAATCGATCACCTGAATCCATATTTAATTTATTAAGGAAATCAAACTGTTGGATTCGAATTCAATTTTTTTTTATTAATCAATATCATATTAGATGAATTGAATTTGAATTAAAATCAAATGCATTGACTGTCTATTTAAAATACCACTAATGAAAATTGTTATTAATTTGTTGACCATATGAACATTAATTAGAGATCTAAATCTCAATAATACTGCTTCTGTTTCATAAAAATTGTTCGAAATTAATTTTTCAACATTTTAATAAGTTTTTTTGTGTTTTAATTTTACCCTTAGACAGTAAAGTATAGCTTTACTTTTTGACTTTTTGGTTTGGTCCATTGTTGAAGATGGATGATTTTACAAAATATAAAATTATACTGTAATGAAAATTTGAAACTAAATAATTATTTTGAGAAGAATAAAGTTGTGAAAATGAACTATTAATATAATACGGGGAGTAATAGTTTTTAACCAAATACTAATCCGCATATAAGCAATTGAGTTGATTTTGTGTTAAGTTTACTAACCTTTTACTGGTACGTGAATAAGTAATTGGGATTCTTGGTTAGTGGCACATAGGCTATATCACAATTTAAGATAATTGATATCTTTCATGATAAATTGATAATTGACAAAATCTTTCATAAATTGGGCAAATGTTATCGCCACGTGGCACACACCCACTGGGGCTCCAGATATTCCCAACCCTTTATGAAAACACCCAGAGAGATTGCCTCATCGTCTGGTGGGCCCAAACCCACTCTCAACCCCAACCCGATAACCAAACTAACGGACTACATATATAGACACACACACAACCACCCAGAGACCAGACCATGCTCTTCGGAGACACCATTTTCTCAATCCGGTTTCGCCCAAAACAAGCAATTGGGTCTCACCCTGAACCACTAAATTCGACCGTTAATGGAGTTTCCGTTAATCTCTCGAGCTCCTAACCCTGCAACGACGTCGTTTTGCTCCGGTAGCAGAGTGGGTTTCTGTGAATTGCCGGCGGCGAAGAAGAAGCGGGAGTTTGTGGGCGCCGGAGTTAGGGTTCCGGCGAGGAGTGTGAGGGCTTCGGCGGAGAGGAGCAGCGAGGGGATTGATGGAAGAGGAGGGGAGAGAGAGAGTATTGGAGGAGGAGGAGGGTACACGAGTTCGGCGATGGAGGTGACCACATTCAATCAGGGCTTTGCAGAAACTGAGTTTCCCATTTGGGACAAAATTGGCGCTATTGTCAGACTCAGCTACGGAATCGGTGAGTCTAGTTATCATTTTGGAATATGTTACATATGTATATATGCACTTTGAATTGAAAACCCACATTAAAACTAAGTTTGGTTGATCAAATTGGAGTACATATGGACCATAAGTGTACATATATATTATGTACAAGCCCAGATTCGCTGCTTCCAAACACAACTTAATAAACATATTCTGATTTAATATATGGATATAGTTTTGGAATTGTGAATTTGAAGTTGTTCACTTTTTAACCTTTTGGGTTCGTAATAATAATAATTCATTTTTTGGGTTTTCAAAGAATTTGATATAAATTAATATCCCTGTTTGGGTAATATGTCTTTGTAAGTACCTGGCTCAAACATAATTTTGTTTGGGAAATATGACTTTGGTACTCCTAAACCCAATTTCTAGAATTGGAAGCACATGCTGAGCCAACATTTTATGGAAAGTGTAGATAAGAACTTTATATTTTTCTTTTTGAGCGAATTGACCCCTACCCGTGCAAAACGTACCCCCCGAAAAAAAGAAAAAAAATTAACAAAAGGAAGTTATCTACCCTGTTTGAAAAAATATATAGAAAATATATTTAGAGTTGGTGATTTTCACAAAAGAACAAAGTTAACCGAAAATTAAACAAAAAATGATCAATAAGGCTAAATATGCACATAACACCCCTAACACTATTATTTTTGTGCACTATACACTCCCGCTAGCATTTTCGGGAGACCTAAAGGACAAAATAGGCATTAATGGGTCTAAAATCTACCATAAGGGTTTTTTTCTGCACAATGTATAACCATTAGGGGTGTTTTGAGACCACTAATACATATTAGGGGTCCAAGTGCCCCTAAAAACTCAAATTATATGGGTGTTATCTGCACTTTGCTCTTAGTGTGTTTTATATATGCTCTTTTTTTTTCTTCGAAATTTAATGTCCTCCTAGAAGAGTTAGCCGTCGTGCTATAAAATCGTGTCTTAATTCTTCACTTGTAGAAGCCTACTGTGTGAAATTTTATGGGAACAGAACAAAAGTATGTATGTTGTGCTCTAATTTCATTGTTATTTTGAAAAATCAGGTATATATGGTGCGATGGCTGTCGCAGGGAGATTCATATGCTCAATGACGGGAATTGATAGCACTGGTGGATTCGAGCCATCATTAAATGCAATTGTACAAGGACTAGGATATGCATCTCCACCAATCATGGCCCTTCTCTTCATACTAGATGTATGTGGACTAGTTATAGATGTCCCGATGTGAATCTTAAAACTCTTATTCTGTTTTATAAGAAATGCCTTCTTTGTCCCAGTTGAGCAGATATTGGAGGAGATATCGTTATTCTTTTTGAATCCTAAAGAGTTGGCTGTTAAAATTAGAAAAAACAAAACAAAATAAATTTCCCAAAAAAAAAAACAAAATAAGTGTTGTTTCTCTTCTCGTCAATTTTATGATTGTTTGTGTTAATTATTCGAAATCTATAATTGTTAATGGGAAGAAATTTGCTTAATGTTTACAGGATGAAGTTGTGAAGCTATCGCCTCATGCTCGTGCCATCAGAGATGTAGAGGATGAGGAGCTACGAAGCTTTTTTTATGGAATGTCACCATGGCAGGTAGGAAGTGTTGAAAAGTGGATACAGTGAGATACTCTATACATAGACTGTATCCTTAATAGCCAAAATAAGAGTTTGAAGAGTTAATTCATTTACATTCGTTGTTACAGTTTATCCTCATCGTTGCTGCAAGCTCTGTTGGTGAGGAACTTTTCTACCGTGCTGCTGTCCAGGTCAGTGTCTATGCCTTCAACTGTTGTCAGAGTGGTCTCATTATATTATCGGGTTCAGTTTAAAAGAAAAGGGTCCAACTTACTCTCTTATTACTACAACTAGGCTTGCTATCAACAAATCACAACTTTGTGATATTTTCTTACTCAGTGCCATAAACCCTTGTTTCACTCTCTAGAGCAGCAATTGAATCTTGTGTTTTTGCTCTATGCGTGTTAGGCCATACTTGGTGTAACTTCATATTATAATATGTTTTAATCCCTATTTTGGTTATCCCCACAGTTTGAACCTGAATTAAGTTGCTCCCCTTTTCTCCCTTTTATATACTGTATTTGTTTTTTTAAGCTGCTCGTTCAATCCCCATTACCTTGAATACGTGATAAATATTTGAATTTCTTGGTTCTTTTTGTTAGTCATCCAGGTTCACTAACAATGATATAGGTCTAAGCCTCTGCTCTAATAATTCGTGTAGTTTAAAAGTGTTGCCATTTTATGAAACTTTAGTATTATCATCTTCATCTTTCAAAAATTGTGTCCATTTCATTTATTACCGCTTAAAAATCTTGAAATAGCACTACAGTTGTGGTAAGAACCAATCTTGTACTAGAAATTCGATCTTCCATTTTCTTTACTTTTTTTGGTTCTCCTGTCTTTTCCAACTCTGCAGGGAGCACTGGCCGACATATTTCTAAGGGGCAATGGCTTGGTCACAGATGCACATGGAATGGCAGCTCTGGTACGGGCTCTACTCATTGATTTTTCCCTGCCTATTATATATGCTGACATTGAAACGCATTTCTAACATCTACTTTGTAACTTCCAAAACGTAGACTGGTGTTCTGCCTCCGATTGTCCCATTCGCTCAGGCGTTTGCAGCTGTGATCACAGCCGCTCTAACAGGATCCCTTTATTATGTGGCTGCCTCTCCAAAAGGTTAATTTCTCGTAGTTCTTTTCGAAATGTTGCATAATTTTTTCTCCTTCTCTCCAGTTTTGTTTGCAAGATGCCTACTTACATGCAAGTTCATTATGGCTTCTTCAGATCCTACTTATGTAGTTGCACCAGTTTTACAATCTCGCTCTGGTCGTGAAGATTTAAAAAAGCTGTTTGCAGGTTCCTCCCCGTTCCTCTGAAATTTTTTAGGTTTTCATACAAATTATTGTTTTCATAAGACATTTCGAACAGGTTTACCTGATCCGTGGTATTATATATGTTGCCATATATTTTCTTGCTTCACATGGCATTTGAAACAGTTTTAAGACGACATTTCCATGTTAATGACCATGCTGCTTAAAATGCCCTACTTCTCCAATATTCTCATATTTTTTAATGAATATTTTGCAGCTTGGTATGAGAGGAGACAAATGAAAAAGATATACTCTCCCCTCCTGGAAGGTCTTTTAGCCCTTTATCTTGGATTTGAATGGATTCAGGTAACTTAATTTACATGACAACTCCCGTCTTTCATCCGATTTTCTTTTATGAAATTCAAGTCGCTGAAAATTGATGGATTGTTTCCGTTATCCATGTAAAACAGACGAATAATATTCTCGCGCCTATCATTACACACGGCATATATTCTGCCGTTATATTGGGACATGGTCTTTGGAAGATTCATGACCACCGGCGAAGACTACGCCAAAGAATACAGCAGCTCAAACTAGAAGGGAAAAACTTGAATGAATTGTGAAAGAGCAGTAATGTAATAAGTATGTTAGCTTCAAGTGTAGGAGAATTGTATATATTACATAGCAGAGAAAAATTATTCATACGGGTAATTTTACTGTACAATAAATGTAACAAACAATATATATGTATACTCACAATCATATAAATTTGTAGATTTTGACCCTTTATCCGGGAGAGGATGATTCTGTAACCAGTCACTTTTCTTATAAAGATACCTGGGATCATGTATGTATTTTGATACTATGACTCTATGAGTGCTATATATAAACTTGCAATGGCTATCGGTATGTCAATTTCTGTGGTTATTGCATACAAATCGGAGAAACAAAATTAATATTAAAAATATTGTCATACTAGGTAAATATACGTATGTTACAGAGACACAATCATGGTATTATATTTTGTCAGATTGACTCAATTATATTCTCTAGTTGGATGATTAGCTAATGAATAACTTTATTTAATTTTAATTAGATAAAATTCGGATAAGAGTTCCATGTATTGGCAGCTTTAGTTGCTTCTATGGACGCAAAAAGCTCACTTAATTTAATCACCATAAGAGGAGAGAAAAGAACAGGGAGAGAGGAGAGAGGAGTGAGGGAAAAGAAATTTACTTTTGGCAAGTCATTTATGTTGAGATATATATATATATACAAATATTTTAAAAAATAAAATAAATGTAAATTTGTGTTTGTTTAAAATTTTGATAAATATAAATATAAATATTTTAAATGTAAATACTTTGTGTTAGTCAAATATTGGAATAAATTTTTTTTCGTTAATTTCATTTACGAATTTTGAATAATATAGTAATTTTCTAAACTGAGGGGGTCAAATTGATATATTAAAGTAGGAATAGGGTCAAGGTTAGTTTAGGTATATCGCACTGTGTCAGGTCTGAAAAATTGTCAAAAGGACATAAGGGGGTGCAAATGAGTCCAATTTTCTTAATTAAGGGGTTTGATTGACGTTTTGCAAAATTGAGGGAGTCAAAGTGACATATAGACATAGTTCAGAGGTATAAATGAAATTAACCCATTTTAATTTCTTACTTTCAATTTTAAGTGTAGATATATACAGGGGCGGAGGGAGGGGAGATTTTCAATTTTCTTTATTTCTTATATATAAATTAGAAAATAGGTTCAATTGCCCCCCTCAAAAAAAAAATTCTTCAAAAAGGTCCAATATTTTTTGTTATACTGGTTGAAAGGGTTATTAATACTTATTTAATTAATATCATCATAACACAAACACACAATTTCCAGAACATAAGCACACAATTTCGTTATACTGGTTGAAAGGATTATTAATAGTCATTATCAATGGCATTACACACAATCAGGGCCGGCCCTAACTATAGGAGACCAAGGCGGGTTGCCTAGGGCCTCAAAAAAAAAATTCAATATTTTTAATTTAAGAAATTTTAATATTTTTATTTGCCCTTAAGAAAATTAATTCATTTTTCTGTTCAACTGAAAATAAAGCCTAATATAATTACAAAATTTAGGGTCCCAACCTCAATATTTTTTTAAATTTTATTTAACAACCCAATTTGTAATAAATTCAAAACCAATTTCACTAGGTAGGGCCCCCCAAAATTTTATATTTCACTTACTCTTACTATATACTCAAAACAAAAATCTCTATTTGTAAGTGTGTGAATTTCCAAGCCCACAGAGGCCCATCAGGCATCAGGCCCATCGAACTAACAACCCAGCAAAGTTATCAGACGTCAAGCCCATTTCAGCTTGATGACAGCTGAGGAACGCAACCTGGCTCTGGAGAAACAAAATGCAGAGCTCATGGCGAGGTTGGCTCCACCACCAGCTGCTCCTTCGGTAGTAGCGCCCGACCCTCCAGCAGCGGTGCTTGACCATTCTCTGAACCAGCGAGGTAGCGACGGACCGGAAGAGCACGCCGAATCTTCCCAGCGTTCAGGAAATGCCCCCGCAACCGATGAATCCATTACCCCACAGAAGATTCAAGCAATGATGGACGAATTCCAGAGGAGAATCCTCGGGGATCTAATAGCACAATCCATCGACGACCTGGCCGCCCAGGCGTCTACTGAGCTGGTACAATCACCCTTCGTCCCTGAGATAACCCGGGAACCTTTCCCAAGGAAGTTCGTCATGCCTCAATTCACCCCCTACGATGGTACCAAGGACCCCGAGGAGCACATTTACCAGGTCCATCAGAAGATGATCATGTACGCCGAGAACGAGTCCTTGCTATGCAAGGTGTTTTTCACGAGTCTCGCCGATGCAGCTCTATTATGGTTCAGGAAGCAGCCGCCTCGATCTATCGGTAGTTGGCAACAGTTGACCAGGCTCTTCGTTGCCCAATACTATGGGAACAAGAGACAGAAGAAAATCATATCCTGCCTCTTCACCATGATCCAGAAGAAAGGAGAGTCGCTGAAGAGCTTTCTATCCCTTTTCAACATTGAGTCTTCTTCTGTCGGTAACTGTGACCAACACTCTGCTGTTGAGGCCGTCCGGATGACCCTTATTCCAGGGACGAAGTTCCATCAGTCCCTGGTGAAGCGCCCGCCATCGGGCATTGGGGAGTTAAACTCCAGAGCCCAAGGATACCTGAGGATCGAAGAAGAGGAAACCGTCAGGTGAAAGAGGACAGTCTTGGTGAGCATTGAAGCCCAATCAAAGGATCAGGCGTCTGATCAAAAGCGTCCGACTCCATCAGGGTCGTCAGCCCCTTTGGGATCATCACCTCTCTCCTGAAGAGGTACTACCCGTAACGGGCCAAGTTTTACTCATACTTTCATCTTTTTGTAAAAAAGCTACAACACCGATCCTGAAGGGATCAATATTTTTGTAAAAAATAAATCAAGTGTTGTTTTGTCTCTCGCATGGCCTGAAGTGCCCGAAAGACACAACACCGATCCTGAAGGGATCAATATTTTTATAAAAAATAAATCAAGTGTTGTTTTGTCTCTCGTATGGCCTGAAGTGCCCGAAAGACACAACACCGATCCTAAAGGGATCACCGATCCTGAAGGGATCAATATTTTTGTAAAAAATAAATCAAGTGTTGTTTTGTGACACCCCCAAATTTTCATGCATAGGTTGGCCAGGCCCATACATAGAAAACTAGGAGCGTTAGTAATTGATAACATAAGCACAGAAGAGAAGACATAAAATAGAAATATAATAATAACAACAATAACAAAATAAGGATACAACTTATACATGAAGAAGACCACTCCCAATACATCCTTAAATAAAATAAGTCCCACACAGTACAATTTGGAAATCCCATAAACATGGACCCCTAGAAACACACTTATAATAAATACAACATATGACATTTATCGGATCCTACCCTGGAGTGGAAGGAAACTATGATAGAACCGAACAGATAGATATGAAATCCTCAACCCTGCTGGTGAAACTGCCGAGGACCTGAAACAACAAAAATGTGGGTTAAACCCACGAGCAAGAACAACTCTACATGATCCCAAGCAGAGTACCAAAATCCATCCCCTTTCCTAGTGACACCTAATCCCAAAATTATATTAAAAAAATAATATATTTAACTATAACTATAGTCACTAATATACCACCATTTAATATAATTATGTTTATAAATTTCTTACATTAATATGATTTTTCCATACAACATCCAATCCATGCCGTACCATAACCACGTACCCGACAACTCACCCATGTCCCGTGGTACTAGTTAGACTGCAGTAATAGTCAGCCTCCTTGTGGTTTCTTATAAATTTCCAAAACATAGTCATTTAATTTAAATCTTAGGATTTTACGAATTTAATAATTCGCTTGTAATATTTATTCGGGAACGTATAACAATTTATAAGGTCGAGCCTGGGGGGTCCAGGGGGGCGGCGCGACCATTACCTGAGCGCCCCCCTGGCGGGGTCTGGGGCAGCGCCCCAGCGCCAAGGTATACGGTATTTTATACGGTCGAAACTATTCATTTATACGGTCGAAAATACGTAATCCAGTATAATTCGTGATACACATAATAACAATATAAATCAATGTCCAGAGTCTGATAACAAAGAAAATAGAGAAAAACAATTACATAAATATGCAATATTTTTCTAATAACAATTTTGAAATCTTTGTCAACATTAAAACCTAAAATATTTATGTACTCAGATATTTATACTAAGTTCCAACCATATACACATCATCAGAATCATACCAACAAGACACATAACCACGAATCCATACATGTATAGCTACACATGGTAAAAACAGATTTGTACGTATAGCTATATATAAACATAGTCTCATGCATATATCAATATATCACCACAAATCTCTATATATATACAAGATCTATACATATAATCATAGATCTGTACATATATGTATAACCAGAATATAAATCATCATATATATATATGAATATAAATATACTCTAACAAATTTGTACATATATGTCTATATAAGACTACTAATCTCTACCTATATACAAGATCTGTACATATGATCATGGATCTATACATATACATATAAACAGAATATATATCATCACATAAATAAACATGAATATGAACATATTCTAACAGATCTATACATATATGTCTATATAGATCCACGAATCTCTACATGTATACAAGATCTATATATATACTTACGGATCTATACATATATGTATAAATATAATATATTAGTCACATAAATAAACATGAATATGAATATACTCTAACAAATCTATACATATATGCCTATATACAAGATCTATATATATACCTACGGATCTATACATATATGTATAAACAGAATATATAAAAGTCATATATGAACATGATTTACACATACATATACATATATGAAAAATACTATCTAGTAGATTATAGATGCACAAAGTAAAGGCTACGAAATTTTAGTACAAAGAGGAATAGTAGAACATATGTCTTGCCTGTAATGTAGAGCTGAATCCACCACAAGTACAGATCCAAACCAATTCTAAGCTCTCAACCTCTCAACCCTCACAATTTCGGGTATAATTGATGAAGAAGAAGAAGTAGTAGAAGAAATGAGATGGGGGCTAGATCTGAAGTTAAGGATGCTTATATAGAAGATGTTAGGGTTAGGGAAATGTCCAAACTATCCTTGTATTATGCATAAATCACCAAACTGCCCAAACACTAATGATGACAACCTTGCCCCCCTTCAGATCACAAAATTTCTTTATAACCTACTAGACTTAAAAAGACTAAGATAGCCTCATTCAATAATTTAAACACCCATTATGCCATCCAAAATAATTAAGGAAATAAATATCCATTAAATACGGGGTATTACATGTTTTGTATCTCGCATGGCCTGAAGTGCCCGAAAGACACAACACCGATCCTGAAGGGATCAATATTTTTGTAAAAAATAAATCAAGTGTTACATTGTCTCTCGCATGGCCTGAAGTGCCCGAAAGACACAACACTGATCCTGAAGAGATCAAAGTTCCAAAAACAAACTAAGTGTTGCATTGTCTCTCGCATGACCTGAAGTGCCCGAAAGACACAACACTGATCCTGAAGAGATCAAAGTTCCAAAAACAAACTAAGTGTTGCATTGTCTCTCGCATGACCTGAAGTGCCCGAAAGACACAACACGGATCTTGAAGAGATCAAAGTTCTAAAAACAAACTAAGTGTTGCATTGTCTCTCGCATGGCCTGAAGTGCCCGAAAGACACAACACGGATCCTGAAGAGATCAAAGTTCCAAAAACAAACTAAGTGTTGCATTGTTTATCGCATGGCCTGAAGTGCCCGAAAGACACAACACCGATCCTGAAAGGATCACCAATCCTGAAGGGATCAATATTTTTGTAAAAAATAAATCAAGCGTTTTGTCTCTCGTATGGACTGAAGTGCCCAAAAGACACAACACCGATCCTGAAGGGATCAATATTTTTGTAAAATAAATAAATCAAGTGTTGTTTTGTCTCTCGCATGGCCTGAAGTGTCCGAAAGACACAACACCGATCCTGCAGGGATCAATATTTTTGTAAAAAATAAATCACGTGTTGCTTTGTCTCTCGCATGGCCTGAAGTGCCCGAAAGACACAACATTGATCCTGAAAAGAGCAAAGTTTCACAAGAAAATCCTGAAAAGAGCAAAATTTCACAAAAAAATAAACCCAACTATGGTGATGCCTCTCCTATGGCCTGAAGTGCCCGAAAGACACAGTATTTTTGAATAAAATAATCTAAGTATTGAAAAAAGTCAACTAGACATGAACCATGATTTTTCATTAAAAAATGGGCCCCGATGGCCAAGGCTTACAAAATGCTTTACAAATAAAGAATCCTAAGTACCATTATCAGTGCCCCCTGCATTTGAGCTCACAAGAACAATAGTCCTATCGGGAACGGAAGGATCATAATCGGATTTGGGCCCCGGAAGAGGCTTGGTGTGGAATTCACTGAAGCGAATGTCATCGGGACCTATAACCGGATCATCATACGGCGGAGCAATGCCCAAAGACTCATCCAGTTCCCCCACTGAGGCGAAGTCCCTCTCCTCAACAGGTTTCTGGATGTCCTTGAAGCATGAGCTCCATCCAAACCCGATCATATACTGGGCTGTGTCGCAGAGGCGCTTATACATCTGATTGCCACCCCGATGGCACATCTCCACCATTGACCTTTCCATTGCCAGGAGATTCTCAGCTTCGGCCTTCCCCTCCAGAAGCTTCGCTTGAAGGCCCGTTGCTCGCTTGGCCTTCCTCTTAAGGACATGCGTCGGAATCCTCAACATGGTATTATGTTATTCTATTGATAATGCCTGCAAATTAGAACCCGTCAGGTGATTATTACACATCCTCAGGGGTTGTCCCCAAATTTTAGATTTAAGGAGATCAAACCGGGATGTAATGTAAATTGGAGTTTTAAAGCGGTCGGGTGCTCCCAGAAACTCAAGCCCCCATCGCGCGAATCAAGGCCACCTAAGCCATGAATCCAAAATATTAATGATGGCATAACCGTCCTATTTAATGAACCTGCCACGTCACCCCGACAGGGTGATATATATTTATATATTTCCGTCCTCCCACACTTTGTCTTCTCGGTAATGGGCTTGCCTGACTGAAAGCCCATAACCAATAAAGAGGGCATGTGTAAGTGTGTGAATTTCCAAGTCCATAGAGGCCCATCAGGTATCAGGCCCATCGAACTAACAACCCAGCAAAGTTATCAGGCGTCAAGCCCATTTCAGCTTATCATTCTTTGTAAATAAAGATGATGATGTAATAATGATGTAATGACAATAAGATTGCCCTAATGGGCTCAAAGACCATTAAGGGTATCTGTATAAAAGAGACAAAACCTAAATAAAAAGGGTCATTCGTGTGTTATGCATTTTTTAACATCTACACTATTTTTTCAAACTAAAGTCTAATTTAAATCAAATCATTATTTTAATTAGGGCTAGAAAATTATTGTTGCATCCGCACAACGTTTAACGACTACACTCGCGACTGTCGCATTTGCTCAACGACAATAATTTTTCACGCGGCTATAATTGAGCTTTTGCGACTGTCACACTCACATGTACAACAACAACTTTTCATGACAACACCAAGATGGAGGATATTTTCAAAATTTTAAATATTAGTATATTTAATGTATTTTTTTAAAAAAATTCTCACAATTATCACTTTTTAAGTTTTTTTTCGGTAAGTTTATTAATATTGAAAAAAGAGCACAAGCCGAACTTTTTTTCCCTCTGTATTAGTATAGACTCAAATATGATTTTTTAAGTTATAGTTCAATATAAATTAGAACTGAACCCAATATTACACTTACAATAGGGAAAGTTCTAGTATTTTTGCTCTCTAATTTTTTTTCACCATAATACATTAGTCCTACTTTTGACAAGCATTTACAAATAAGATCAAATTCAATTTTTATTTCAAAAGTATCTTGTACTAATCATTCATTTCATACCCTTCATATTTCTATGCTTTAATATGGAAAATCTATACAAAAGAAATATCAAGTAATTATGTAGTGCTTTTGTCATTCATTAAAATTTGAATCTATAAACTACTTACATTTAAAAAAAAAATTATATCGCGTGAAGTGAAGTGGCCTAAAAAAAATTTCTAGTGAGAAATTTGCATCGCGTGAAATGAAGGGCCCCAAAAAAATTTCGCCTTCAATCTCGCCTAGGCCCCAAATTTTTTTAGCACTCTCAGGGCCGGCCTTGCACACAATGCATAGTCACGTGATTATTTTGGATTAGTGAATTTGTGTAATTCTCAAAAGACGTGTTTATGTACGATTCACATGGCGCATGTTGTTTATTCAAATTTAATTATAATTATTTTAATTTCAAGTAATTGTTGCAAATTATATAAATATCAATATTTAAAAAAATGTTTGGATTTTAGTCAATTTTATAAAGACGATTTTAATTTTTCAGAAAAGGCCGAGTTTAATTATAGATAATGTGTTTTTTAAGCTTTGATTTTAAAATATCTACCATATTTTGGTTTTTTTTTTAACTTTTAGATATAGGTTACTTTTTTTTTTTTTTTATATATGTCCATATATCAAAATTGAACTTTTTATATTTATATTTGTATTTAATCAATATTTGAATAGCTTCAAGTTCGCCCACTATCTTCAAATTCTGGCGCGGCCCTGTATATATATATATGGCAATTTGTATGTATAAATATGTGGTTGCGGTGTATAGAAGAAGGGTGACAGTAGTAATGGTCATCGTTCATAGAAGAGTGAGATGCTGCAGACGACGATAAGAGAAAGGGCAATGATTACTGTAAGGTCTGTCTGGGAAACAGAGCCCATGCATTGATTATGACTAAACTTCAAAAACCACTTACAATCCCCATAAATATATATATACACACATATATAGCTATGAAATTACTCTATTATTATATCTGGCAGAACTTTTTACTGTTAGAATCTTGGTGGATCTCACTGATCAGTGGTATGTCACTGAGATTTTTACATACAAATATAAAATTTTATTTTACTTTTGGAATCTTGGTCGATATTACTGAGATTTGTCAGGATAGCTCTGGTGTGTTTTTTACTGATGAGTGATGCTAGTTTTTGTTTGTGCCTTAGAAAAGAAAGGGTGGGGTTTAAATGTGTTTAAATGGCTACTTTAGTTTGTTTAGTGTAAGACCAAGGACGTAATGGCCGTTATTGGACTGTAACGTTTGTTACGTAACGATTTTTGGGTGGTGGGTCAGTTCCAATAATTATTACGGTGATCTAAAAATATCGTAATAGTTAATATAGTTAATTTTTTTTATTTTGGTAGTTAATTATGTATTTTTAAAAAAATTATTTTGCATTATTGAAAATAAATTATATATTTTATGATTTTTATTTATTTAAATTTAAATTTAAAATTAATTTAATAATATCATAACAAGTATATCATAAATATTGAAATAAGGACGATATTATTATATTTATTAATACCTTATTTTTTTATATTAATTTTTTTAAAATAATTAAATAAAATTCACTTAAATCTACCAAAAAATTATCTTTATTCATCCATGTTGCCAAAAGTTTTCAATTATAACATTTTGGGTAAAATATGCTAAATTTAAAAAAATTTACGATTGCAATAATCGAGTCCCGTTTGATAATTTTGATACTAATCCGAATTAGCTATACCGATATAATTACCGTTACAATGACAATGACGGTTACCTTGTGTAAGACCGAACAAGTATATATATATATATATATATATAGCTATATAAGGACAGTGGACAGTGGACACTGAATTCATGGTTGTAATTAAAATGGAGGAGTTGAGTGGAGGGGACCAAATAAAAGCACTTCTCTCTCCTAACAACTAGTTACTATTATCTGTTGGGGGTGGGGGCTCACAATATTAGTAAATACAATGTTGTAAAAAATTGTGTTATTAAGGGGTTTTCTTAATTAGATTTTAGCATTATTCTTTATTATATTAGAGTACTTGCAAAGTTGAGGGAATTCAAGTTTTTATTTTTTTTATCTTTATTATAAAAAATATTAAGATTTATAGTTTAATGGGTGCATGACGCAAAACACCCATATAATTTCAGAAATGTGCAGAAAACTCCCTTATTGGTTTTTAAACACCCATTCACTTTGCAAAAAGTGTAAATAGCTCCCTCCAAGCCATTTTTCGGTAACTAAGCGGGTTTTTTTTGCATATTTCTGAAATTATAGGGATGTTTGTTTTGCGTCAGTTATGTGATTGGATTCTGGCAAAAAAAAAAATGAATCGAATGGTGCTATAGAGGGTTCAAAATGCACACTTTTGGAATAGTAGTGGGGTTTATCCGTACAAAATGAATTAGAGAGAATTTTTTTACATATTTTTGAAACCATAAAGAGTGTTTTGCGTCATTCATCCTATATATAAATAGACACTAGGGGTCACCTTTTGTGGATTAGATCTTAGGTGTCACTTTTTGAAATCCGTAGGATCGGGATAGTAAGATCGTAAGATTCTACTATATTGTTATAAAAATTGTCCAATTTAACTCCTTAACCAATGACATTTCTACAATATAACAAAAATATACTCAAAACACCAAATATAAACAAAAATATCACTATAAAAGTGTATCAACGTGCAAATCATTGAATTCACTCACATTTATTTCCTTAAAAATTTCAAAACTAATTAACAAAATAAAGATAAAATTAAAACACAATTTCAAAAAATCTAAAGAAATATCATTTAACAAAGTTTCAATTTTCATAAATGTAATATGTTAACCCAAAATAATAAACAAACACCTACTTGAAAACTAAAAGTTCACAACATTAGTTCATAACTTAATTCCCCCCCCCCCCCCAATCCCCAAAGTGCACAACATTAGTTCATAACTTAATTTTTAAATATAGAGAGTAGTAGAGTAGAAAAACTTAATTACCCCCCCCCCCCCCATATATGTATATGTGTATCTTTAAATCTTCTTCAACCTGTTTGCATAAACTAATTTACAATGGAGCCGAAGCTTCGGAGGAATTTGTAAACAAAATACTACAAAAATCTTAATTACGTTGACAAACAATTGAAATTACATATATATAAATATATATAAGTAATATTCAAAAAATAAAAAATCCAATAGTCCCACTAGCAAATTCATTATAATTTGTTTAGTTCAAGGATTACTTCTCAGGTCAAATAAAATATGAAATCTTATTGCCCCATGCTGGTTGAGGGAGGTAGTGAGAAGGAAAGATTGGAGCCAAAGTTTAATTTTTTTTTTATTTTTTTCAATTGAGCTTGAACTTGAAGGTATTTATTTGTTTCCTTACAAAATTTGGTCATTCTACATGGACAGTCTAACCCAAATTTTTTATCAGAAAAGATTAAATTAGTAGAATCGTACGATTCTACTGATCCTACCACGATCCTACATCTATGAATGATTTTCTTACAATCTGGATCGTTTTTGCCCATAGGATTGTGGGATCCTAGGCAATTCTAACAACTATGATTTCGTTACTTTATCTAGAAAATAAATAAATATGGGAATGAGTCATATTGCTCATCCATGAACAAAATTCGAAGGAAAAATGCTTTGATCTACCGTCGACGTGTTATGGGTACTCTCTTTTTCAAATGGAAAGGCCTTGATTAGTAATTCTAAGAAAAAAATTTCGTTTTTTGAAAATTCAAATCTAAAATATGATACAAATCTGAGTTATAAAAAACAATGTTTTCAGATAATTTTCTTTTAGTATTCTATGTTTTTAATAAATTATGATGGGTTTGTTTGTTGGGCTTTGTTTCTCTTGGATTTTACGGTGGCTCCTTCAAACTTCATACATTGTTCCGACTGTTTTCTACGTAGCTCATGGTTTAACAAAATAGTTAACTAACTCTATCTCGATCTACAATAGTATATATATATACACGCACACATATATATAGTATATACCAATAAAAAGCATGGGCTATGCACGTAATAATTATAAAATTGTGATAAATAAATAAATTATTTAATTATAATTTATAATCCTAATTGGACTATAAGATTAAAAATAATTCAAAATCCTAGCATCCTATTATAATTAAATGTTTAATTTATATATTCAATATAATTTAATACAACTTTTAAATTAGATAGAAATGCATGGTGTTGTAACTGACAATACTTGACAATACTTGTAATGATATTTAATAGTTTGTATTTTATTAAAATATATAATAACCTAATCGAAATGAGTTTAAGTTTAATTAGTCGAAATAGAATTCTACTTGAATTTGAAATTAGGATAATAATTCAATTAATTTAACATCTAAAATTTTAAGTATAAATACTGAAAATATATACTATTACATTACTAGACATGTTTTCTATATATATATATATTTTGAATGGTAAGGAAAAATTTATAAAATATAAAGACATGTTTTCTATTACTATTTAAAAGAGTACTCCACAACAATTGTCTCGCTTTTGGATTTTAAAAAATAATAATGTTAGTTGTACCGAATAATTAGATAAAATAAGGACATCAAATTGATAACAACTGTTAAATGAATAAAAATAAATGCAGTGTTGCTCACACTCGCGTATCATATGAATATTATCTTTAAAGTGAAACAATTATCCCTAACAAATCGGGCGTAACTATCCCTTCTCTTCAGACAAAAATTAAAAGTTGATGTATAAGAAAGAATTGTAGCAAACTCTTCATTAATGATGTTCTACAAAAATTGTGATAACTCCAAAAAATGAAGAATGGGTTATTCTTTTTATTCTGCAATTATAATTACGGGTGAATTCTCAAAATTATTAGAGTTCCAAAAATGTTCATTCAAAAGAAAAAAAAAACCTGATTGAAATATTGATCGCAATAGTACTTGGCCTCTTTAGAGCTGACATTATATTAGACGATTTGATCAAATTATGTCACTTGTTAATAATAGGCCTACTAGATTTTTCCCTCCCCCCTTTTCTATATTATTATTTTTTTTTTTTGACAAAAGTGCATAATATTCTTTTGGGCTTTGTAGCAGTTGCAAAATATTCTCTTGGGCTATTTTTACCCCCAATTCACTATCCTATATTCTTTAAAGGTTGCAAAATACTCCCTTGTCCTTTCCTTAGCTCCAAATCACTACAATGTGTTTTTCAAAAGTTGCAAAATACCCCCATTGGATATGTTTTACACAAAAATATTGATAATTTTTCCCCCTTGTCTTGTAATAACCCATTTTTAGTATATTTGTTTACTTTTTTTCTTTCTCTTTGAATAATATAATTAATAATTCAAAACTTCATAAACATATATTTGTTTCTAGGGGTGTCCAAAACCGCTTCAGTTCCTTAAAAATAGGAACCGAAACAAAAAAAAAAAAGCTACAAAAATATAAGTAAAAAAACTACCAAAAATATTTCGTGAAAGGCTACCAAAAAAAAAATTTAATTCGTGAAAAAATATATATATAATTGTATATTATTTTAAGAAAAAATTAATAATAAAATGATAATAGGGGGTCTTATGCATTTTTTCACAAAAAAAAATTTTAATTCATGAAAAAATATATATATTTGTATATTTCTTTATAAGAAAAATTTAATAATAAAGTAATAATAGAGGGTATTATGCATTTTTTCACAAAAAAAAAATAATTCGCGGAAAAATATATATAAATTTGTATTTTTTATATAAGAAAAAAATTAATAATAAAGTGATAATAGGGGTATTATGCATTTTTCATGAAAAAAATTTAATTCGCATAAAAATATATATTTGTATATTTTTTTATAATAAAAATTTAATAATAAAGTGATAATAGGGGTATTATGCATTTTTTATTATTAATTTTGTAGCTTTTTTACTTATATTTTTGGTAGTTTTTTTTTATTCCAGTTCTTATTTTTAAGGAACTGAACCGGTTTTGGACACCCTTAGAAATAAATATATGTGTATGTAAAGTTTTGAATTATTAATTATATTATTGAAAGAGAAAGAAAAAAAGTATTAAAAAATACTAAAATTGGGTTATTACAAGACAAGGGAGCAAAATGATCAATATTTTTGTGTAAAATATATCCAGGGGGGGTATTTTACAACTTTTGAAAAGCACATGGAGCTAAGCAAAGCACAAGGGGGTATTTTGCAACCTTTGAATAACATAGGGTAGTAAATTAGAGGTAAAAAAAACTCATTGGGGGTTTTGCAACTGCTGCAAAGCTCAGGGGGTATTATACACTTTTGCCTTTTTTATATTTTATTTTATTGAAAAGTTCTCTATATTACTTTACAAAATTAGAGGAACAATTTGTGGCTCAATAATATCATGCAACATTAAACAGGTAAATAGACAACTTTGTAGACCTGTCAATGGATTGGATTCGGATCGGATCAATTAAATCCAAATCCAATTTGTTAAGAAATTGGATTATCGGATTTTATTTTCAATCCATATCCGGTTAATATCGGATTCGGATCATAATTGGATTATTGACAAGTCTATTGATAAGGATGACAAAAACTCCCGATCTGAGATCTGAATCCGATAATTCAACGAATTTTTATTTAGTTAATTTATATTCGAATTTCTTCATTATAGGATATCTGATCCAATTATCTAATTGAAAAATACAAAAATTAATAAATACTGAAACGCTAAAATTATTCACACTTTTAATAATTGTACTTATGATCAATCATTATTTTTAAATAATAAAATAATTAACAACTAACATTTATATACATGTACAATATTAAACATATACACATAAAAATATCAAATATATTTATATATATAAATATATTATATATCGGATCGGATTGACATAAATCCAAATCCAATTTATTAAGAAATCGGATTTTCGGATTCGGATCCTAATCGGGTTATCGGATTTTATTTTCAATCCATATCCGGTTAATCGGATCGGATTCGGATTAAAATCCGATCCATTGACAGGTCTAGAGACAAGTATACTTATTTCTTAACGTAAAGAAACTGAACTAATGTTTTGATGAGGGTCTAAAATATATATATATTTTTTCGGTATCCGGAGTGATCCGGGCCAGCTTACGCGCACCTCGACTAATTCTCGGAGCCCTGAAATTAATAATCGGATAAAACTTCCATTGGCCCAAACAAAAACGTAATTGAGAGGGCCTGAAATATTGATCTTTCTATCTCAAATGCACGAGGCAATTAAGAAAAATGCTTCTCAGCAAATTTTAGAGGATTCGCACTCTCCACTTTTAAAATGTGAGGTTAGAGTCATTTACCTAAAACATATTTTAGAAAAAAAAATTACCTGGGTCCTGACTCCTAACCCATGAGGAAGATGTTTGTCCTCTCCATTGATGTAATTAGGGGCAGATTCAGTTCATGGATCCCACTAAATTTTTTTTTTACCTTAAGTATCACAAAATTTATATTTCTTTACAAATAAGTCTCCACTGAAATAAATATATGTCATTTATACCCCAAAAATCAAAAAATAAATAAATTAGCCCCTACTGACACGGATCCCTAAATCCGCCACTGAATGTAATTTTACATAATTTTGACATGTGACTGATTTTTTTTTTTTTCTGAAAGAAAGATAGTGATAAAATTCATAATAATAACATTTAGTATCAATTAAAAGTAATTTTGGTCATATTCCAAATTATATTGTACCACATTTACGGGAGGACAAACTTCATTATCATGGCACAATATCCAAATATTGTTCTTTTAGAAATGAAAATTAATAGTAACGATTATCAACATGTTGGCTTTTATTTTTTTTTTCTTTTTAATGAATCGATTTTCGTAAAATGGATTTTAGAAAGTACCTACCAAACAAATGCGTTTACAACATATAATATGACAATCTATAATTATCTGAAAAGAGTAATGCTACTAAGAGGAGACCTCATGAAGACTTTTTTTTTTCTTTTTTTTTTTTGGGGAAAGTCAAGCAAATTTTTTTTTAAGAGAAGACCTCATGAAGACTTCTTATGAGCTATTTGTATTTTCTTAAATTAATCTGTATATATAAATATTAAGACGACATCTGACAATTTTGAGGACTACTACTTAAACTTTTTAAAAACTCTTTCTTTTGACTTCATTTGACGTAATAAACACTCTCAACTTTGACCATCTCCTCTAATTTTATGGTATTTAATTGAACCGTTTTTCCAATGAAAAAATATCTAATATTTGTTACATGTAATTTGTGTATTCTTTTGAACAATTCGCTAAACATACCACAGAACCATTTTTTATTATCATAATGACACCGAGCCTTTAGTGCAGGCCGTACTACTGAATGATCAGCTGCTTTAGTTTCATTCAGGAATAAAAAAAAGACATCACGATTTGGATTGGATCTCGATGAAACAATACATCAATGAGAAGAAAGGATACCGGCGGCGCTAAAAGCCTTTTCGTTAATTTAAAGGAGAGATGTGTTCATGAGATAAACCTCAATATTCTAACATCATCTAACTCTTTTTAAGAAACTGAAACATATATATATTGGTGATTTTTGTGGTTAATTATCAGGCATATATAAATGGTAAATTCGTAGTTTTGGGGTGATAGGAGGTGTAAATTCCCTAGCATATATATATATATAGGAGATAGAGATAGAGAAATAGAGATAATAATCCCCACGGAAATGTATGACCAGACTTTTACTCAGACATCTGTAACAGAAAATGACACTGCACTGCAAGCTCTTACCACCATTTCACTCAAACCCTAATTAATCTCTCTTTCTTTCATTATTATTCATTGTTTCTTTCTCTTTTAATATACAACTACAAGCTGCCCTTTTTAGCCTCCATTCTTGTGCCATTGCAGCTTTAATCTCACACCAATCAAAAAATCAAACCATATAAAAACACACACACACACAAAAAAAAAAAAAAAAAAATCTCACACAGCACTGTTGTTACACACTAATTAAATTGTCACTCTCTTGCTCAAAAACCAAAAGCACAAATAAATCACACATAGTGACACACACTGTTATATATCCTTATCTAGGTGTCACCACGGCGTCCTAGTCGAAGCTCTAGGTCAAGATCTTCAATGGCTGCCTCCTTATTGACTCTGTTATTATTGTGAAAATAAGTATCATTATTCTCTACTGACACTGTAGGTTCAGACTGATAGAGAGCGGAACCACCGAGGGTTGGAGGAGGCGGCGCCACCACCGGAAAATTCATGGAATTAGGAGGCATCAATCCATTGGGAGGGTAAGGCGAAATGGAGAGAAGAGTCGAAGGCGATGATTCGATATTAGGGTTAGGTAATGAGTAGAGTAGGCACAATCCACTGCCATTTGCGACGAATTCTTGAGTTGGGAATATGAGGGTGGAGGAAGTGGAGGTGGTGGCGGGAGGTGGTGTTTGGTGGAGGCGGGCCCTGTCACGGCGGTGGACGTTCATGTGGCCGCCTAGGGCTTGGGCTGACCGGAACTCCCTCCTGCAGAAGGTGCAAGTGTAGGACCGGGGCGGCCAGGTGGTCCCCATGATGTTGCTAGTGTCTTCTTCAAAGGCTCTCACCTCCCATGACTCTTCATCTTCTTTAGTTTCTTGCTTAGGGTTCCACATCCACGAGCCGGTGGCGGTCGAATTAGGGTTTAATTGTTGTTGTTGATGATGAGGTTGAGGTTGAGGTTGAGATGGTTGAGATTGTGTTTGGAGGTGAGTTAAGGAGAGAAGGCTAAGCTCAGCAACCATGGTTGTACTATAGTAACATTTAAGATTAGGTGTGTGTATTGGTGATAAAAGAAATGATGTGGAGTGAAATGATGAAGAGAGGGGTTAAATAAGGGATGGGCTTGCAAGGGAAATGGAGACAAAAAAATAAAACCCTAGCTAGCACCGTGTATATCACCAATGTTTTGAACACAAGCACTTGGATTTTAGTAGTCACACATATATATATATATATATACATACACAGATTGAGAATATAATTATCTGCCCACCCAATTAGTTATATATCTAGTATATATGAGGACAATCAACACTTACATTGGCTTCAACGCCCATCTTAGTAACTCATCATTTAATATTTCATGCATCTTCTAGGGAAACAAGTGAATAAATTGAGCATATAATGTGAATTAGAGAAGAATAAAACCAAGTCACAAAATTAAGAACTAGTATTGTTGATGATTTCATTTATTGAATAACATATAGTTCTGAAGTTTTTGCTTGAATATTTCAGGCAATAGATAATGCTAATTTGTAATATTATGTGACCTTCTTTGCTATTAGTCCTTGTATACATATGTGACTAGTACTTCTAGTTTAGTACTTATATATATATATATATATATAAACGGGGATTAAAAGAAATGAGGAAATCCACGGGGATTGCATTTATGGCTCAGTGTCTTTCTTCAACTGCTCGGTTGTTTCTTTTCATGGACTTGTTTTCTAGTGTTAATTACTATATTGTCTCTGTACTGAATTAGTACCTCTTGAAAATGTCAATGCATGACTATAAAGTGGGTCAGAACTTGAAAGTTATATAATTTTTATTTTTTTTTCGGTTACCGGGTGATCGGAACCGCTTACGCGTATCTCAACTAATTTTTGGGATTTTGAAGTTAACGACGTAGTTGAAAGAATTTGAACCTAAGACCTTATGGTGACATTATATAATTGAAGTACTATAACAAGAAATTCCATACAAAAATTTATTTATTTATATATATATATATTTATTTAACAAGAGTTTCCATAAAATTGTCATTAATATCATCTATACATGCATATCATAAAAGCATATAATTAAAGCCCGAATTAATATTAGAAAAAAGGGTTAGAAAATAAATTAAAACCCTTTCCATAGTGTACTATTCTTTTTTTTTTTATGTTTGTCTTTATATTACTCATTACATAGTATAATTTATGGTATTCACACCATATCCAGTACTACTATATTGCATAGCATTGGCTATTCGGTCTAACTTAGGTATGTTTACTAACCGGAAACGTTTTCTGTTTTTGTTTTTTAAAGAAGTAAAATCATGATTTTGATTCCTCTAAAAAAAACATAAAGTAAAATCTTGTTTACTAAATTATGATTTTTTTCAGAAACAAAAATAAAAAAACAGAAAATATGTTTACTAAAAAAAAATTATTCTTACTTTTTATTTTTCCAATGAAATCAACTATCTTATAAATATTGCATAAACAATAATATACTTTTAGTATGAACTGGAAGTCTATTTGGTACTGATATTTTTGCAGTAAGAAAAATAAAAATATTTTATTTATTAATTTATTTTTTATTTAATTATATATAATATTTAAATTTATTAATGCAAAAAAATATAAAAATCTTAATTTTATAACTTTAAAATTTAATCATTTCAGAAAATTAAAATTAAAATTAAAAAACATTTTGTGTTAGTAAACATTCACTTATTGTCTTCGTTTGAAGGAAATTAAGGCTATGTTTGGCTAAGGAGTGGAGCCATGGTTTTGGGTTTGGTTTCAAAAAATTGGCACCAAACCCATGTTTGGCAAATGGAGTCAAAATTTGGAGCCGACACTGTAGCTGAACCATGGTGCAACTTTTGTGAAGGAATGAGCCAAAATTTGGAACCAAATTTTTGAAGGTTCATGGTTTTGGTTTTGGTACCAACACTGTAGCAAATTTATTTTTGATATTAATAAATTTCGAAAAATTAAATATTCTGAAAAATTAAATATATTAATATATTATAATATTAATATATTAAAAAATATTAATATTAATATATTTTAATATTATAATATTAATATATTTTAATATATTAATATTAATATTTATGAAAAATTAAATATTTCGAAAAATTAAATATATTAATATATTAAAAAATATTAATATTAATATTAATATATTTTAATATTATAATATTAATATTTTTTAATATATTAATATATTTAATTTTTTGAAATATTTAATTTTTCATAAATATTAATATTAATATATTATAATATATTTTAATATATTAATATTAATATTTATGAAAAATTAAATATTTCAAAAAATTAAATATTTTAATATATTAATATATTATAATATTAATATATTAAAAAATATTAATATTAATATATTTTAATATTTTAATATTAATATATTAATATATTTTAATATATTAATATTAATATTTATGAAAAAATAAATATATTAATATTAATATTTATTAATAAATAAAATGTGAAACCCATATATTAATATATATTAATATTTATTTAATAAATATTAATATTTATTAATATTTATTAATAAATAAAATGTGAAACTCATATATTAATATATTTTAATATATTAATATTAATATTTATTAATATATTAATATTCAGAATTTCAACCCATACCAACTCTACCAAACATGGTTTGGTTTTTCAGCATCACTTTTTCTCACACCAAAACCATATGCACCAAACATGGTTTGAAACCAAAATAAAACCACACCAACTCCAACCACTCCAACTCCAACCCAACTCCAACCAAACCAAAACCAAAAACCAACTCCACACCCGCTACCAAACATGAACTGAGTAAGAAAGTACACAGGCTTTGCTGCCCTCAGTTCCATTTAAATGAACTTCTTTATTCCCATTTTTTAATATTTGAAAAGTCCATCATTCATACCCCGTCTTTTACCGGCATGTGTGTACATAAAGACTTATTTTGGAAACAATGTACACAATTACACACGTATATATACATATATTTATATATCATTTGATAAGGATGTTAACATTGTCTAATCAGCAGAGAGTTCAATTTATTAATTCAGCGTCTGTCAAACGAAATTCCCACTTGGATATAGACTGTTATGTACCAATTAAATTATTGGTACTTAGCTCCTAAATTCTCTTTCTTGTTTTTTCCTCATTGTCCTTTTAGCTGAAACCCTCAAACTACAACATTAATTTGTTCACCATTAATGAACATTGCTAGCTCTTAGAAGAATTTCACATGACCATAGCATAGCATATTATAAATCATAATTTAATCTCGAGAAGCTATATATACCACAACCTCTCATTTAATATTGCATATATAGTTACCACACAATTATATATATTATATTTGTAATTAATGGACAAAAAGAAAAGGCTGACTAATGAAGAAATAGTCTCATCATTCACATAGCTTTTTTCGCTATGATGCCAACAATTAAAACCCTAATCTTACTTTTTTTTCTTTGCCATTGTTTACATCGTCTTGTTTCTTTTGCATGACTTGGAAAAGTCTCACAAGGTACAAATTTCCCATGCATATCACTTTACTTAACTAAATAATTAATTTTTATGTCCTATGTGTGAGGTTGGAGCTATTTATTAAGTACCAAACATTGACTTGAACTAGTTGACAATTAAATTACGTTACAAGTACTTACTCAGTAAGTCATCTTTCTTATTTGATTTCTAGTGACAAACGAGGTTTACACATATATAAACAATCAAGTTTTTATATATCTGTCACATTCACATAGAGTTGTATTATTGATCTTATCGTGTGAAAGTATATTCTTGATTAATTGTTTAACATGTCCTTTTTACCCATAGTTGTGACATGCTTAGTTAAGATATAAAACGATCAATTAAGACAAGTATAAGTTAATTAATTTAGAGGAAGATGTGAAGGGGAGGCTAATCTCAGAGCATTTTACTACCACACTAGACAATTTTCCCATACAAATAGAGTATCATTATATTATGTTTTTCTCAATCTGAACGGATGAAAATAAGTAATTCTTACCAATAGTTTAGTGATAATTTCAGTAAATCCCCTGTGATTTCAAAAAAATTACTTTGCCCCCCTCCTATTTAGAAAACTCCCATGCATTTATCAAATTCTATCAGTTTACCCCCTTCCCTATATTTTTGGAGCAAAATACACTTGAGATTTAATAAAAAATAATTAAAATTCAAAAAAACATATAAAATTCGAAATAAATATATAAAATTTGTAAAAACATTAAAAATTCAAAAAACTATAAAATTCGAAACAAATATATAAAATTTGTAAAAAACATTAAAAATTCAAAAAAATATAAAATTCGATAAAACCATATAAAATTAGAAAAAAAACATATAAAATTTGAAACAAATATATAAAATTCATAAAACAATATATAAAATTCGAAAAAACATATAAAATTTGAAAAAAATATATAAATTCGACAAAAAAACATATAAAATTCAAAACAATATATATAAAAATTTTAAAAATGATTTAAAATACCCCTGGGATTTAATAAAAAAATATTTTAAATTGAAAAAAAACATATAAAATTTGAAATATATATATAATTCGTACAAAATATATAAAATTCAAAAAATATATAGAAAATTCGAAAAATTATATAAAACTCGAAAACAAACATATAAATTTTGAAAAAAAAATATAAAATTAGAAATATATATATATAATTTGTAAAAAATATATAAAATTCGAAACAAATATATAAAATTCGAAATTTATATATTCTTACTT
This sequence comes from Cornus suecica, assembly GCA_963922005.1. Taxonomy (NCBI): domain Eukaryota; kingdom Viridiplantae; phylum Streptophyta; class Magnoliopsida; order Cornales; family Cornaceae; genus Cornus; species Cornus suecica. The sequence continues at coordinate 103,185,813 of OY998238.1, forward strand.
GTATTCTCTTGTAACTTTAATATATTCTCTTGTTTTTACATCTTCTTGCTTGTTTTTTCAAATTTTATATGTTTTTTCGAATTTTATATATTATTTTATGAATTTTATATATTTTTATGAATTATATATATTTATAGTTTTATATATATTTTTTGAATTTTATATGTTTTTTTCGAATTTTATATATATTTTTCGAACTTTATATATATTTTCAAAATTTATATATATATTTTAAAATTTATATGTTTTTTTAAAATTTTATATGTTTATTTTTTGAATTTTATATATTTTTCGAATTCTATATATATATTTTTCGAATTTTATATGTTTTTTTTTAATTTAAAATTATTTTTAATTAAATCCCAAGGGCATTTTGGTCCAAAATTATGGAAAATGGGGCAAACTGATACAATTTGATAAGTGTAGGGAGATTTTCTGTATAGGAGGGGGGCAAAGTGATTTTTTTTAAAACCACAAGGGTTTGCTGAAATTAACTCTTATATATTTTCATAAGGGTGAATGGTGCAAAATACTCCTATACTATCCAAAATGTGCAAAAAAAACACCCATATGGTTCAATTTGTGTAGATAAGCTCTGATGATTTGGCAAAAGTATGCAAATTTATCCTTATGACATTGCTCGGGCCATTTTTTCGGCCAAAAATTAGTCACATGAGTTTCACATAATATATATTTTCCTAAAACCCCAAAATAATCTTGTTCAATTACCTTACTACCCTTGTTACAAATGTTGTATATGTACGACTTCTCTCTCTTCTTCCTCTCTCCGGATATCATATGCAGCCCCAATTTTCCTCATTGCCACTATGGTCGAACTAAATCTCCGAATGTACACAAACTTATAGCTCGATTGTTATACAAAACCATTTGATGGGTCATCATTGCTCAATTGCATCACTAAAATGCCTCCAATTTTGAGAATTCTATTGATAAATTTACCATTCTCTCGAATGGTTGATGCAACGATCAAATCAAACGTTTCGTCTGCAATTGAGTTGTGGCGGTCTAGATCAGATTCAAACACCAAACCAACCCCAATAGCATTCAAGAACTGTGAATGTGGGTTCAAATCACCAATCCCATAACTCAAAATGAGAGCTCGAAACCCATCTCCAAATCAGACCCAACCACAGATTCATCTGAAGAAACATATTCATCTAAGTCTCCAATATTCATGACCATCATAGATCTAAAGCACAACAATGCCACAACAGCAGTGAACAGAAACAGAGACCGCGAAATCACTCGCAAAAGTCCCCAATCTGGCAACCTAATCACCAAAACAGCATTGTGATCCATACCCATCTCATTGAATCTCACTTTCTTCGATCTGATTTCATTTTTGGCGCCATACCCAGAAGCCAAATCCATGTTTTTTCTCAAAAAAATGCTTCAATTTTGCTTCAACTATCTTCTATCAAAACAATGGAATATCTTGATTTGGAGATCTGGGTAATACCCAGAAGAGACAAACTAGAAAAATGTAAGTAATTCTAGAGAGAGAGAGAAAAATCCAAAAGAGGAGAGAGAAAATGGAGTTATCGACTACATCTATAACACCGGTGCGAAGACATCACAAACTCTAGAAATCACTGATTCTTTTCGATCCCAAAAAAACAACCAAAAGAAACCCTAATAAATCACTTCAATCAATTATAGAACAATACATTCACAAGGGTATAATTGAAGTTTATATTATTTTTATATATGTAAACTTTAATTAAACTATGGTTTCAATTGAGGGAATTTTCGTCTTTTCATAATTAATTTGTATTTTTATTAAATTATAAAATAATATTTTAAGGATATAAAAGTAAATGCATAATTTTGTTACCGAAAAATAATTTCAAGGAATCAAAGCACACATTTTACAAAATATAAAAGCGTTTTAAAACCAAAAAATATAGCACATTTTGAATAATATAGGTATTTTACGCCATTCACCCATTTTCATAATTAAAGACAAAGAAACTGTTTGACAATTGTTTTTGTGTCTTTTGTGGTAGGTGGTATAATGTTGCAAAACAAAACACAGCAACACGGTAATTTTTGTTGTTATTTGAACAGTTTTGCATTGTTGGCCGGAAGAAATTTGAAACCAAATATTTGGGATATACAATATTGTTTTTCAAGAGTTCTTAAAACACAAAATTGTTTTTTTTTAGGTAGAATCGTTGGGGGCATGTAGAATCGAAATTGTAAAATCGTAAGAATCTACAAAATTGTCATAAAAATAATTTAATTCAACTATTTAAATAATAATATATATCTCTATAATTATATCAAACAAATACTCAAAGCAATAAATATACATAAAAAGATCACCCTAAAGTCGTATCAGGGTGCAAATGATTGAATTCTCTCATATTACTGCTTACTTAAAAAAAAAAAAAAAAGATAATATTAAAACACAATTTCTAAAAATTTAAATAAATATCATTTAACAAACTTAATATCATGTTTCAGCATCCACCAATGTATCATGCTAATCCAATATAATAAATAAACACCAACTTAGAAACTAAAAGTTACTAGTACACAACATAAGTTGATAACCAAATTAATAAACAAAAGTTCATAACCAAAATTTTAAAAATAATACAAGTAAAATAAAAAATTAGTTAAATAAATCATTGCTATCGCCAAAGTCTTCATCAAAGTCACAAAGACCGTCGACATTATCATCGCCAACATCATTAATACTATCTTCCTCATTATTAACTCCATGGATGTCCATTTCACCAAATTATTCATCATCATCTATTTCATGAATTTCATTCACTAAAATATACAAATAAACAAGAAAAGTATTATAATTCATATGATAAAATTATAAATTTAAACAAAAAAGTTTAAAATTAAAATTTAAAATTGGAAACTTATTTGAGAAGTTGAGAATGAATTATAATAAAGATCCTTAAAACAAAAACTACAAATTTTGTAAGCATCACAAAATTTTAGGGTCTGTTTCTTATTAGTAGTATTTATTTACTATGTCATATTAATAATTCTCAGCATAAATTAAAGGGTTTGGTTTGTAAAGCCAAACTATTGAAATTGTCTTATGCAAAGCTTAGCTAATTCAGGGCATAAATTATAAAGGGTTTGGTTTGGGTTGTGTGACTTGTGTCTTTATAATTATTGGGTCTTCAAAGAGTTTTGGGGTTTGAAGTATTTTTTTATGGAGGGCCAATCCAAATCACCTAAAAAAAATCTTTAAAGAATCATAAATGGTAGAATCGTAGAATTCAAGATAGTCAAAATCGCGATCCTATGTTATAGATTCTATGATCCTAGAACCCAAAACGACTCAAATCGCATCAAAATTATTCATATAAGTAGAATCGGAGTAGAATCGTATGATTTTATACGATTATGCTATTTTAGGGATTTTTGTGACTAAAATAGGTAGAATTCTAGTAGAATCGGGTAGAATAGTACGATTTTGCATTTTATTTTTTTTAAAAAGCTAAGCTTTCACACACATACCACTTTGTATTCACATGTATTTTTTGGCTAAAATAATAGTTTTAGGGTTAAGTCATTCATATGAGGCCTAAAATATTAATGATTTAGTCAAATATTTCAATATGTAGCCAAATTTATGAAAAAAAATAGTTAAAGATCCAATATATTGAAAACAAAAACTTTAATATGATTTTAATTTCAATTTTTTTAAAAAAAAAATTGTAATTTTGTCATATGAATTGTAATAATTTTCTTTGTTTATTTGTATGCTTCAGTGAAGGCAATTCATGAAATAGATGATGATGGAGAGTTTGGTAAGATGAACATTCATGGTGTTGATAAATGAGAAGGATAGTAGTAGCTAGTGATGTTGGGGATGATGATTTTGACGGTGATTGAGAATTGGATGAAGACTTTTACCATAACAATGTATAAGTAACTTTTTGTTCTAAGTTAGTGGCTATTTATTATTATATTTTTTTTGAATGGTAAAAAATGACTATTTATTATTTTGAGTTAGTATGATACATTGATGGAATTTATATTAAGTTTGTTAAATGATATTTGTTTAGGCTTCTAGAAATTGTGTTTTAATTTTATATTTTTAATTAGTTTTAAAGCTTTTAAGCAAACAATAACGTGATATAATTCAAATATTTGTACATTGCTATGAATTTAAAGTGGTGTTTTTATTTATATAAATTATTTTTAGGAATTTTTGTTGTATTATAGAGATATTATTGTTTAAGAAATAAAATTGAATTATTTTTATGACAATTTGGTAGAATCTTACGATTCTACGATTTGCGATTTTACAGACCCAAAACGATCTTATCTAGACTCCCGATTTTGGAAATCTTGGTAGAATTTTACTTATTCTACTTCGATTCTACCTATATAAATGATATATTTTTGCAATTCAAGTCATTTTTTGGATGGAGGATTCTATCCCCTAGAGTCGCGATAGAATTGTACGATTTTGACAACCATGTTGAAAATAAATATTTTATAATTAAAATTAAGTTTAGCTACTCAATTAACTAGACAAATTCAACCTTTTTTATTTTATAATTTTTGAAAAATAAAAAACTATTTTTTCACAAATGCAAATTAAATTTGGTACGCATGAATAGAATGTAATTATAATGATAATGAAATGGAACGATGATTATCATTTTATAGTTTGGTTAGAGTATCAATGGAACAATTTTTTTATAATTTTGTTAGATAATTGAATCCCATTTCATTGGTTTGCTATTATAATAAATTTTCATTTCAAGAGAAAGTCTGTTCTCATTCTACAAAACATATCAAATTAAAGAATGATTACACTCCATTATATTCCATCTACCCCTGCCAAATGCAGAGCTAGGTGGATTTTATTTTTTAATTTTTGCCTTCATGTCTCTTATTTATTACTTCTTTAGATTTGATTATATCTTCTTGTTTACTATTTGTTAATTTTAACCCTTACTTTATAGTTGAGTTTTTATTTTTTTTCGAAAGCTAATACTTTATAGTTGATGCACACCATGTTAGAATGTGCACGTGTTAAATTTAGTATTAAGAAAAAAAAAAAAAAAAAAAACTCTTCTGGAACTACATATTTATTGTTTACAGAACTACTTTATTACAAAAATTGTTAGTAACAATATATACAACTTTACAAAAAAAAAAACTATTTTAGTTATCACTTTCCTAGTTATATTATTTTTTGATGCACAGGTCGATCGTTAGAATGGAAAAGCTATTAAATTTTAGTATTAAATTGGAAAAAAAGGAGAAAATGAGTTACTTTGGAAAAGGGAATATTTTATATTTACGTACCAACGGTCTTATCTCTTAATTATAAAATGATTTATCTTCCGAAATTATTTCAAATTTCTGCTCCTATGAAAAGACCAAAGAGGACACAGCGAAACCAAGTCCTTTTTTAGAATGAAAAAACATTTTAATCTCTTCCCCAAGATTCACAGTTTTTCCGGCAATGAAAGGCGGCTCTTGCTCCATCCACGGCTGCACCGCCGGCGAGAGGCTTCTCCGACGAAGTGATGGTAGGAATCGACCATGGAGTTGGGTTTGGACAGGTTAATTCTCCATTGGGCATTCACAGGTTAGTCTTTGGTAGTTTTCTATTTTCGGTCTATGTAGTTTTTGTTTTATTTGTTCTGTATACCTGTGAGTGTATCTGATTTGTTTCCGTTATTGAATGGCAATTTTTTTATTTATTGATGCAATAAGGAACTTTGATTTTCATCATTTGACCCACAAATGAGTCTTTACGAAAAATTTCTCTTCAGGGGAAATTTTATTTTGTATCCAACTTGTATGGCCTTTATGGGCTTTTTTTGTGCTAGTTCAATTAAATATTAGATAATGAGTCTTTTTGTTTTTATGCTCTCTTTTTTCTGTCCTTTCGAAGTCAGACAGTGGCAATGTGTGTGTGTCTGAGTGAAAAAAATCTCTCTTGCTTGGGGTGGAGAGAGGGCTAAAGAGAGATAGTGAACATGAGGAGGATAGAAGTGTGAGATACATATAGTGTATGGAATCAATGGTGGAGGGGTATTTTTGGGCTCTCATAGCTAAAATCAGACACTAGGTGAGTAAGTTTGTGTTCTGGCAACAAAACTGTTGAACTTGAAGTGATTCGTGGTTATTATTTCAAATAATGCTACTAATATACAATAAAGGTAGTTAAGGCAGGTAATATGCTCAATACAAATTTTTTTTTTTTATAACCATGATGTCCGGGCACGAGCACATCGACTAATCCACGGGACCCATGCAAGACGAACCCCGAATCGGGTAAAGTTCGGACTATACTCAATACTTAGTGTCAAAAGGTTTGAGAATTTGGCGGGCTAAAACTCATTCTTAGTGTGAACACTACAATGAAATGGGAACACTTCAAAATTGAAAAAAGAAGAAGAAAACTACCCAAACTAGTGAGACAACGGTATAATTAGTACGATTGAAGATAGTTGGACAAAATTGATACAAACTAGTGAGAGTTTATGTGATAAGAGAATAATAAATAGGGTAAAAAAGAAATTTTGTAGGACTGTTCTTGGAACAACTATTGTTAGGAATTCTTTAAAATTTAAAATTTAGAGTCGGTTTTCATGGAATTACTTCTAAGGCAAGTCTTGGCATCTAAGAAATTCGTTTGGAAGGTAAGTTTTGACCCATGAGGAATTGTAATCTTTGTCCACAAAGCATTTGGGTATGAGACTCTATATACAGATACACAGGGTATGGTTGAAAGGAATGACTTATGAGGGGAGAGACATGTAGCCCGTAAGGGCAACCTCTCAAGGGAGCGAGTTATGAGTGAATTGACGTGTATAGAGAGAGAGAGAGATTTGGTAGAGTAGACATTGAAGGCCAGAGGGCGTCTCATAGTACATGGTCTAAGGCAGTGGTATTCCTCCTCTACCCTGGTAGCCAGTTACACTAGAAAGCTTTAGGAGAGGGTGAACGTATGTTGTTCCAGTGGTGGTAATTTTTTACAATGTTTAATTTGCCTATCATAATAGTGGAGTCTCTAGGAGAGAGAGAGAGTGTGTGTATCATGTTGTTCTGGTGTTGGCAATTCCTCACAAATTTTAATATCTTCTCCTCGTGTGTTGCTTTGGGCTACGGTGTGTTGTTTTATTGCGTAGGTTGGATCTCCAATATGGTTATTTGTTCTTGGTCAGGGAGGACGTGAAGTTCAAGGGAGTCCAACCATAGTACTTAAGCGGATTGGTCCAACTCGTCTTGGCCATGGGACTATGCTACATCTGACTGGTCGCACTTCTTGCAGAAGTTGCACTAGTCTGTTAGCTCAAATGCTATCTTCTTTCTGTTTCTTCCATTGCACAGCTCCCAACTATATAGTCGTATTTAAGCTTTTAGTTTGTTGGGTGATAACAAGTTGGTTGTATGGAGTGGAGTGCCGGGCCCAAAAAAAGAAATTGACGTGTAGAGAGAGAGGGAGACTATTTAGTCGTGTCTCTTCCCTTCTTTTCTTTGCTTTCTGTTCTCTCGTATTCTCTGGGATTTGTTTTTTTGATACTGTATTTTACCTATCCCTGTCCTTTGCAGTCATGCACATCATTTAGTTGTATAAGTACTTCGTTTCTTTCCATCTCCTAATGATCTTATGGTTATTTCTACGGCTTGTAAAGCCCAACTGCTCTTTTTCTGTTGGATGAAAATATTCTGCCAATTCTATACTCTTCACAGCAATTTTGTGTCTCCTGCTATTTAAAATATTCTGCTTCTTCTGGGAGGAACTGAATTATTACTGAAAGTGAAAAAGCTGAATTTTGCAGGATTTTGCCAGCTCGGGCTTGTGAGGTTCGAGAATTGTACATGCTTAATGCTAGAGTTTTAAAAAAAGAAAAAAAAAATATTCGTCTTTTCATTGAGAACCTTCCATCATAAGAAAATTGACATGATTAATATTTTTTTCTCTTTACTATAGAATCTCTTTTTCACTTCTATCTACAGATGTGACGACTTATTGTTGAAAATCACTTATGATGATTCTATATACTCAGGATCAACACTTATATGAGATAAACAAACTTTTATTCAAAACTCACACTTTTCAAATACAAAGCTCTCTCAATTTTCTCACACCCCTCTATTCTTTTCCTAGCTTCTAACTTCTTAATTAATACAATACCATCCTACCTATATATATAGAAATGGAAGATAGAAACTGACAAAGCAAATCAACAAACTAAATCTTCATTTGCAGACATTTTTCACCTTGGTAAATATGAGCGTGCAAATCTCACGCATGGTTTTGGTGCAGCAAATCTTGACCTTTGGTTCCTTGTTTCACATTTGATTCTTCATGAATCAAGTTTACCATTATTTTTAACATCTCCCCTTAAACTTGATTTGGGGATCTTCTGCATTCCTTGTAGCTCTTTCAATCTTGTGGACTTGTCTTGGAATTTCCGCATTCCTTGCAACGTCTTCAGTCTTATGGACCTGTCTTGAACTTTCTGATTCATCTTGCTCCTGGCTCTGCCTCTCTCGTCCAGTTTTGCACAGAGATGGTTGATTCTCTTCTTCATAGTCAAGTCCAAGACTAGCGACAAACACCTCTAACTGAACCGAGTCGACCTGCCTGAACTCTGAAGAGATACCATTTTTTCCCCTGCACTTCCTCTCTCTGGAACCATTACCGAGGCATTACATTTCTTCCTCAGACTATTGAACTTGTCTGGCTTCACTTTTCTAAACTTCTTCAGACTGTTAACCTTGTCTGGTTTCATTTTTCTTCTTTTGTAGTCTTTCACGAATAGGCGAGTTTTGTATCTCTGAACTTCGCTTTTTCCACTTCTTGTCTTATGGACGCACTTCAACCCAATTGACTTATGGCCTTTTGGTGGACTACACTGCTTATTCTCTATGGTGAACATCTCTTCATCCATATCTCTCTTTCATTTATTCTCTTGAATGGCTTCGGTGAAGCTAACCGGATCTTCTTTTGACTTCTTCCTGGTCCAGTATCTTTCACCCGGATCCACATCTGTCTTCTTTCTGGTTTGGTATCTTTCACCCGGATCCACTTCTGACTTCTTTCTGTCAGGTACAGGAGCAATTTGTGTCACTGTTGGTGGCACTGTTTCAACTTCTTCTTGTGGCACTATTGGTAACACTTCTTCTTTTTCATTCTCTTCTTCTTCTTCAATCACGAGCTCCTTGAGCTCCGCTTCTTCTTCAAATATTCAACTAACAGGATTCCCATATTGAGCCATCAATACCATTCCGTTTAGCTCATTTGTGTCTTTCTTTGTAAAGTACACATGTTCGTCATTTTCATCTTCATCTGTTAACTCTCTTCTGCATTCACGGGCATAGTGGCCGTATCTGTTGCAGTTATAACACTTCACTTTTCTTCTCCTATCTTCACCTCTGAATTCATCTTCTCGTCCTTGATAGCCACGATCTCTACCTCGATTTCTTTGTGAACTTCCCCATCTATTTTCTCTAGCTGAGAACTTTGACTGCAGGACTTGCTCGTCCTCTGGGGTGCTTGAGGTATTCTTCTTGTTGATTCGATGTTCATGGATTTCTAGCGTGGCTTGTAACTCGTCTACTACCATGACATCCAAATCCTTCGATTCTTCAATTGCTACAACCACGTACTCAAATTTTGAATTGAGCGATCTCATTATCTTTTCGAGCACACGTACATCTTTGATCTTTTCTCCACATCCTCTGATCTGATTCACAATAGTCAATATTCTAGTAAAGTACTAAGAAATTGACTCACTTTCTGTCATCTGCAGCAATTCAAATTCCTCCCTTAGACTTTGAAGTCTAATTTTTATCGTTTTTTCAATTCCTCGATTTGCTTTATGAAGAATTTCCCATGCTTGCTTGGGGGTGTTGACGGCGGAGATCTTCTCAAAACTTGTTTCATCTACACTTTGATAAAGCAGATATAACGCCTTCTTGTCATTTCTTCTTTCTTTTTTAAGCTCTGCCTATTGGGCCTGACTTAGATTCTCTACTTTTTCGGGTTCGTCATACCCGGTATCAATCACATCCCACAAATCTTGTGAAGCTAAAATGACTCTCATCAGGATACACCAGTTCTCGTAATTATCTTTGTTCAGTCGCGAAAGCTGGGGCTGGAAAAAATTGCTGGAGGACGCCATCGAATTTGCTTAAGCACTTGAGGTGCTTAGTTCTGAAAATAGGTATTGAATCTGGTCAAATCGAATGCACGGTTGCATTTGGAACATTCCGTTTAGTAAAAAACGACTATTCGTTTGCTCAAATCGGAGTTAAAATGAGCTCAGAACGGACAAAATAAAGAGGAGGGGCAAATCTGTAAATTCACAAACTTCTGATGACGTGGCAGGATATGAGGATCGCCACGTATCGGCTTCTGATTAGGCCACGTGTCAACTGGTGGTTGGTGCCACATGACTTGTTGTACTGATGACACGTGTCAAGCAATGATAGATGACACGTGTCGTGCTATGATGGTGACATGTATCAGATGATGTCACGTATACGTGGGGCGCGTGACTGCTCATGGACTTCACGCGCGTTCAGAGGTTGAAGATGACCTGACGCGTGGGATGCGCGTGGGCTTCACTCGCCGGTCTTGCGGAGGCGCGTGCGGAGGATTCTGGCTGCGTTCTTTTCGTCGTTACGTTCCTGCTGGAACGGAGAAGCTAGATATATGCTCAAACTTGTGGTTTGAACACCTATGGCTCACGAATAGGCTTTGAAAGGTTCGGCTCTGTTTTTGTTCTTCACTTCTGGGTTTGCTCAAGCTTCACCAAGCTTCACTCTAACTCTGATACCTTGTTGAAAATCACTTATGGTGATTCTATATACCTAGGATCAACACTTATATGAGAAAAACAAACTTTTATTCAAAATTCACACTTTTCAAATACAAAGTTTTCTCTCAGTTTTCTCACACCCCTCTATTCTTTTCTTAGCTTCTAACTTCTTAATTAATACAATACCATCCTACCTATATATATAGAAACGGAAGATAGAAACTGACAAAGCAAATCAATAAACTAAATCTTCATTTGCAGACATTTTTTACTTTGGTAGATATGAGCGTGCAAATCTCACGCATGGTTTGGTTGCGTAGCAAATCTTGACATTTGGTTCCTTGTTTCACATTTGATTCTTCATGAATCAAGTTTACCATTATTTTCAACACTTATTAGGTAAGATTCAGTATTTTTTTTCCCTTCTACTTTTTTGGTTTTATTGGAGAAGTGCATAAATTTAAATGGAGTTGTTGGATGAACCTTTGTACACAACTTTTGGGTCCGTTCGATCTATTTTTCTATTTTTCATGTTGCACACATGAGATTTCATCATATTGCTGTTAGATTGTTTTGTTTGACTTGCTTAATAAGCCTTTCATGCATGCTTGATGATTTATTGAAGTGGCATTATAATCTCTTTCTATATACAATACACACATATAACAGAAGTGGTCCCTTTTAAGAAGCAGATAGTCGTCTAAGGCCCCTTAGTCGCTATGCTTATACACATCTGGAAACTCCTGTGACTGAAAATGCGTCAAATAGGCAAGGAACCTAACTAATGAAAATAAGCTAGATGGGCAGGAGGGATATTTGATTATCTGTTCTACATTATGTGCTCAAGGTGCACTGAATCCACTCTTTACAAAGGGAGTCTCTATGACTCCTCGAGTTCAAGCAATGATGGACAAAAACCTTTTCCTTCGATTTTTCCTGTGAAAAAACATGTTTGTGTAACAGAAAGAATAGGTTTCCAACTTTCCAACTGTTCCTCTATTGGTTAGTAAAAGAAAAGAGGAGCGATCGACTCATTTCAAATTCTTATCCTCTTGTTTGACTTAAAATCTCTTGTATTTTGTAATATTTTATGGCTGTTCTGTTTCTCATTTTCTATTGATAGCACATACGCTAAAGATATGAACTCATTTGGTATCATTACTCTTAACTGAAATCACAAGTCTCTTTCGAGTGTGTGCTCAAGTAGACAGCTTATAGGAAATCGTGATAGGGGTGGGAAGTTAGTTGATAGACAATTCTTGCAGGATAAACAGTTTCATCTTTTTGGAGTCTTTGTTTGGTCTGCATGAATTGTACTATAGGCTAAAAAAGCAGATACAGGTGTAACTCCGGTTGGCATGCTCAGATGAAACTAACGCTGACTGAAGCGAATACATATTATGTCGATGAGAATATGTAGCTGTAATTACGTGATCTCCAATTAGCCGTGGACATAATTACTATATATGTCACTGACCTGTAGCTGAAAATGTGTCTTTAGATAGAACAGAATGCTGCTGGGGCTTGAATTTTGTTTCGGTCCTGGTTGACTGGTTAGATCCGAAAATTAGGAGTTTGTGATTTGTGACTTGTTTTTGCTTGTGGATCTTAGACCCTGTTTAGTACTCTCTTGTAGCATCGTATAGAAGAGCATATGGGTTTGGAGTGGACAAAAGATAACACTGAAAACCGCAGGAATGAGATTGGGAGAGAGAGTGTTTGGGGGGTTGAAACTTAAAATCTCCTATCTTTAGCATAATAAAACATGTTGCTGAATCTTCACCGTCTATGTAGGATTTGTCGAATCATATAAATCATGCTTAATGCGTGTGGCGTGTTTGCTTTCCTGTCATGATTGTTGATTGTTTTCTTGGTTTCAGGAGCTTGTTGTAACAATTGTGATATTTGGTTCTATAAGAGATCGAAAAAATAAGGTAAGCATTGAAGCCCATCAAACCCAACCTATACAAGTAGCTCTAGAAATATATATATATATATATTGATCATAACATAGTACGTAGATTGGTCAATCTTCTTACAAATTAATTTGCTCTTGGGATATTTTTGGTCCTTTTCAGATGGAGAATTTGGGACACAGGACACCCTGGTTCCAGGTACACCATAACAGATTAATTATGGTGAGTTTTGATTCAATGTCATCTATTTGTTAAGTTGGGAGTTTCGTGCACCGAGTTTGTTGATAGTCTTGGTGGTACTAGTTAAATAATCAGAATGGTCGCATGTAGGTTAAACTTAGTATAAATGAATATGTAAATACACACATATATATACATGTATAAGTCCTTTTACTAATCACAGAATTGTGGCCTTGATTAGGTACACCGTTGTATTTAAAGAAGAAAGGAACTATGTTTGTTCGCTACAGACCACAGTTCATGTGTTGAACTAGGAAGGGGCTAATTGGGAAAATTTCCTTAAAACAGTGTCTCTTTGTAAATATTAAAAGTAACAAGATAAAGTAGAAAATGATGGCAAGTGAGTTGAATAGAAAAATGGAAGAGGGCTGGACCACTTACAGGATGTCACGTGGTAAGCAATGAATGAAGTCCAAAGCCCAAAATCATTTAAAACCAGGCACATGACATGCCCACCATTTATTTTTGGGCCCTGTGAATTGCACGTGCTCACGTGTCAAACATTGGGCTCTGTTCCTAGAATGGGGGACTTTACCGTTGTACACTATGCAATGTAAACTCGGTCTGTACCGACTAAATGGAGAATGTAAGGCCTGTTTGTTATTCGAGATTTTCGAGTATAGAAAATTATATTATGATAATAAGAAAAAATGAGATATTTTTATAACTTAGTTTTACGGTTTTCAAAAAACTCAACTAAGCAAATTTTTTGTCTAATTTTCTGATTTTTAATTTTCAAAACACGCAAAAAAAGTTTTCGGGAATGTATAATAAGCAAGCCCTTAAAAATATTTATGTTAAATTCTGAACTTCACAACATGGCATCTTTGATTCACGGTTCCATTAATCGTGTGGAAGCAGAATAAAAATGCATTGTGTTTTTCAAGAATTATTAAGTTTTATATTCGATTTTTATCATGTGTAAACAATTTATTGGAGTCTTGATTTCGGACGTAATCCGAATTTTACCCGACCCGATTTGCATGGAGGAGTTGCTTTTAATAGGTATTGCGGATTAGTTGGGGTTGATCATTGAAGAAAGAATAATGCATGTGTCGTGTCCCGTTTGTGTAGTTTTGAAAATGGTTTTGTTTTTCGGAAATTAGTTCTGCAAAATGCAATAATACCTAGAAAAGGCAAAAAGAGCTCTTCAAAATGGATAGTAATATTAAGGGATATTATCAGAAAACTCCCATGTGGTAAAAAAGATCAACTTACCCCCTCCTATACAGAAAACTCTTATGATATTAATAAATTTGATCAACTTGCCCATTTTCTATAATTTTGGATAAAACTGCCCCTGAAACTAGAGGGGGGTTTACTGATAAATAATTTTTTTTAATTTATATATGCCGAAAAAAGATATTAATACCAAAATAAATTTTTTTGAAACTACCAATTAGGGTAAAATATAAAAAAAATTAAGTCCGAAATATAAAAAATATTTTGAACTACAAATAAGATTTTTTTTTTCCGCTTTTAACTTTGTTTTTTATTTTTTACTATAAACGAAAAAAAAATGATTTATGCCGAAAAAAACTTTAATGGCAAAATAAAATTTTTTTTAGAACTACCAATTAGGGTAAAATAAAAAAATTAAGTCCAAAACATAAAAAATATTTCGAACTACAAATGAGATTTTTTTTTTGTTTTTAATTTTTAATTTTTATATTTTACTATAAATGAAAAAATTGATTTATGCCAAAAAAAAATAATTAATGCATCAATATTTTTAACTGAACTACCAATTAGGGTAAAATATAAAAAAAAATTAGATCCAAAATATAAAAATATTTTGAACTACAAATGAGAATTTTTTTCGTTTTTAATTATATATATATTTTACAATAAACGAAAAAAATGATTTATGCCCAAAAAATATCTAATTGGAAGTTAAAAATATTGATGCATTAACGAAAAAATAAATCTCATTTGTAGTTCGAAATATTTTTTATATTTCGGACTTAATTTGTTTAATATTTTACACTAATTGGTAGTTCCCAAAAAATAATAATTTATTTTGGCATTAATATTTATTTTCGGCATAAATCAAAAAAATTTCCGTTTATAGTAAATTATTAAAAGCAAAGTTAAAAATGAAAAAAAAAAATCTTATTTGTAGTTCAAAATATTTTTTATATTTCGGACTTAATTTTTTTATATTTTACTTGATAGTTCCAAAAAAAAATTATTTTAGCATTAATGTTTTTTTTCAGCATACACCCCCCAAAAAAATCATTTATCAGTAAATTCTCCTATAGTTTCAGGGGCAGTTTTGTCCGAAATTTTAGAAAATAAAGCAAGTTGATAAATTTGTTAACGTCAAAAGAGTTTTTTGTATAAGAGGGGAGCAAGTTGATCATTTTTTAAATCACATGGGATTTCCTGATAATAACCCTAATATTAATGGAGCTCAATGTGATTGATGAAGCCAGTTCAATCATTGGGCACAACACAAGACTTGCAGTTATGATTTATCATCTGAGTTTATTTTCTTAAAAGATTGTACCACTCCTTTGTATAGCAACATGTATATATATTAGCAACATGTGTGAGGCCCAAAGGCTGTTTCATTTTTGCATCTCAAGGCTCTTGATTGCAGCAGCTTATTTATTCCGACCATGTTTGGTAAGGTGTTTTTGGAATCATATTTTTCAATCTGATCCGGTCTGATTTTATTAATAAAATATATTTATAAATAAATAAAATATAAATAATAAATAAATAGTAAGACCAGACCGCTTACCAAATAGACTTTTAAATTTAAGATCCAGATTAGATTAGACCAGACCGGATCAGACTGGACCAGACCAGACCAGAAGTATCGCCTACCATGTTTGGCCTCCATCTCATAGTTAGGACCCTTCCCTTGAGTGTCCCCTTGATAAGGTGACATGCATTATATCCCATGCCTACCTTTGTCCCATAGCATGTTTTCATATTGTATGAGGAGATTCAAGGCCTTTCACGAGCGTGGTTGGTACGACAAATCTTTGGTATTTGCATGAATCGTATCTTATTTATTCAATGTGGGTTCAAATTTTTGACTTTTCGCAAATCTGCGATTTATTGTTACATGAATTGTGGGATCAATTCGTATAAAGCCCTCAAAATATAATCTCCTTATCGTCTAAGTCCCAGAAAAATCAACCTTGGGAGTTATACCTTCACCAAGGTTCGCAGTCGTGGTATCGATCGCGATAACGGTCGCAGTATCGATGTAAACGGACACCAGACTCGGGTCAATATCAGGGTTATGTAATGGACTCGGTTATCGCAATCGTGAATTTTTTAAAATCTTGCACATCTCACCCAAAATGTACTAATTAGATACTTTTGGCAACATGAATGAATAAAGATGATTTTTTTGTAGATTTAAGTGAATTTTATTTAATTTTTTAAAGAGATTTAATATTAAAAAAATGAGTTATTAATAAATTTAATGGTGTCGTCGTTATTTCAATACTTATGATATACTTGTTATGATATTATTAAATTAATTTTAATTTTAAATAAATAAAAGGTTCAAATCATAAAAGATTCCAACAATATAAAATAATTTTAAAAAAGGTACATGATTCACCACCAAAATGAATTTCGTGGTGGATCTTGTTGTTCTGGTTGGGGTTCATGAAATAATTGTCAATTTTGAGTTGTATCTTCAGTGAATATTTGATTCATCCTTAGTAAATCATATTCTCTTCGTGATTGATAAGAATGATTCTGACCCTGAAGAATTACTCATTCCACCTTCTCTGGTTTGTGACATTTATTAAATTCTTTAAAAAAACACTGAAATATAATTACAAACTTAATTATATAATAAAATAACATCCTAGACATGACCAATTTAGCATATAAAGCTTCAAACTATAAGATTAATAAGCTGATTATACTAAATTCCATCTATAAGACTCCAACAATCTTTCTACTATTATCTTATATATCTTCATATTTAATAAGAGTTTGTGTTTTATTAGGTTTTCAAATTATTAAAAGTTTGTATTTATCTCCATCTATTATACTGAGGCATGATAAGAAACATGTGTTTTAAATGATATATCATCTCTTACCCATTAAACATCCCTATAAATCATATTTTTTTCTTCTTCTAGATTCTTACAATGTTTCTATTACTAATTTACTATCAAACATGTGTTTCTAATTTTATTTAATTTCACATCAAGTATACTATTGAACAACATTATAAATAATTACTTTTCAAAGGCCCTCACACTTGGTGCAAGTAATCTCCAATGTTTAAATTTGAAAGAATCATAACTTGATTATTACTTTACATGCATTTAAAGAACTATAGTAATTTTCTTTTAAATTTTTTTTATCACTTTGATTAGTCAATCATTCACTTATTTTTTATTTACGGATGTAACTAAAAAAATTACAAAAACTAAATCATAAAAAGGCAAGTAAAAAATTAAATATTTATACAATTAAATACACAGAAAATACTAACTTGTCGAGAAATGGTAATCCTTGTTCTTGTGCAAGGATGACTTGGTGACTAGCTTTCTGTTTTTTACTATGTCATTTGTTATTTATTTCTTTTATTTTGGAAAAATAAGAATCAGAACACAAGAGAGAAAAACAAAAAATTCTTTGTATGGAGAAACTTTAACATACTTTTGTGGTGTCATGAAGTGATTTTAATATGAAAAGTCCTCGGTAATCAAATAACAATTATATTCAATGTCCAAGTTTTTTAATCTAAATATTTGAAAAACTTCAATTGTGATTAACCGTTACGGTATTTTCGGAAGCGGTTGGAATCGGGGTTACAGTTATCGTAACGGCCGATACTTATCGTAACGGCCGGTTCAGGTGTGAGAACCGGCCCACACCAATATATCGGTCTGTAACAATAACGGGTGACCAAAAATTCGTTACGAAACTGCGGTTACCGCAAACCATGACCTTCACCAAAAAATTCAAGAATAAGAAGTGCTCTTCATCTCTTTACCATATCATATATTAGCATATGCCTTTGTACTCCATAAAATGCTCTAATTTTGGTTAAGATTAAGTCAACAAATACATAGGTTCTGTACAACTCATATAATATAGAGAGGGAATGGTTGAATAGTATCATTAGACTTTCCCTGAGGCCAAACATGCCTTATGATCACTTGAACATAGTATTATAAATTAATAGCTAATAAAGCACTATTTGGTGGTCCAAACGGTAGATAAACCTATGTTTAGGAACAACAAATGAAAAAGTTGGGAAAAAAAAAGTCCATTCATATGATAATAAAACGACAATGGTGTCATAATCAGCCACATGGGCCGTTCAATATCATAGTGAAACCCCATAAATTTTCTTTAACTTTTCCTTTTTTGGTTTTATAAGATTTCAAACACCATGGAATCTATATATATATATATATATATATGCTGTAAAATTTGTAATGGGATTTTATTGTAATACATAGTTGTTGTGTGGGACCCCTATGAAAGGAATATGTTACCATCCTTGCTTGAATATTTAATTGGGTTTATGAGTTGGCTTTCGGTAATCAATTTAAATAAGATAATTTTAATTTGATGTGCTTGTCAATTTGATGTTGATGGAATATATATAGGGTTAATTTCAAAAAAACTCATGTATTATTTAATTTAATTAATTAATTTTTACTGTGTTTATTTTGTTTTTTATAATATTTAATTTCACCATTATGCCCCTTCATCTCATATTTTGAGTCAAAATACCTAAATTACCCTTAATAATATAAGGGAGTTTAGTGAAATCAACCATTTAAAAAAATTATTTTTCAAAAATCAATTATATTTTTTGCAAAAATTATAAATTCAAAAATATATATATATTTTTTTCGCAAAAAAATATTTTTCGGAGGGAGTATATATTATTTTCCAAAATATGAATTATTTCGGAAAAAATAATATATAATTTTTGAAAAAAAATCATATTTTGGAACATAATAGTATATATATTTTTCTCAAAAAAATTAATTTTCGGAAAAGATCATATTTTGGAACACAATAGTATATATTTTTCGCAAAAAAAAAATCATATTTTGGAACATAATAAATGCTTTTTCGTAAAAAAAAAATATTTTTCATAAAAAAATCATATTTTGGAACATAATACATATTTTTCGAAAAAAAAAAATCATATTTTGGAACATAATATATATATTTCGAAAAAAATTATTTTTCGGAAAAAAATCATATTTTGGAACATAATATATACTTTTCGCAAAAAAAAAATATTTTTCGGAAAAAAATCGTATTTTGGAACATAATATATATTTTTCGAAAAAAATTCATATTTTGGAACATAATATATACTATTTTTCGTAAAAAAAATTATATTTTGGAACATAATATATATTTTTCGTAAAAAATTTATTTTTCGTAAAAATATGATTTTTATTTCGGAATATATAATTTTTTACGAAAAATATAATTTATTTTCTAAAAATAATTTTTTAATGGTTGATTTTACTAAACCCCTTATACTATTAAGGGATGGTAATTTAGATATTTTGACTCTAAATATGAGAAGAAGGGGGCATAATAATTAAACTGGATAGTATAGGAGGCAAAATAAACACAATAGAAATTAAGTGATTAAATTAAAAAGCATCGGGGTTTCTTGAAGTAAACCATATGTATATCATGATTCATGCCGCTGTGTTCTTCAGCTAGACAAACTTCTGCTTGTACCTTGCATATCATGAGGCACAGTTCCATAAAAGTTCTTACAACACTTTGGTAGTTTGATTAATTATAAGTTTATAATTTCTTATTATTAAACAAAAATAAATAAATAATACCAAGGGTAATTTTCCAAAAAAGATTGGAAAGTTTTTTAACCTACTAGAGAAGCTTATATGAGTCTTGCCAATGATGATTTATTTTTTGCCAAACAATTAAATGTACCAGTAATGATCTTTCTTTTGACTCATTTCTAACACAATTAACCAAAAAGAAAAGGTAAATTAAAAGTTCCAACCTTGACTTAGGTTATGTTTGACATAACTTTTGCTTTTGATTTTATGCAGAAGAGAAAGAAAAACATAAATTATTTTGAGAAACTGATACTCTCAGCTTTTATAAAACGTTATTACAAGGCCCATAAGCATTCTAAAAAATTTGTCAAACACAGTTCAAAATAATTTTTTCCTTTATAAAGCTAAAAGCGGCGTATGAAAAACAATTCAATCATCACCTTAATTATATATTAGGATACAACTAACATATTATTTGCTTACTACTTAAGCTAGCATTTGACCATAGCTAGTAAAATGACACAAATCAGAGGCCATGAAGAGCTAAAAAGACTAGCTATTGCTTCATCATACCATAAAAATATTGGAAGTACGTAGCAAATCATCTCCATTATTATGGACATCCAAGCATGCCCTTATATATTGTTTCTCATATATACTACATAGATGGTACTGCTGTGATCACTTATATATGCATCTCTATGATCTTCTAATCACTTAATATTACTTATCAATGTTTTTATAATATCAAGTATTTATTATTATTACTTTTCTTTTTTTTAATAACAAGTCAATACAGAGAATCAATATAAGAAACATTTTACTGGGATCTGAGAATAGTGTGATTGAAACTTGTTTTGTTTTTTTTTTTTATCATGAAAAGCATCGACATATGCCGCTTAGCAAAGAAAGGGATCGATCTCCTTCATTTTCATACCAATAATTTATTGAAAACAGCTTTGGAATAGCAATAATATATCATATTCTAATATTTGACCTTTCAATTTCAATTGTAATTTATTGTACGTACCTTTTCTTTTTTCTTTTTTTTTTTCTTTTTTCTTTTTTATTATGTTGATTGGTATTTTATATATGAATATAGGACTCTGATTTTCTGTGAATGTTGTATATTTTATTACATTGTACTATTCTTTACTTTAAGAGAGATATTTTTAACTGTATTATAGTATATTCTTAAGCAAATTCTATAATAAAAAATAATATTATATCTTTATAGGATATTTTTATTATATATGGATATGACTTATGAGGCCTAAATCAATAACTTATATAGATGGTACTCAATACTCATCATTGAATGATTAGCCTAAATTGGAATCATACGAGGTTGGGCATGCATTGAAGGAAATAGATTAATTTCCTTCATATAAATTAATCAAGAATTATAAAACATTGTCAAAGAAGAGAGAGTAGTTTTAAAATTGAGTAAATCAATAACAACCATTCATTTTCTTCTTATAACAGTACTCATCACCATAAAATATATTTCTGTTGGTTAAAGAGAAAATAAAAAAAATAGGTAAATAAAATATATCTAATGTGTGGTTAAATGAACCTTTCGTTTCATGAGTTAAATAAAATAATAAAAAAGTTTGTCCATTTGTCATAGACAGTTGAGAATTAAATATTAGACACATTTTATAAAATTTCAACTAACCTCTACAGTAAAAAAATGTGGTGAGTCAATATTTGGTAATAATGTTACGAAAGCTAGTAGGGTCACCGGATTTAAGCACGAATTAGTGGTGGCTAATTACATGTTTTGAGTCCGAAGACAAAATATTATTGGTTGAGAATTTGAAATTGATGTTGTCACTGAGATTGTCACAAAAGATACTGTTAATTTTTATATAGCAGTGATAAAGAATTAGGGCATTTACCAAAACTCCATAGGAGCACTTGGAAGAATCGCAAAGAGCTGACTGATCGTGTCAATTACTTACTTGAGCTGATCAATTAAGAAGAAGATAACTATAATTGTTTTTAATTTTATTTCTAAAATATATTTCAAACCTCAAGGATTTCCACCCAAGAAGATATTGGGTATCCCGAGGATAAATACATGTAACACCCCAAGCCAATAAAAAAAAAAGTATAATATACGCATAGATTTTATCACTTGCGCGTATAAATCACCACTTATCTCCGTAATATCCACTACATCAAATTTAAATAAAACACACGGACAAAAATATTTATAAACCCGAAGTATATCATAATGTTGCACAACTTAATTTTGGAGTTGTTTCTTTCTAAGGAGATTCGAAGATTGTCTATAATGGTGTTTCAAGCAAATCTCCTGTTATGGCCGATATTTCACCCATTGTCTTTGATATTCGGAATTTCTTGAAGTGGTTCGACTTCGATGAGGTTTGCCATGTTCTTCACAGTCCAATATGGTTGCCCATGCTATAGCTAAGCTTCCTAATGCTCATCTTTCTAGGGATGAGGCGCTTGTAGATGTTCCTATTGATATCCTGAACATTGCTGCTAAGGATTGTACTATTTGCTCAATGTAATGAAAATCTTTCTTGCCAGGTTAAAAGAAAGATAATTTATTGAATTAGTAAAATTATTTTAAAGTGTAATATTCAGCATCATGTGTATCTTTAGAACTTAGGTCATGTTTGGTAGGTAGTTATGGTTCCACCTGGTCCTGGTTTTTAGGGACAAGACCATATTTGTTTGGACTGATATTAAAATTTGGAACCAGATCAAATGAGACCAAATTGAACCAAATGTGGTGTTTTTTAAACCAATTTTTTTGGTCGTTCCACGTGATCTGGTCTGGTCTTGGTAACCAAAATCAGATTTTTGAGACCAACGATTAAAATCACTAAAAACCAAAATTGAATAAAAATAATAATAATATACAAAATAAATTAAATAAAAATAAAAATAATAAATTAATAAAAATATCTTTATAAATAATTAAAAAAAATAAAATATTTAAAAATAAATTAATAATAATAAATTAATAATACAAATAAGAAATTAAATAAAACATATTTAAAAATAAAATAAAATAATGAATAATAAACAAAATGAATTAAATAATACATAATAAAAATAATAAAAATGAATATAATAATAAATTTATGAATAGATAATAAATTAATAAAATATATTTATAAATAATTAAAAATGAATAAATAATAAATAAATAAAATTAATAAAACAAATAAGAAATTAAATAAAACATATTTAAAAATAAAATAAAAAATGAATAAAAAAATAAAAAAATAATACATAATAATAAAAATTAATAAATATAATAATAAATTAATAAAATATATTTATAAATAATTTAAAATGAATAAATAATATAAATAAATAATGAATTAAATAATAGTAAATAAAATGAATTAAATAATAAATAATAAATTAATAAAATATATTTATAAAATAATAAATAATAATATAAATAATGAAAAAATAAAAAAAATTTATTTTTTTAAAGCGAAAAGATCATACCAGAATGTTTTACCAAATATGGTCTGGTTCAATGCTTGGGAGACCGTGACTATCAGACCAAACCGCTTACTAAACAGACTTTTAAATTCAGGATCTAGACAAGACCAGACCACAACAGACTGGATCAAACCACAACATACCACAACAGACCACCTACCAAACATGACCTTAATACCTTTAGAAACCAAAGTGAGAATTAACTTGTTTAATAATATTACTCTGGGGAAAATATATATATATATATATATAAAGAATAAATAAGACCACATGACCTCAAAAAAACACATGGCGGGTTAAAGCAAGTAAAATAATAATTAAATAAACAAAAACCTATTAGCTTTCTGA
Organism: Cornus suecica; assembly: GCA_963922005.1. Classification (NCBI taxonomy): domain Eukaryota; kingdom Viridiplantae; phylum Streptophyta; class Magnoliopsida; order Cornales; family Cornaceae; genus Cornus; species Cornus suecica. The sequence goes on from OY998238.1 coordinate 103,209,372, forward strand.
CGCCGGACAGAATAGAGATCATTCTGCAGGCTAGCGCAACGGGTAATTTGCAAGGAAAAATGGGAGAAATTGGACCCAAAATTCAGAAAACACTCTGAATTCAATAAAATTCTTAATATTCAAAACCAATTTAAAACAACCCACAAGCCGGGTTTAAATAGCTGAAAATCAAGGATTTTACCAAAAATAGCAAAACCCTAAAAGTCTTACCAAAACGAAACAAGGAAAGAAATCAAAAGATTACCAAAAATCTGGCCCAAATCGGGTTCAGAATCAATTCCTAATTGACAAATAGAAAATTATCCTAAATAGCAAAAATTAACTAAAAATAAATATTTGAAAAGGAAAACAACAAATCACAATTTCCTGTCATCCTTGCGCTGATCCTCCTGCATCACTTTCTTAGTTGTTATGAACTTGCATGTAGTAATAGCATACAGATAAAATTACTTCTCTACATGTTTTCTAATTAAGGTTGCTAATTAACCGAGTCGGGTCGAGCTTTGGAATGTTCAAACTCGGCTCATTTATTAAATGAGCCAAAATATTATGCTCAGACTCAGTTCATTTATTAAATGAGCGAGCCCGAGCTGAACGCTACTTTTAGCGAGTCAAGCTTGAGCATGTTCACGTACGGCTCGGTTCAACTGCAACATAGATTATTTTTACCAATAATCGCCTAAATTGAATTATTGTATGTTTGTTTTTAACGTGTTTTTATTTTTTGAATATCATGTTATTTGAATATAATCTAGGGTTAACTTCATTTACACCCCGTGAGGTTTGTCCTATCTTCACTTTAAATCCCCTCAGGTTTGCATATCGTCATGGTGTGAAATGTCTAAAATACCCTTATACCAAACACCCCTTAAATTAATTTAATCCCTAAATCAATTTAACCCCTAAACCAAACACCCATTTAGACATATATATATATAGATCTATACATATATATATAAACACATATATATATATATATATGGGAGCTAATCTGCACACGACGGCGCAGGACGAGCGTCTCTGGGAGCTGATCTGCACCAGGCACTGGGCCAACAACGGCTGCGGCGGCGGTCAGCAGCTCCGCTCCGTCGTCCTTGCCCAAGGTGGATTCCGCCGCCTCCACTCTCTCTACCTCTGGCCTCTCTCGAAGCCGCCTTCTTCCGCCGTCTCCTCATCAGCAGCATCGTCGTTGGCGTGGCCTTGTCTGCCTCTGTCATCGCGTGCGGCGGTTCCAGCGAAGCCAGCTGTCGTCTGTGTAGTGTGTGTGTGTGTGTGTGAGAGAATTAAATTGGGGGTTTTGAATTTTAAATATATTTTTTTGAATTTTATATTTATTTTCGAATTTAATATATATATTTGAAATTTATATTTATTTTCAAATTTTATAATTTTTTTCGAAATTTAATATATATTTTTTCGAAATTTATATTTTTATATTTTTTTTCGAAATTTAATATATATTATTTGAATGTTATATGGTTTTTTTAATTTTATATATTTGTCCTGAATTTAATATGTTTTTTATAAAAAAAATTCAAAATTTATATATTTTTTATTTTATATTTATTTTCGATTTTACAATTTTTTTCAAAATTTAATATATATTTTTGAATTTTATATGTTTTTTTTTAAAATTTTATATATTTGTTTCAAATTTTTTTATGTTTTTTGTGATTTTTATATTTATTTTCGAAATTTAATATGTTTTTTTGAAAAAAAAAATAATTTCAAAATTTATATATTTTTTAATTTTATATTTATTTTCGAATTTATAATATTTTTCAAATTTTAATATATATATTTTTGAATTTTATATATATTTTGAAAATTTAATACAAATTAAATTATTAAATGATGGGAGGGGGTCTAATTGATAAAAACACTATCCTTGTTTCCAAACAGAATAAGGATAAGACATTGAGGGTAGTTTAGGGATTAAAAAAAAATTCAGGCTGATGTCATCATTCAGGGGGTCTAAGTGATGAGAATATTGAATAATAGAGGGTGTAAATGAAGATATGCAAACCTGAGGGGATCAAAATGAAAATAGAACAAACCTCAAAGGGTGTAAATTAAGTTAACCCTATAATCTATTTCCTCTTCTCTATATGTTTTTTTCACTATACATATTTTTTTGAAGTAATTTCTATGAAATAATTGAATAATTCATGTAATTATCCACAACTCTCTTTGAAAATTTTCAAATCTGACACCTTTGTTTGAGGATTATAAGATAATTTTACTATTTTACTTAGACGAGTATGTTCACGAGTTTGACAAGCCGAGCTCAACAATGTTCAAGCTCAACTCATTTATTAAACGAACCTAAAAAATATGTTCAAGCTCAACTCATTTATTAAACAAACCTAAAAAATATGTTCAAACTTGGTTCATTTTCTAGACGAATTAACACGAGTCTATCTCTTAACGAGTCGAGCCCGAACCTACTCACGAACAGTTCGGTTCATTTGCAACCTTAATTCTAATTCTATGCATAAAAAAAATTGAATTTAATAACACCTTACAATTCTTTCAATACTCAGTTAATTAATGACAATAGTATTATTTAATATTTTTGTTATTAAAGGTGCAAGTTGGCTAGGAGGAGGAGTCAACTCAAACCTATGAAGCACAAACACTTCTTCTAGGGTCGTCGTACCCGTGTCGGACGCACGGACACGTCAAAAATACGTGTCTGACACCAAAAAGGTATCCTGACTTTTTTTAAAATTTGGACACTTCGTAGACACTCGGAAGACACGCGGTGGGTCGGTTGAATCAATGAAAGATAAAGGTCTTATGGAACCGATAATTTAATGGATCACTTATGAAACTTCTACACCTCAAGTTTTGGCTTTGAAGATACTTCAATATCTTTGTTCCTCTTCATCTTGTGACATGAATTAGAACACATATTTATTTATCCACTATTTGAAGAAGAACAAGATAACATCATAAAAAACTGAAGATTTGGTATTTATACCTTCCAATATTTCTCTTCAACCAATTTTTTTTTTTTTACAATATAACGAGAGAGACTAATATGACGGATGTTGATGAATATGCATTTGATTCCTTAGATAGTAGTAGAATGAATAATTTTGAACATGACAGAAATTTCATTTAATTTATTTGTTTATTTTTTTTATAAGTTTATTTGATTCTCATTGTTTAAGTGGTAAATGAAATATTTGTGTAATATAATATGTATATATAAAAAAATTATAATTTTTTGTAGACGTATCGGGGCCGTGTCGTGTCCTAATTTTTTTAAATTTGTTGTGTTGTCGTATCTGTGTCATGTCGTGTCCGTGTTTCATTGGCTCAAACTATAGGACTTTCAATCCAAGCCCCCTCATGCTAAAGTTTTTAAAGTTGGATTGAGTTTGAAGTAGAAATTTATCAAAAAAATGGTTAATGAAACTATGTGAGAAAATTTTGTAACAAAAATTCAAAAGATTAGTTATCCAAATGATGAATATAAAATAAATGAATTGAGCAGCTTAAATAATTTAATTATTGTGTAGAGGGGATTTGATGCGTGAAGTAATGGAGACAGGGAGAGAGAGATATAGTCGGAGAAGGCTGATCTTCAGAGGACAAATCAATCAGTTTAGTCAAGAAGGTGGTGGGAGTTGTATATATAAATATAAATATATATATATATGTATTGCAATTTGTTTTATGTCTTTGAATTCCACTAAAAAACACCTTGTGTTAAGCGTGCTGTATTGTTAGTTTGATGCGTTACATATCCGTGCAAAAGATTCATGGCGAATCATAATAATTATATTTGTAACATTATAGATAATTAGTCTTCACAAATTATAGAACTATTGCCCTCTGATTTGCATACTCTCTACTGATGGAAGTGTGTATAATTTTGCTCAAAACATATTTACTATGTTCACAGATTGATTTTAAAAATTGACTTTTTATAGACCGAAAATAAAAATTGATAATGTAATTTATTGCACAAGTCTGTGTGATTTTATAAACATAAAATAAGACATAGATCAAACAACTTACGAAAACATAAGACATAGATCAAACAACTTACGAAAACAATAAAGTTATTTAATGTAGGGTTTCTTTTGTTTGTCTCTCATGACATCAAAATTGTACATAAACTTGGATATATTACAAGAAAAATGGTCTTAATTGTCACTAAAAAAAGTAAAAATACCAACTATAAATTGTAGGGGTATATCTTATTAACAGAATACAAATTATCACTTAAAAAATTAAAGTGATAGAAATTATCGTACATCTTAAATCACCTAAATTTAAAAAAACCCCAATTTTTTATTTTTTTAAAAGTTATTAAAAAAGTAAAAAAATTGTGTCTGAAAGGGGAGAAGATATTGGTATTCAGGGGATAAATACATGTTGTACCCCAAACCAATAAAAAAAAGAGATATAATACATGTAGGGATTCTATTACTTAAACATATAAATCACCACTTGTCTAATTGATTTGGGATACCACGTCAGACTTATTATCGTATTATTCAATAATTTTGCCTCAAAGTGGGAAAAGTCAAAACCCCAAGGACGATATCTCTAGGACCTAGACTCCAAGGAGATCGTTCTTTGAGGGTGTTACACGAACCGACTTCACAACTCGTGTAACGTTAAGTCACGGTACACAGCAGATAGGATTCGAACCCACGCTTAAGAAATTAGATACGGTTAGTCCAAGCTTTAGAAAAATAGAAAGTAGGAGGTATATATAATTATGGGTGAATGGCGCAAAACACTCATATGGCTTCAGAAATGTGCATAAAACATCTCTAGTTCATTTTTGTGCAGATAAACCTCATTAGTATTCCAAAAGTGTACACTTTGATCCCCTATAACACTGTTTCGTTCATTTTTTTTATCAGAATTCTGTCATATGATTGGCGCAAAACACCCCTATAGTTTCAGAAATGTGTAGAAAACCCCCTCTCAATCACCAAAAAAGGGTTTGGAGGGATCTATTTGCACTTTTTGCAAAGTGTAGGGGTGTTTCAAAATTAATAAAGAATTTTTATGCACATTTTTGAAATCATATGGGTATTTTGCGTCATTCACCCATACAACTATATAGAAAAATATACTACTCCCTCTGTTCCAAATTATAAGTTCCTTTTGGGGAATCTAACTTTTTTAGATGATGACTTTTATTGGTATAATAATGAATGAAAAACTAATTTGATCTTTGGTCCCGTTAAGTGATGTGATGTTTGTAGTTTAGATATTAATAACTTGAATGAATGAAAAATAAATTGATAAATTAATCAAATAAAGTGATATTGATTTTATTTATTTTGAAATTGGTTGAATAGTTTATATGAGCACTTAAATTAAAAAGAAGAGAATATATGGTATGGTCAGATCTGGTGCCTAAAATGGTGGGGTGGTCTTTTCTGGGACTGAGACAAGTTAATGCTTTTATAGCCAGCCCCAACCGCCAATCAGAACCGTTGACCCCTCATAGATGGGGAAGCGCGTGTAAGACACGTCCATGAAAGTGGATAACATCGTGGCTGTAACTTAACGCTCTCCAAATGCGAATGTGATATTTTTGGAATAATTGGGACCCACATAAAGGTGTAGCAGCGGTTTTTAAGGGGGCGGAAAGGAAAGGGATTAAGCAAAGCCAAACAATTCCCAAGGAAAAAGTCGTGGCCTACAGCTATACGCTTCCCCCTGCACCGTCTCTGTGTGTTTTGACTTGGAAACCGCACGTGACATCCCTTCCCTGTCCCCATTTTTGTATATATGTATATAAATATGGTTAGAAATGAATCAGGCTGATTGTGAGTAAGTTCGAATTCGGTTAGTTAAGCATTCAGCTAAAGATAATTTATTTAATAAATAAATCCTTAATATAATTTTTATATTTGTTTAGTAATGAGTTGATCTTGAACATTATTGAATTTATAAACATACTTGTATAAGTTAAATATTAAGATTATCTTATATTCGACAAAAGAAGGTGATCAAATTAGAAATTTATGAAGAGTGTTGTGGAGAATTAGATGACTAATGTCATCATTACATAAGAATCACTTTAGAATAAATTATATTAGTGAAAAAAGAATATAGATAAAGTATAATAAACAAAAATCAAAGAATATGATTTTCGAAAAATTTAAAATATTAAAAATAAATCTGCAATAATTGAATTAAGTCGTTCGTGAGCAAATTCAGGTTCGACTTGTAAAATCTAACGTTCGACTCGGATTTGTTCGTGCCAAATGAATTAAGGTTGAACATATTTTTTAGACACGTTTAATAAATGAACCGAATTTAGACGTTTTAAAATTTGACTCGGATTGGATAACCTACACAGCTCAGAGTCAATGGACTCCCTAACGCACAGCATCAGCTGCTTCCGCAGAATCAGAGAGGTGCAACAATTTCAAGTGCTGACTTGTGTGTTTGTATAATATATATGCCAGCTAATTTTAACATTTGCGTCCATATATAAATGTTGGTTGTACATTCTTGAATTTATGAAGTTTTAATGTTGGTGGAAGGTAACAATTAATACTGCTATGCATTATGAGTTCAGTTTCAACCAATTAATATTTGTCACAAGTTGATTAAGTTGATCAAATGGACTCATGAATCAAGTGAAGTTCTTTCTTTCAATACTTTCGAAAATATATTCTTAAATAGTTCTAAATATACAAGAATGATATAATGTTGTTCTAGCA